>ML677031.1:4479137-4571522 GCA_007922155.1 Mesoclemmys tuberculata | reverse complement strand
TAGGGGGGCCCGGAGCGGGGTGTGGGGGGCAGAGGCCCCGGGGCGGGGATGGGGCAGGGGTGTGACCTCCCACGGCAGCGCCGGGGGTGCCGAGCCGAGCCGAGCCGAGCCGGGCAGAGAGCTGAGCGGAGCTGAGCTGCGCTGCGCTGCGCTGCGCTGCGCTGGGCGGGGGGCGGGCGCCGGGCGATGTCCCTTGCGCGGAGGGCAGGGAGGCCCGCAGAGCGCGGGCGGTAACGGGGCCCTGGGTCGGGCGGAGGGGAGCGATGCCGGGAGCTGGGAAGGGGGAACGCGCCGGCGGCTCTGACCCCTGCAGGGCGGCCACTCAGATGCTGGGCGCACCTTGGAGGTTGAGGCGTGTGTGAGCTTCCTTTTCCACCGCCCCGTGCTCAAATCCCGTCACCCACGGCCCCGTCCGTGAACCCCGAGTTCGCCCAAAAGACAGGGAGCCCCCGGGCCCCCTCATGCAAACACAGCGGGCTCGGGCCCCTTGAGTTCAATGGCCCTGTAAGTCACCGGGCCCCAGCCCTGGAGCAGGCTGCAAGTTTTTATTGGGAGTTCTTTTTCTTAAATGAAAAAATGACATTTTCACCAACGGTGCCAGGGATTTTTTTTATTTTTCAGTTTTTTTGGTTTGGCAAAACAACCTTCCCCTTTTTAGAATTTGTTTCTTCAGTTGTTTTTCTCCCCCTTCAGTCCACTGCATGTGGAGAATGTGCATATGCACTTCACTTGCACAGGGAGAAAAGGGAAAGAGGGCAGGGAGGTGAAAGGGAGAGCAAGGGAAAAGGGAGAGAAACAGCCCAGTGAAAAAAATCTTTCAGTGATTTTTGGGAGAAAATCTGGGGAAAAAATGTATTCTGTGTGTGGAAAATTTTCAAGAAAAAATGTTTCCAAATCTTTCGCAAAACATATTTAGCATTTTTCCACCATCTCTATCCATCTGTGTTAAAATCGTCAACTAACCTGCTCCCCTGACACACACAATTTGACATTTAAAAAAGATGCAAGGTAATTCCCTGCTCTAACACACTTTACATGAAACCCTCTGAAACATAAGTTTATGTGGCAACCGAATTGTTCTGCCATCCTACCAGTTTCATAAACTCACATTTCCTTGACAGCAGAACAATGTTTTCTAACATGCAGTGACATGATTTTGGCATCATTTTGTGACATATTCTTAATATAGCATTGCCATCTCCTTGCAGAGAGCCTTTCCCTTTTGTCTTTCCTCATTCACATCATCCTCTCTCAATGACAGAGTTTAATTTCCTTTTGACATCAAAACATAACAATGGGAGCTTTGTGATGGAATCGTGTCCTGCAAGAGTGAAGGATGAAGAGAAGATTGGTGGGAAAAAAAGCATCCTGTTACATAACTGAACTTGCTAGGCAGCTAGAATTTCCACCTTTAGGCCCCAATTCAGCACACATTTATGCACATCCTTTATTTTACTATCACAAATTGTTTCATTAGTCATGGTGGTGAGGTTAAGCACATTCAGTTTGCTCCATCTGGGCCTTAAGCACATCTGCTGGTCCAAACATTTTCATTTTTGAAATATCTGGAGCCGTTACTCCACATAAGGAACTAATCATACACAATCGTTGTACAGTCTAGATCTGTAAAAATATATACAGAAACTGCATTAAAAATATGGCTTTGGAAAGTCTAGGAACCAAGAACAGTTTAACTAGGTGAAATGGAATTGCTCAGAGCTTAATGGTAATTTTTCATGGAGTCTTTCAACTAAAGGTCATCAATTAATATCTGATCCAGATCTGTAGCAAGCAACAGAGATGGAAAAAAATCATACATTTTTTTAAATGCAAAATAATTTTTACCCAAATTAAAATTTTAATGAAAAATTTTCATTTGGGTTGAAATTTTCCATTTTTTCAATGAACAGCTGAAAGCCTACACGCACACACACACATTCTCTTTCTCTCTCTCTTTTAATGCAACTGAATTAGTTTCATTCAAAATTGTTAATAGAATATATATAGCATTGTCGACCGGCTCTAGTGATCGGATATCAGATGATGGCTGTTTGGTGGCATAAGTGAAATGAATTAGTGGGCTTAAGCCAAACCACGTCATCAGAACAGGACGTTCTTTATTGGTAGTCTCACTATGGCTGCAAAGCAATGAAAGCACAAACACGTACAAGTTACTGTGCTGTGGAGATGAACCCAATAACATTTGTAGTTCATGATCATTTGATGCTATTTCAACACTGAGTCATCTCATGTTCAGATCTCTCTTTGGATGGAAATCCTCAGATAAACATGTCACCAAAAGACTAGCCTGGTTTTAGATCCAGAGCACAATGTCTGCTCTATCTTTTATAGAGTCTTCCAGATGGCTGTTGGCATATTTTGCCATATTGAAGCACAAAGGTTTTTTGTGGGGTTTTTTGGGCTTCACAGCTGCTGCCCTTACACACAAAACCTTAGACATCTTCGTAGCAGAAATATCTCACTGACTTCGAAGCTCCCAGTCTAAATCATACTCTACAAATGACCTCAAGTTAAAAAAACAGAGACTCAGGTCTTTTGATACCACACACAAAAAAATCTCAAACCTGTGTTCAAACAAGCAGATGTGGTAGGTCTGCAGTTGGAAATGCTGAAGAGGAGAATAAGAATAGAGAGACTAAAATTAGGTTTGTGCTAAATTATATTCCACTGCATTTTTACACCTGTAATGACTCTGCTTGGCAAGCACTGCCCAAAATGAATGCAGAAGAGGTGCAATTATAAATCTTTGTGATGAATGGTATAGAGACTAAAGAGGTCAAAATAGTGTTCCATAGGGATGAAACGGGGCCGTAAAAACTGCCGATGGCAGCCCCCAGTTACTCTGAGCACGGAGAAACACAATCAGGTCATTGTTTTCTTATCTCTGTTTCTTCTTTGAGAAAGAAGTCAAGGTAAATTCAAAGTGGCGGAAATGCTAATATGGGAGGTTTAAGAGTTAAACATGCCAACTTAAGGACCATGCACTTGTTTGTCTAGGCAACAATAGTAACCATCCCCATCTACAGAGCTTCTCAAGCATGTCCTGTTGAATGACAGACGGAAGAAAACAGTCTCTGAAAACTGACTCAGGAAGGAGACCATCCCTGATTAATGGTGTTCTTAGACAATCTAACAGATGGTCAAACAGGTCACGAGAGCCTCTCTTGTCAACACTCAGTGATGGGTGGCTCCCACATTCCCGCCATGGCATGGTTTCCTTCTGCAGCTTTGTTTCTTCCGTAGGACTGCCCCGAAGGGGAGGCAAAAGGGGAACACCCCTTGGTTCGGTGGCCTGCCTAGCCATACCTATGGGGTGCTGCAATCCCACCCAACAGGCCATAACGCCTAGAGTGGGAAGCCAGGCCCAGCTCCCTGTGACAGCAGCTGCTGCTTGAGGGTGTGTGACATGCAGGCTCACTCTTCAACATTCCTGGCCTCCCATCAGTTATAATTCCTTTGGCGGGTGGGTGGGGCCCTCATTTGCAAACTTTGCCGTGGGCCCCTCAAAAATATCTGCATGGCTTTGCCCTACAGGAATATGTTCTAGACCCCCACGTCTTGACTTCCCCTGCCTGCCCCAATGGCGTGCGTATTGCTAGCAACCCCTTTCTCTTCAGCCATGCAGAAGAGAGGCACGCTAGGGTGGCTGCAAAGGGACGGCAAGGCACACAGGTGTTGCCGGCAGAAGATTAAAAAGACTGAGGGTATGTCTACAGTGCCGGAGCTGCGTCAGGGGCTCCATGGATCAATGCAGTGGGATCGATTGAGTGGGCAGTGGAGACCCACCTAATTGATCCTGGAAGTGTTCTCCGGCCCACACAGTAAATCCCCCTTTCCCCCCCCAAAAAAGAGTACTACTGTGTCGACCGGAGGGCGATTCCCATCGATGCAACACAGTGGAGACACTGCACTAAGGGAACGTAAGTAGGTTGACAGGAGATACCAAAGCGACAGTACGTCGCTTGCAGATCTCCCGTCGACAGCTATTGGCAGTGCAGACCCTGGTCTGAGGAAGCAACGGAGAAGTTGGTGGAGCAGACAGCTTTGTTTGTGCAGCACAATTCACAACAAAGTGGCTTCTTGATCTTGGTGCTGTGGAGTGCCCAAAGCAGATCAGATCGGCTGCCTAAGCACTCCTCATTGTGGGATGGCCCTGAGAGGATTATTTGGGGCTTGTGACAGAACAGTCCCTCGCGAAGAGGGTTAGCCAGTCAGCAGGCATTTAGTGGGAGCTGAAACAGAGGCCTGCTAAAGTCTTCCAGGGCTGGGGCTAGCATGGGAGCAGAACTTTGGCGGAGGCCTGCTCCAGCGTTCGAAAACTTAGCCTGGAATTGAAGTTAGCTTCAGAATCTGGCCTAGCCAGCGGCCTTTTCTAGGCTTGAAAGGCCAATTTCAGCCTAGCGACATGGCAGAGAGGTGCACTAGCCTGAGAAGATTTTCTTTAACCTGGACAAAGGCTTGTTCTAATTTACTTTACCGGGGATCTATATTGTATTGAAGTTCCAATGGGAATTTTGGTCACATTAAAACATTATTTTTGGACCTAGTGTTAAAAGTAGTGAATGTATATTTTTTCCTCTATATTTTACATGATCCTGAGGTCTTTTCTGCTTTTTTTTTTGTTTTTTTTTTTGCCTTCCCAGTATTCTTATATTTCCAGTGTTGAATCTATGACCCAAAGTTCACGCGCACTTGATTGCTGTGTGACGGGGCGATCGCATCAGCGATCACCATCCGTAGCAGCACTGCAATGGGAGAGACTGGTACTGGGGGAGACCAGATGGTTTGTAGCAAGTTACATTGGTGGGTGTAAGGCCAGGACTGTGTTGGGGGCAGTTGTGTGTGGGCATGAAGTCTTACATGCACATTATGGGAGCCGTATAGCACTCAGCACACCAGATGGTTCTATTGTAGACTAGGCCTAAATCTCATGCTCGCCTCATCTTTCTTTTCAGGATCCATACGGGTGAGGATTATTTCGCCCCTTGTGGGTCTGAGTCATCAAATTTGTGCACAATATATTATCTCTTGGCAGATACCCAAGAGGGAGATGAGGGTTTTTTGGGTTTTTTAACACTATATGTGTAGGAGCAATCAGAAGTGATTAGATTAAAATATTTCTCTGTGGCTTGTTCTGCCCGAGCAACAGACGTGTCTTAACCTTCACCTCATGTCCCAGCAATGAAGAGATACCTTCAGACCGTATCCGAGCCACAAGAGTTAGAGACAGATTCATAAATCCTAAGACCAGCTGGGACCATTGGGATTGTCTAGTCTGACCCCCCTGTATAACCCAAGGACATCAAACTTCCCTCACCGAATGCCTGGGAAAAAGCCACTTCGCTCACTCACCCATCTGACTGTCTTTGTGGATTGTTTCTGTGGCTGTGTTTTGTCTGATTGACGAGTCTATTCCCAAATCTACCTGCCACTAGCCACCTAGCCACAGGCAAACACCAGCTTCCAGGGCAAATATGAATTCCAGCTCAAGGAACCAAACAAGGCACCTGGGGTGCAACAGAGAAGCTTTGGTGGAGATTTCTGCTCCGGTGGTCTCGCCCTTTTAGTGGTTCACTTTGACCTAATCATAGAGCTCAGCTTCATGACAAGGAGGGGTCTCACCCCAGCACCTGTGTCTACCCCATGCAGTGCAATGAGGCTAGCTTTGGACCCAGTGTGCCCATGGTTCAGGCGTGGCAGGATAGCCCTCGATGATTCTTGCACTCTTACTGCAATGCAAGAAAAACTCCCAGGAACAGACTTGGACCTCTCGTTCTGTGGGAGCTGATTAGATCACGGAAGTGACACTCAGTCATGGGGGGTTCTAGTCTGTAGCCTTTCTTCATGGATGACCCTCCTTGTGCTAGGAGAGAAACGAGAACAGAGAAAGAGAACAGGGTACAGTTCCCCAGAACATGAGTAGACTAACTCAAGCAGAAGATGTTGGACTTGATGGCTGAATCACTGCATGCGGTTCTCTGGCCTGTGTTTGCAGGCCAGACTAGATGATCTCTCCTGGGCTTAACACCTATGACCATACGAAGTAGGAATAGTTGCTCCAGTATTTATTTTAAGCATCTTTCAGTAGCAATACAAGGGCTCCAGAACAGCTTCAGAGGGTTTTCTCTGGATGCCATGATTGCTAAGGCCAAATATAAGCCCCTCCATTCAAAATTGGAAGTGCTTTTGGCAACAATTCTCAATTGAGGCAGATCAGAGAAAGTCATTCTTAGTAGCCTTTTGGAAAATTATTCGATGAGTTGCCAACAGTTACACGTTTTTATTCAGTGTGTGTAGCATGCGCATACCCGTGGAAAATAGAACGTGTCCAGCTATCATCGAGACAATCTGCAATAGGAAATTTACTAATACCTGAAAGACATCCTGCAAGTATTGAAATAGGCAGAGGCAGATGTGCTGAAATACCTCTACAAAAAAACAAAAATAACCAAAAAATAAAGCCAAAAGACCACCCACGATACAGATCTGGTAGAAAACCATTGCTGGGTCCTCAGACAGTCAAGTATCTCTGAATTTGAATAATTCTCAGTAAAGTGTTGTTTTCCAATAAAATGCTCTATGCATAGAAAATGGGGTCAAATGTAGACTTTAACTGCCTTCAAGTGCAAGGGCATCCAGTGAAGTAAAAGAAGACAAAGTATTGCAGCATGACAGCTACAACTTAGAAATAGGAGCAGCTGGAACCTGGAGACAAATGTTGGCTTTGGAGTAAAATACCTTGGAAAAAAGGACAAACAGTTATAATTCAAATGGGTTAAATGACAGTTGTTTTGGAAGAGAAGGGAGATGCATCTTTAACCTGTGGCATTTGCAATGCTGGCAGCTCTGGAAACGAAAGCATTTAATTTTCCAAACTGCATTCAGTATAGCTCCTCTTATGTAACATTGTAAGGCAGTCAGATTTCACAAGATGTCTCTTCATTCTGTTTCAAGATATATATACAGGCAAATCTCATTGTTACAAGAGTCTAAAGAGGATACCCAAAGCATGTGTAAAATTGAGGGCACATGCCATTATTTGCTGTTTGCCTAAGGGATACAAAAGTATTTTGTTTAACGAGGAATTGATTGTAAGCTCTTTGGGGCAGAGATTGTCTTTTTGTTGTGTTTTTACAGCACTTATCACAATATGGTCCTGGTTCATGACGCAGGCTCTAGGCCAGGGGTCGGCAACCCGCGGCTCCGGAGCCACATGCGGCTCTTTTGATAGTAAAGTTTGCCGACCCCTGCTCTAGGCACTACAATATAAACAAGCAGTAAAACCAGCATTTGAACCACACCTGGGTTCACAAACTCAAAGCAAACATTTTCAAAGTTATACAGTAAAATTTACATACTTTCTTATAGCGTGGAATACAGACATTGCAAATGAGATTAATGGAGCAATTTAGAAGCATTTCAGAGAGTCTAAACACAAAATACATTCTTATAAGACTAATACCTATTTTGAAGAAAACTAACATATAGCTGAACTGGTCTGGTCTCCAACTATAAGTTTGTCAGTTTTTTGCTAACACCTGCAGCCTGGACAAGAGCTGGCATCTGGCCTGCCAGCATCATAAATAGTCTCAGGATTTCTGCTACATTTCTTCTTCCAGCTGCAAAGGAAAATCTAAAATAGCCATATCAGTTTTTCTTTGGTAACTCAGTTTACAGTTCAGGTAAAATTAAGTGGAAAGTGACACAATAAATCATTTTTCAAAATCCAAAGAAGGCTTGCTTGAAGTTCAGTTTTGGGCAAAGCTTGAGGTCAGTTTCTTTTTTTAATTCAGTCTCTTTACCCCTCCCTAATAAAAAGCCAACCCCTTGTCTAGATCAATCACATCTTTTTAGTTTCCAGATTATATTATTCCACTACTTTAAACAAGAGCATTCTGTAATTAGTAAATTTCAGCTAATTTAGCTCAAGCAATATCCCTTGACTACTTAAAAGCAAAAATTAATGGTCTTCTTTCTTTTTAGTAAAATCAAGCTAAGTTTCAAAACAAGCAAACACAATACCACTGTATAATTATCACTTAGCAAAGCCAAAAGCTGGAAACACAATGTATTACTGTTAATCAAATCCCTTCACTAAAGGCACTCGAATATAACTGACCACTAGCCATGTTTAAATTGTGCTAGGTTTTGCATATCAGAATACAAAACACAAGAACAGTGTGTTTGGGCACGCAACATGCAAACTCCAGGAACACAGACAATCTTGTTCTCTTTCATTCCACCTTTTTGTCTCTGAATTCTAAAAGGAACTCTGTTAAGGCTGGTAGCCTCATATGTGACCTACTTTTCTTTTTTTTAATCTCTTAGCAAAAGCAAAAGTTTAAATGCTACGTTTTCCTTAAAGAAAGAAGAGAATATGAGTTTCAGCAGCCTAGCACCAAGAGGTAGTAGATCTGTTTTTGCATGGGAGGAAGCAAAGAATGGCACCGAGCCCCGTACAAATGTACAAGAGGCTGGAGAGTGCAAAGACCCTCTCTTCCCTTGCACTTGTGCAGAGGCCACAGGTATCCTCTCAGCCCTTACTCACTGAAGACGAAACACAACCTTGGGCCCGGAAACCAGTGTAAGGCCTTTGCTCTACCTAAGTCTTGAGGCTCTGATCCTCCAAGGAGCTCTGCATGGTGGGAGCTGAACCCATATTTCGTCAACAGAGCTCTTTGTGGGGTTTGGGTGGTCATGGGCCTTTGAGGGCTGAGTTTAATGTGGAGAGTCGGACTGAACACTAGAAACCCCACAGGAGCATGGCCGCAACCTCACCCTTTGCTCCCAACTGTAACAACAGGCACCCAACAGCCACCGCAGCGGACTCGTTAAAGGAATCAGCCACAGACACTGCTCCATGCACTCCCCTCAGCACCCTAAGAGGCATTTGTTTGAACCCGTCTGTGGTTTAAAGCCAAGATCCAGCCCTAAGATCAGGACTATGGTACTTTTAAACCTGCCAGTGCCAGCAACAAAGTGAGAAAACACACCAGTCCCTCGGAGGCCTTTTTGTGAAACTATTTTCCAAACTGTTGCTTATTCTGTGTGGTGCAGAGGCACACAGCATCTAGCAAGGAATTATCGTTTAGGAATCTATTCTTCACTATCCGGACAGGCAGACATCGGTGGCCAAAATTCAGCATCTGTTACTCTTAGGCAAGCCTGAGTCCAGCGTGATTCCATTAGTGTAAGAGAAAAATTGATGGCCCGGAGCTTAGAGTAGTAACCTGGGACTTGGAAGACCTGATTCAATGCCCTACTCCTCCACAGGACCTTGAGTAAGTTATTGAGGCTCACATACTTTCCTACCTGTTGTGAAGATAGATTGTGAGGAGCTCAGATACGTCAGTAATGAAGACCAAAGCAGCACTTAAGATAGGCAGGTGGAAAGAATTTGGATGCTGCCATTGAGTTCTGCTGTCCCCAATATCTAGTAACTCTCAAATATAGCAATTTGCTTCTTTTCAAATGGTATGGGGTAGCACAGGAAATGGACCGGGAAGGGGAAGAATCACAGATTTGGGGAAGTAAGGTTTCAAATAACTTGATTGGCATGATGAGCTTCTCCCCACTATTGCCTCGTCTGTATGCAGTTCGTTATGAGACTATGCTTCTACGTCTCATGCATCAACTAGTTTTCCAGCCGCATTCACAAGCCTGGGGTTTCCCTGTGTAACTAGATGCTGTATATCTTCAGGTATTGGCAAGTGACTCTGCTTGATTTAACTTCAGATCCCACTCACAGGCTGAATAATTTGCTAGTTCATCTAGGGGTCAGATCATCAGCATTGCCTCAGAATTGAAGACTTATTATCTATCATGGGAAGATTACTTAACCAATAGATGGCCGCTAAAAAAATAACACAAGACCTTCCTTTCCATATTAATTAGCATGACATTTCGTTCCCGTTTCTCATCCTAACTTCCCTTCACTAGGGTGAAAGCTAGGAGCTACTCAGTTACAGGAGATGAACACTGTTCATTTATTTACATTGCCAGACTCCAGCTGAAAAACACACAATCAACTAACAGAAGGAGGATGGTCTTGGGGATAATGCACTGGGCTGGCACTCATGGTTCAATTCCTGCTACTATTTTCATTCCTGGATTCCATTCCTGCTACTGTTTGACCTTTGGTAAATCACTTTACCTGTGCCTCCATTGCCCTATGAGGCAAACTAGGGATCTACTACTTGGTTTTGTCATTTAAGCGGTCCGGGGCAGGGACTGTCTCTTTGTTTGCACAGTGCCTAGCACTCTGGGGGCTTGTCTAGTCTTTAGGTGCTGCTGTAATTCAAATAAATCTCTTTGAAAGCCATGCACATGGCTTTGTCATTTGTATGCTAGGTAGGAATGTTTGTCTGAAGGAAAGAAAACATCCATTTTAAGAATCTCAGTAGAAGAGCATGTAGCAAGATGTGACAAGTGGCAGCATACATTAAAATTAGTCCATAGTAGCAAGAGAGGAAGACAGCTTGTTTTTTTTTCTTTGCAAATCATATTAAGAGCAAGGAACCCTCAACAGACCAAGATGTAAAAAAAGAGGTAGAAAACTAGCATGTCTTCCTGTGTTAGTGGTTTTAAATGAAGGTGAGGTTCTTGCTAAGAGAAAAAAGGCATAAACAAAGGAAGACTGATCTAATACAGATCTAGTTGGTACTCTTAGCACAAACTTCAGAAGGCTTATGGCTGGGATGTGTGTCAAGCTTTACCTCACTCTTCCTTAATGATCTAAATTCGGCCAAAGCAGACTAGATGCTTTTGGTCATTGGTCTGCAGTAGGACGTGTTTGCGATATTGTGATCCAACACTGCCCCTAGCCCACATTTGTGCTTTCCACAGTGACACTGGAGCCTTGCAAGTGGTGCACAGGTTCACAAAGCCTTCCCAAACTCAATATGCCCGGTCCTCGGTTCACCCAGCGTCATTCTTGTAACTCAGGGAACGAGAATGGAATTTAAGCTGGGAAAACACTGAGGTGTGAATGAGTGAGACACAGGCTGAATTGCTCTGTGAATGGGACTTGGGGCATCCCTGCCCAGGAATCCTTGAAAACTGAAGAGCAAAACAATCCTCTCCAATTTCTCCACTTACAAAGGGGACAAAGAGGAAAACCTGTTCCTTTCGCCCATGCTTCATCAAAGGGAGGAAATTTGATCCCCCATCACTCCTCTCAACTTGTTGGAAACCCTTTGTGCCAAAAGAGACTCCAGCCGGGAAGCAGCTGGAGTCTCTTGTTGGCAGGAAGGGCTTCCATTTATCTCACTCCAAACCTGCAGGTTTAAAGCAACGCCAATCCCATCAGCATTATTATTTCTGTTCCGCTGGCAAGAGGCTTTAGCCCCTACCAAGACGCCATTGTATTCAATGTTGAATACACACAGTAAGACAAGCCCTCCCGTTAAGAGCTTATAACTGAAATAGAGCATGCAAAAGGTGGGCAAATAGAATTCTTATTGCTCCCGTTTTACAGGGGTGGGGAACCCAAGGTCGCACAGGAAAAGAACCCAGATCTCTCCCGTGCCAAGCTAATGCCTTGTCCACAAAGCTGTCCTTCCTCTCCAAACCAATATCATGGTCTGAGAAAGTCTTTACTCTGAATTAGTCTCTTGATTCCATTTAGCTAAGTCAAGAAAGCCTTGGTGTTGGGCTCTACTGAATACCCACAGAAATTTTGTGGTTTTTTCTTATAAAAAAACCATAAGGAGAACAAACCAATTTTTTTAACTTTTACTTGCCAAATGCTAACCAGATATTTGTAGCAGGCTCATTAGAGAATGATTAGTTAACTAATCACACAGCACAGGACTGGAACACCATATCTGGAATTCAGTTAGCTGGAAAATGCAGCTCCATGGCTCAAAACAATCTGCAGAAGCCATTTCCTGGTGGTGTGAACTCACCAGTGGACAGTCATGTGTTTAACCAGATTGGAAATAGTTTATTTTGAACAGCCTCACTCCCTGACTTTGAGGGGAAAAAAGATCTTACCTAGGAACCCATCCAGCTGCTGGGGGAAGCCAGGATGGTTATGTAGAGCAAATAAGAAGCTGAAGTGAAAGCCAGAGAAGGATGATTAAATGAAGCAAGCAATAATAGTACAAAGCCTAAAGGTGAGAGAAGAGACTGGTGAAGTAAAAACAACAGGAAAAAGAATGGATCAGAGACTAGGAAGGTAGCTAGAGCGAGAAGGGAGATTGGAGTAAGGACAAAGACACAACCTAGAGATTGCAGGCGCAGCCCCAATTAAAAGATATGGAAGAACTTCAAACTGGAGGATTGAGTTTTATAAAGGAAGCTCCACCCACAGGCAAGGTCAAGCCCATTAGGGCAGCATTAGGGATTCTATATATAGATCTTGGGTGGAGAGCAGCCTTTGGTTTGGCTTGGTAGGAGGGGAAAACTGGAGAATAGTGGGGTAGGTTAGGGGAAGCTAATAGGGACCATGAAACTAACTCATTGTCATTTTGGAGAGGGCTGTTTCCTGATCTATGGATTGTGTACTGATTATTTAAGAATTCCCAATCAAGGCTTTCAGGTTTAGTAGCTTGTTATGCCAAGATCATGCCCAGTCTTATTAGAATTTCTGTTCCGTTGGGAACCCCAATGTGCGCAGTTGCGACACTCACACTTCAGAAAAACCTTCTGACTTTACAATGGTTTTATTAACAAGTTAGCAAAGTTACAAACACTCCAACCCAGCAAAGTAAAGAGAGATAATATGGCAGGTGTGTCTGAGGATCCATAAACTCCCTCCCTCCCTTCCTTCTAAAAGGACCAGAAGTATTACTCATTATTTCCTGTGGTCACCCTCCTGGTATATCCCAAGGCAGAGGCTAAGCTACAAGGTTACTTGGCCTTTTACCTCAGGCTTATTAGCTTATATATCAATTAACTAGCATGGCACTGTTGTGGCCAGATATTTGCTGATGTTCCTAACTTAAAATATTCCAAGCTAGTACAAACTAGCATCTTGTGGTTACCTGCAAGCTATTTACTCATTCCAGCATTCTGTTTTGTGATACCTTATCATTTAGGATTACTCCTGGTTTAGACTTTAGGCCTGGTTTAGCTAAATGATTGTCTACAGGCCTTGTAGGCTCCTTATATTATTATATTAACTTATTCTCATGCCTCAGTTTGCAAATACTGATACTTATAGACTACAGGGCAAAGAGGTGGAGACAAAATATATCTGGACCTCCCAAGTGTTTCTCATTTTAGTCCCAGTTGTATCCATTTCCAACAAATTTGGTATCACCAGCAATCCTTTATCTCAGAAATAAAAACTCACAAAACTGAGGCTCTAGAAATTAACTAACACTAGTGGATGGAACCCCACCGAATTTTAATTTTTCCTGCATGAATTTTTTTGTCTCATTCTGGGTCTTTTCGACCCCCATTGCCTTCCATATTTGGGCCCTGGCTTGTTGGGCGGTATGAACGACCCCATACCTTTAGATCTGGATGGCATCTGGAGGAAGGGAATTCTGATTCTAAAAGTCACTTGCAAAAA
The DNA here is from genome assembly GCA_007922155.1 of Mesoclemmys tuberculata. Classification (NCBI taxonomy): domain Eukaryota; kingdom Metazoa; phylum Chordata; order Testudines; family Chelidae; genus Mesoclemmys; species Mesoclemmys tuberculata. The sequence continues at coordinate 4,557,982 of ML677031.1, read as the reverse complement.
CACCTCTAGGATTTTCAGGCTCATAAAAAGCTGGTGGCTACTGCTGTTATCACAGCTTCAGGAGGTGGGGAAGACCTAGCATAGAAGGAAACCAGCATCTTGTTTAGACACCAGCATTCAGGTGGGCCTGTGGAGATGAGAAAGTAAGGAGAGGGAGAGAGAGATTCCTTTCCCTTGGTCTTAGTCAGCAAGAAATAACACAACACTTAAAATCCTTGCCAGCGGGAGAGTCGTCTAGGGCAGCCTGCTCTTTATGGATAGGAGAGAGTTCCTACTAGTCTATACGCAGAAGCCTCACAGCAGGTACAGAGATCTGTAAGGCAGCCATTTAATGTCATGCTGATGTCAAGAGTTACAAAGGGAATGTTGTTTTTACACAGAACTTCCAGTGACACTGTGCTCCCCAGATTTCCACATGCCTTGGTTCTCTTTAGTTGAGGCTGCCAGCTGTAAAGTGTGCAAATGTTCATGCAAGATTAAAATAAGCCCACCGCACTCATCTGCTGTGCAAAGGATTCATAGGGTCATATTTTAGGCTCAGAAAGGACCACTGTGGTCAGACTAATCTATTTGCATTGCCTCAGTGAGTGAGATGGAAAAAATTAAATGAGCATAAATTAGATTTTTAAATTTCTTTGTTTTAACAATCTAAGAACTTCAGTAATTCGGCCAGAGGTTATGGGTCTATTAAAGGAATGAGTGGTTGAGGTTCTGTGGCTTACAATGTTTAGGAGATCAGACTAGATAATCATGATGGTTCCTTCTGACCTTAAAGTCTATGAGAACAAAAGTAAGGAAATGGATGCATTTGTGTAAATAATAGCTATAACATTTTACTTGGCATTGTTCCTTTAAGTCCATGAGACAAGATAAATAAATAAATATTGATAACGGCCATAGCCACAGAGCTGAGAAATACATACAAATGAGTTTTCAGCTCCCACACCATTCTCAGGGCATTTAAACTTCCCATCATGCAGCTTCAGACTACAGGACTTATTTCCGCTCCAGAGCTGCAGAGAGTATTAGAGATCATGGTAATTGACATGAAAAGGTTGATCTGAAGTGCCTTTTTGGTATGATTTATTGATTTAAAAGCATGGCAGTATGTGCTGCTTATCCAACAACAGAGTAGAGCCATGTTCAATAGCTGTATTAAATGTTCTATTGATTTAAATAATTGGGTTCATTTAGAAAGATATTGTTCCGGCAATTAAAAGCACTTTTAACAATTATTTCAAAATATGTTAATTTTCCTTTATCTAAAATAACAGAGAACAGCTCACTCTGTTTTAATAAACTCTGTCTCTAAGAATTATCATGCTCTCTAGTAAATCTAAGCGATTAAGTGAAGAAAAATAAAATATCCCCCTCAATGTTTCTGAAGGATATATTGTTTCTTTGGTTAAACCCATTAATAATAATGAGAATTACATGCGTGCAACGAGAAAAAATCAAGACATTAAAGGAGCATTTTCAGAGCATTCTACTCAGACTGAAAATCCTGTTCAGTAAACAGGAACATACTATGGATTTTTTTCATGTTTAAATACCTTATGGATCTTATTCTCCCAGAACAGCTAAACCGATATTGAAGAGGGACGTGGTTTAATAACTGATTAAAAAAAGAAAATATTGTTGAGTGTCAAAACAAAACAAACAAAAAAACCATTTTATCCTAGAGGGGGAATTCTCACAAATATGTGCTCTTTTTAGCAAAAATAAAAGAAAGCATTATTGGAGATAATAAGATATTTAAGATTTATATTTAAGATATTATTCCATTTGTCTTCAGGGGTTTTTAGCTTTGCAAAAACACAAATTTGGTCCATTTCCGTAGGAAATCAAAAGATTAGATTTTAATGTCTTGTGCTTACAACAATACCCAGGGTGTTATGATTTGCTTTCTGCTATCTGTGGCTTTTAACAATAATCCAAAATGAAGATGAAATACTAATTCCATTTGAGCAATCATCTATTGAGGGGGAGCCTTGTTTATGCTAAGGTCCCGTTTCCCTGCTCTGGCAGTGGAAAAGGGGCTTTTAAATGGGAGTAGCTTACTGGAGCAGTGTCAAGGGAATTTAATATATCATGCTCTATAGCAGAGAGTAGCAGGAAGAAAAAACACTTATTCCATGGTGACGAGAGTCATTTTTTCATATAATTGCCTGATTATATGCATACTTACATGTTAATATGGGCTGGCAAAAGTATGCCGTGCACACAGTGAAAATCAGGGAAGCCTAAACATTTATAAATATTCATTTGCTATTTGGAACTGGTCTAATTTGTCATGGCAGCTATTTTTAGTTGAACTTCCTCTAAATTGACATCCCATTGACTTGACAAGCCTGGCAACAAATAATCATTATCGGTCTTGTTTCTCTGTTGCTCAGTAAAATACTGCAGGGCTGGAGAGATGAACTTTTCCCCTTTAGTTGCTAAATTGCCTGTGTGGTGGGTTGTGGGGTGGGGGGAACACATGAATCTAAGAGGAAATTAAAAATCGCTACTTCCTAATGCTGGCGATAATGGAATCTGGGAGGCTGCCACTCAGGGATCATTTTGCAGCAGTCCTCTGAGCAGCTGCAATATTGCTCTGCAAACACTGTTTTTACACTCAATATTAGGATCACAATTTGCTATAACGTTTCCCAGAGGGCAGCTTTGGCTCTAGTCACTGCCTGGGTTCGATTAAAGCATACAGGGGCCTGGATTTCAGGCCTTTCCAGACAGACGCTTCTGTCACTATCGTGTTAATTTCACCTCTATTGCCTTCATCTAGTCAAATGCACTAGGGGCCTGATCCAAAGGCATTGAAACCAAGGAAATGACTCCCATTGACTTCAGTGGGCGCTGGGTCAGGTCCTATCTGCCCCTAAAATCTTAAGAACATAAGAACGGCCATACTGGGTCAGACCAATGGTCCATCTAGCCCAGTATCCTGTCTTCTAACAGTGGCTAATGTCAGGTGTTTCAGGGGGAACGAACAGAACAGGAAATCATCGAGTGATCCATCCCGTTGCCCATTCCCAGCTTCTGGCAATCATCGATCTTTAATTCATATTGTTAAAATTGCAAAATTGATCAGGGTAAGGTATTTAGATTGTAAGTTCTTTGGGTCAGGGACTGTCTTCCTGTATGTTTGTAGACACTAAGCACAGTGGGCTTAGTGCGTGGGGCTGTTAGTAATTTGTTACGTGTTCAAGAAACTGCCTCCATCCCAAACTCCACAACCCCTGGTTATCCTCATTGAAACCACGAATGCCCTACTCTTATGTCATGGTGAGCAGGATCTTAGAGCCTTTGGCTTTCTCCTGGGACTTCATAAACTTAAAGCAACTCCGGTAAATAGCACAATGAATCCTGCTTCCTCTTGGGGAGAGGCTGCTTGTGTTGGTGTTCTCTCTCTTGCCCTTTCTCGTGTTCTTCTTCTCTCATTGACGCTGCACTGAAGGGAGTGGAACCATAATCCCAAACAGAAGGGGCAGATGCTGCAAGCCTGATTCTGATCTCCCATGGGTGTAAATCAGGAGCAATTCCCCTGAGGTTAATGGAATTTCACTAGGATAACACCAGGGCAAATGCAGGCAGGTGATCCCACATCTGATTGGTTTTTTTCTCTAGCCACTGAAAGGCAGCAGCTGAAGTGGGTTGCAGCCCACAAAAGCTTATGCCTGCAGAAATTAAATTTGTTAGTCTTTAAAGTGCTACAGGACTCTTGTTTTTTCTGATATTAGAAGTTGCTGCTCCCTGTGGGCAAGACAGACTTCTCCTCTTTCCTCACAGGCCTGCAAGCAAATGACATGGCTTTGGAATGAGTTCCCATTCTGAAAACTGCCAGGCAATCTGCTGTGACTACTAGCCGTGCAATTTTGTTTCCCAGTTCAGTATTGCCAACCACAAATATTCAAGAACAATGCCATGAACCCCAGAATCATGAGAATGGCAAATGTGAAAACAATTAAATTGGGGATTTTTTTGGTTTGCCTTCTGGTCTGGGATCACTTAGGAGGCACTGGAGGTCAGGTTTTCAAGCTTTTCTTTGTAACACTGAGGGCTAGAGATTGAAAGCTGAGGTTCTCATGAAATCACTTGACTCCAGCAGCTGGGGCTTTCAGAAAAACATCAAAAATCGTGAGGCTTGTGATCAGATGGTGAGAGTTGGCAAGGCTACAGCTCATAAAATGCTGCATGTGTTTATCCGACGCGAAGTGTGCAGTCAAAGACTAAAGCCAAAGCAGCCAGCTCTGGAGTCATGGGTTCTCGTCCTGCACAGCGCTTTACCATGACCTGGCTCAGGTAAACCTGTGTGAACAGATAAGCCTGATGCTGTCCAGTGATGAGTAACACACGTATGGTGTGTGTGGAGGGGAGGCGGGGGAGAGAAGCGGTGTTTATAACATCGTGAAGAAGATTTTCCTCCAAAGGGGAGAGGAGTTGGTCAGGGAGAGAATCTTCCAAAGGAAAGGGGATTGATGGGGGCTTCCAGCTCAGCTGTTTCTTCCATTCCTCCCTTCCCCCCCAGTCATAAAGTGCTGCTTCTGCTCCATTTACTGTTCTGATTGCCCTACTGATTCTTGGAGGAAACTTCTGCAAACCCAGGTGAGGGAACACGCTCTGTTTTCAGCAAAGAAGGAGGAACTGTATTCCTTTCCTTTCCCCTTTCCTTCCCCCCCCCCCCCGGTGCCTTGAAGAGCGAAAGGACTAGCAGGAGACCATCAGGCTGGGATATTATCAAGGCTATTAGTCTTTTCCTATTCTCTTTTGCACAAATCAGAGCACTCCGCCCGGCTTGATATGTGGACCTGAGACCCAAAGCTAGATTGATTAACCCTGAAAGGAAGAGACAGGAGGCAGGTTTGTTACTAATTTTATGAATTTGTATTGTGCATCTGGGACCCTAGTAATGGACGCAGGAACCCATTGTGCTAGGTGCTGTACAAACACAGAACAAAAAGACACTCCCTGCCTCATAGAGCTTACAATTTAAGTATTTATTGGATGTGTAGCAGATTACTTTTTCTTGTCTATTCCCATCATGTAACAGTGCCAAAACAGACTGATAAAACAGCAGTGTGAGAGGGTCTGGCACAAATATACGTTTCTGCAATAATATGCTCATGTGTGAGTAAATTCCTACATCTGCACAAATAAAAGCTCCTCTCTAAACATTAGTACAAGCAGAAAATGGTAGCACCAATTTTTGTGGAAAGCGGGTTCGAACTTAGCTGGATACGATCATGGTTTGGATTTCACAAATATGTATTTGCCTTTAATTTCCTCATGATTCACCCAGATCTAGCAAAAGGTCAGCAACCTAGACTTTGGCTTTTTATCTTATGAAGACTCTGAAGAGCAAAATAAATCATATATCAACTGAACTTCTGTCTGATGAGAGAGGGGAAAGTGTAACATGCTGCCTGGATGAAGTATTTGTGATTTTTCTTTATACGAAGCATGAATGATTTTCATACACAGAGTTGTGCTTTTCCAACATATTGTATAGTTAAGACCTGAAAACATCTTTCTGAAGTTGTGTTTATAAAGACCTCCCACTTCGCTTGTGTCCTTTGGTGTAAACTCAGAGGATGACTGCAAATATCTGATACATACCTCAGCCACATACCATAATCCAAGAATGTGAATTTAGATTGCCTAGTCATAGTATTTCTCCACAATCTGTTGAACAACTGTTAATTCCTGATGTTTTCAATTACTGGAATTAAAACATGACATTGGATAGGATTGACTTTGTTGCAGAATAATGCCTTTTGCTGGTTGATAAAATGTCAAGGCAAAAACCTGAGAGGCTTATTTTTAAAGCAGGAGACAATGCCAGAGAATCAATGCTCTGTGTCAAACTTTTACTTCTGTTATGCTAAGACAGGCTGTTGTGAACTGTACAATGATATCATAGAGTGAAAGCAATAGGCTAATACTGTGTGCTCCCGTCACAATACAAGAAAGGCAGATCTTGTAGTGAAGGGTTTAGAAGATATCTCTTAGTTCCTAGCTCTGCCACAGACTTCCTGTGCGACCTTGAGCAAGTCACTGAATCTTTCTGTGCCTCAGCGTCCCACCTTTTTCCCACTCTTGATCTGTTGTGCTTATTTAAACAAGCTCTTCAGGACATGGGATGAGGGGGACTATGTGTTTGTATAGAGCCTACCATAACAGGACCCAGATCTCAGTTGGGTCTTGTAGGCACAGCTGTAAAAGCATTTGTGATGGCCAGAGTGTGAGAGAGATGGTGAACAATTCCTGGCCTTGTCATTGGTTTCATTTAATCTGGAAGTGATTTTTTCCCCCCTCTCAACTTTTTTGTTTATCATCACGGTCTCATGGCACTTGATCTCATTACTGGCATTTTGACAGTGCTTGCAGCTTGGGAGATTAATTATGTCTAAGGATAGGCCAAGATCTTCAAAGGAGGATTTTCCTATTTCAAACCCCAAGAATCCAGCCCAAAAATGGGTGAGGAACTCCTTCGATTTCCTAACCTCGATCTAATTCTCCATAGAACCTACGTACTTCAGAGCATCCATCAGAAGCTAGAAATTCCGTTCAGAGTATGGAGACAAGAAACATAAGAAAATGCCTCGTCACGGGTAAATCGGTGGCTGCTGTACTGAATGATAATAAATCCTTGGCATCTGAGGCAGATGAGCTGGACAACGAAAATTGAATTCTGTCTCTGTTTGTCTGGCTGGAGTCCCTGAAGGAGGAATGGCAGTGAACTGGGAGCTGCATTTCGTTAACCCTCTCATCGGCGCTTGATGTAGTTGAACCTTGTCAAAGCGCGTGTGCATTTGTTCTCTGAGTGGGAATAAGAAACGTTCAGTCCTTCATCCCACTGTGTATTTTAGAGACTTGATACCTACTTGGCTGAGGAGTCTTGGTGTCCTGTCCTCCTTCCATTGGCCGCCCCACTCCTAAATGGGCCCCGAGTCTCTCAGGCACCAGGGACGCTGAGGATTTCAGAGAGAGATTGAAAGGTGGGCCCAAATTACAGACCTGCAGCCCTGGTTGAGAAGTAGAGCTGAGAGGGAGGGTTCTGTTTAAGTCTGGCCTGCTGTTAAATTCCCTTTGCTATTTCCTGCCCTACGCAAACTAAAAGGCACTGGAGAGTCCTGCTCTGCCCATCCCATCTCTGAGCCTCACTAAAGGAGCTCCAGGCACTTGGAGAGTGAAATCCGCCCATGGTGGACCAGCACAAAGTTTAGGGACTGCATGTGGTGCCACACAAGGCGATCACTTTGCTGTGGGAGGGATAACCAGGAGGCAGGACAGGGGAGACTCTATGGATGTCAGTTTCCATAGCTCCAGTGGCCAGCCATGCCCCGTGGAGCTGGCATGGAGGGGCAGTAGCTACTGCCCACAGATGAACCCATTGCCCCTCACATGGCTGTAAGTCCTGATTTTTCACCTGTCTGTCTGGGGCCATCTCCTAGCAGTGATCATGGATTAACTGGACGTCCAGGCTCTGAATGACCATAGAAATTTAGATGCTTAACAACACACGGACCTTGTAGTATCTCACTAAGTAACTCAGTGGGGTCCAAGAGGGCAGCCATCCTTATGTGCAATGGCTACAATCACACCATAAGCCTGCTCCTGCTCCTGTTGAAATGATGGTAGTGTCCCCACTGGCTTTAATGGAAGCAGGTCTGGGCGCTGTGCCGCATCCTTTCAAAGAAGCGGTTCACTGGATACAAGGTGGACTTGGAGCTGCTATTACAAGGAGATCGGCTCGCCATCTGAACTGTCTTTTATGCTCAGAGCATGTAACAGCATGATCTGACATATGATGTGATAACGTGCTCCTGGTTTTAGGAGCTCTAGCATGGTCCCTGGCCTGGATAACTGGCTCGGCATAAATGTCAGGCTGTGACCATCATTGCTTTCCTTAAAGGATGATTTCACGTGTCATGTTCTGGAGGTCTGAGCAACCGTGAGATTATCAATCACCCAAACGAAATGGCCCTGTTTTAGAGGGCCTTTGTAACATATAGGAGCTAGCCAAAGGCAGCCCATAACAGACGTGTTTCTAATGTCCTGATCTAGATGGTTGTTTTGTCAATGGGGTCACTCGCCTGGTTTACGTTTCCCAGTACGTGGAGCCCACTGTGAAGTGCAATGGAAAATGATTCCTCAGATGTGCTAGTGACTTCCCACATAAAGCTCACGAAAAGAAATCGAGAGACAGCATGAGTAAAGCTGGGCACTATAAACCTTCAAAGAGTCCCATAACAAGTAGCAACGCTTGCTCAGTAGCATAGCAGGGTGTACCGCAGATAGTTAGATCTTCATCGCACACTTCATGCGCCTTTGCCTCCTTTGAAGCAATGGGCCTTTTGGGGGGGGGAGTCAGGCACAGTTGTAAGTCTAGTAAACTACTATTTCACGGAAAATGGGACCTCGCTGACAAGCTCTTTAGGGGCAGGAATGCTCTTTTAATCAGCTTTTCTACAGCACCTAGCACAGCAAAGCCCTAATCCATAACCGGGACCTTTTCACACTACCACAATACAAATAAATGATGCAAATAACTTGCCTGCGATCTTTTCAATGTGCTGTTCAAAGTGACCCTCACCGAAGCTACCCAAGATTTCAGATGTTAGCACAACTTTTCATTTGGAGGAGCGTAGGGTCTGTTTTGGATTGCACCAGTGCAGATGAATTCCCAGGCTCACGGCTCTGTATCTTCTCTGGGGGTTTGCTCAGTTTGCAGAGATTGTGATTTATTTGCCTGTGGATTTCCTAGACAAACGACTGATTTTCAGGCAGGGATGATTCCCACTGAGGCCAGTGGACTTCGGAGCAGGTTTAATGTGCTTTTACTGAGTCGCCTTTTCAGAATGACGTGAGCCTTATTCTGGGACAGTCTCGCCTCTCCTGAGATTTGTACAATGCGGTGTCAGTGGAACGTCATCATCAGATGTCTGACTGGTCATTTGGGTGCTCAGATATCTGCAGATTTGCTGCTGCAGAGGCAGTAACTGCATGCACAAATTTGGCGCACTGTGACCCATGTACCTTTGCACATTGACCTGGGTTTCGGTTTTTAACAAGCCGGCATTGCTTGCATGCACCACTCTGTACTGCTAGCGAGAGCTGACACAACTGGCGCATGTTAGGTGGGCTCTGCTGTCTGTGGGAGGTTGCTCCAAACTTGTTCTACCTGAACAGAAAGGGGTTGCAAGTAGTTCTCTAAGGCGTAGGCTGAGCAACCAAGCCTGAGGAAAGAGTGTCCCTGTTCTTGTTAGTAACTTCATTAGCAAAGCTAAGTAGGGCTGCCTACTGTTTTTACACAGTGCACGGAATTGGGAAAAGTACCTACTTGGAACGTCCTCATGAGGGAGGAAGGGATGATGGTTTAGCGCTGGGGCTTGGGAGACCTGGGTTTAATTTTCCCTGCTCTGCCACAGACTTCCCGTACAACCTTGGGCAAGTCACTTAGTCTCTTTTTGCCTCAGTTCCCCATGTATATGAAGGGGTAACAGCATTTCCTGACCCCACTGGGGCATTGGAAAAATAAATACATTAAAGATCATGAGGTGCTCAGGCACTAAGGTAATGGGGTCAGATAAGTACCTTGAACAGACTAGATTCTGTATTTCTGATGAAGGTTGATTTGTAGTTACATTATTTAATGCCAATAGCCTTTGTATTTATGTTAGTTTTATTTAACTAATTTATTTAACTAATGAGTTGTGAGCTTTAATATAAACCATAAAGATTAATAAAACCAAGGTGAGAAATTCTGCCTATACAACCCCCCTATTTACTTTAAGGAAGGAGGCCTGTGTGCATATTAGAGGGAAGAAATTGTTGGCATTTTAAAACAACTGAATGAGTTTATTTATATTTCTGTATTTTTTGCATCTATAATGGAATATATAAAAACCATCCCCACGGTCTCTGGGAATCAAGTGTTTGAGATTTTTTTGATTTTTTTCCACCAAAAAAAAAGTTTTGAAGTGTCAAAATTCCAAAGAAATTAAAAATGTTACAATTTGGGGTGACATTTTTAATATTTTTTTTCAAGCTTCTGTAGCTCTGGTGGCAATTTTTTGGAATCTTCCCCCTGCCCCCAAACTGAATTTTTTCCAAATTAAAAAAAAAGGAAAAAAAATCCAATAATTTTTTTCAACTTTCTTTTTACCAGTCCTACTGAGGACATGTACAAAATGTTAAATAGTCCTCACAGGTTTTTAATCTAGTATTAATGCACTTCAACCTGTGAGCTACTTACCCTCCTTACTACCAAACACCTCAGTCAAAAGCTAGGAGTCCACAAAGAGCCTTCTCTTATTAACCAGACAAATACAGGGTAGTAGCTTCAACAAGTGTAAGATGACATAGCTCCGCTGACTTCGGTGTATACACAGAAGATGGTCTGTTATAATTTATTGTCCCCATTGTAATTGGATGTAATGCCATTGACTTCAATGTATGCGGATACCTTCCGTATATTGACTTTGTCTACAGTTTTGCCCCAAAAAACCCCCAAAAACCTTTTATGAGTGAACAATAATCAACCAAAAAGTAATACAGATATTCATTTTGATATAATAATTAGATAGCGGCTCAGTAAATTTTTTACTATCACATTATCCTAGGGGAAAAAATGGCCATGTTTAATATTTAGGGATTTCTTCCTCTGAGCCTCTGTGTGAAAGGTTTAAATGTAGTTTTTCATAAGCAAAACACTTTTGTTCCCTTGGGATAACATTTCGTAATCAAGTGTTTTGACTATAGCTCTTAGCACTGTTTCCAAAATGGACTGCGTAATTAAATTATTTAAAGACTACTGGAATCAGGAGAGTGCATTTAATGACTATTCAAGCCTCTCTCATTGTTAGGAGTGAGACAAAAAGATCTTTTCTCAGGATTTTCTTTTTAATTGTGTAAAGGCTCATCCAGAAGATGGTGCCACAATTCTGTCTGTAACATCAATAACAGACCAAAAACTGATTCTTTGTTATAGAAAATGTCAGAAAATTAATGCTAAACAGAAATTAAGAGCAAACGTATTTCCGAAGGCAGCTCAAAGTCCAAATGTTAACATTTAGTCATTGCTAAGGCTCTTTCCAAAACTGGGGCAACATATCATAATTGCCTTCACTCTATATCACTCCAGGCAAGGTCAGCCAGCACGACAAGGAAGACAAAAAATACTGCTGCTATCTTCCATCCAAAAATACAGACAACTCTTGCAGTGTTTATTAAATTCCTAATCCTGAGCAGCAGCACATCCTCAAACGCTATCTAGAAAACAAGCATGATATAAAACTCTTCGTTGGTGCTTTATGAGGCTACAGTGGAAGTAGAAAGATGCAGCTCAAAATAGAACATGTAGCTGTATTCCCTTGGTTAGGGATGGGGGACGTTTCTAAGGCTTTGTCTCCCTGAAGGACACATCATCTTTGCGTCTATAGATCCCTGTAATCAGAGTAAATAACTTGATTTTCATTTCAATTCTCTTTGCATCAAAGCCCAGCAAATCAATCAATTGATCAATTAATTAATGGTAGCTACAGAACAAAAATCTTTCACTCCTACCAAAATCATGCATTTAATTTTTTCTTCTGTTACAACTGTCTGTTTGTCTGAGGTCTCTGCTATGTAGTTCAAGCAATTTGTCATCCGATTTGCCTGATGAAGCATACAGAAGTCATTTGAACTATAAATTTTCTGCAGGCAAAATAAAATGCAAACAAGAAGAACTTCCTGTGCCTGCCAAAGTGATGATACTCAGAATACAAATAAGAAAAAGCCATGCTGACAGCAAAACCTATTTTTGTATTCCATTGTTGGCCCCCAGGCATAGCAGTTTGAACAGGGCTGCATCTGTATTTTTGAACTCAAATAAACGGTGTAGTCATAAGTGAAGTTCATGTTTTGCAGAACAGCTCTTTAGTCACAATGGAAGGATGTGTTGCATGAAATATGAATCATTTCGGTTCACACTCAAGCTGTATGTTTACTGCTCAGGTCAACCTTGACTGAGCAGCTAAACAGAAAAGATTCCCAACATTTAAGTACAATGGAAGAGAGTGTTTCTGCCTTTGACATTAAAAGCTCTTTCTCTGCCTTGTAGGGTGAACCAATGGGAAGTCCTCTCTTACTGCAGCAAATCAGTGTACTCTACAACATCATGATCCGCTCGTGGATCCTTTAAGGATGGGCCTCTTCAGAATCTGAATCCAACCCTTTGCATTGTGGCAGAGAAGCTAAAACCCTAACTTTATAGGTATCTTCCTTTCCCATGCATTAGACTTTGTAATGTCACCCGATCATCCATTAAATATATCCTTGCAAATTCATTTCATCAAAAGATGACTTTACATCCTGGATTTCTCTGGAAATAAACGCACTACACAGAAGGAGAACATTTTAGCCAATCACTGAAACAATCCAGTCATTTAACAGCTGAATAGTATTATGACGATGCGTTATTTGTTAACCGCCAGCAAGGTGCACAACCAAGTTAGCGAAAGGCAAGATTCTGATAAATTATTTGTATTTCTGTGGTCCCTGGTCTCAGAGCCCAGTCCTGGCTGTCAACAGCAATTTACACCCACCCAATAACTGTCCAAGACTTGCAGACAGCACCAGGGGCACCATTTAATCTAAGGAAGACCTTGATTCTGCAAATCTTACTCTCCTGAGTCATGCCACTGAGTCTTGCGAGACGAGCTACTCAAATGGCGGCTGGATGGGAGCCGAGGTTGGCCTCTGTTCTGGTGATGGAGGCAAGGGATTGAACTGGCTTCCTGGCCATCATTCCCATGAGGCGGCTATGTGCCTCCGCCCATGGTTGATGGGGAGGGGATTTTGTAGGACTACGTCATTCAGGACAGAGAGCTCGTTTGTGCCTGGCTAGTCCAGGAATGGGGAATAAAGGTTGAGGGGGAAGGGCACAAGAAGCTCCCACCCCCAAGCCCTCTGAGCAGAAGACGCATTGTGATGGCCCCATGTTGCCAGTCACCAAAAGGCGGCGGGGCCAGATGCACAGGCAGTAGGAAGCAGCACCCTGTATGCCAGGAAGCTTATACTTTTGGTGACAACCTTGGCAAACGGCATTTCCCTAAACCTCGTCATCAGCTGGTATCTTTGGCTCTGTGGCCTGGGCCTTCAATTTCCATGAGCCGCTCCTTACTTCCTAAGGCAGATCTTTGTGCCGCTATCCCTGTTGCTTGAAAGTTACACCTGGCTAACTCCTTTGTGCTCAGTGAGGATGCCTTCACAGCAACATCTGCTTTGGTTTCCACCACCTCCCACAGCCAGCTCCAAATCCCAGCTGCGGTGACATTAAATGCTCGCAGTCAGCCATTGCTGTTTCTCAGCTGGGTAACAGCTCTTCGGTGGGAATAGGCACTTGATGATCAATGTCTCTTTGTAAATTGCTTCTGTGAGTGGTCCTGTACGTGACACAATGTTTTGCCACATATGCAGTTTAATTAATGTAAAAGGATAAAGAGGTCCAAGAAAGGCAAAATAGTTGAAGACATTTTCATTTGAGACAACACAGTGTGGTGCCAGCTTGAATGCATGGCCACCAATGGCTCCAACATCAGCAGGTAAGTCAAAAGGACCCTAAATCTATGCTTTTAAAATAAAAAGCAGCAACTCGTGCTTTTTAAGCCAATCCCATGATTTACTCTAAATAAAAGGAAAGCTCTGACAACTTTAATTGTTGTCAAGATTTCTCTGGCTCACTTGGAATGGTCACCATCCACTTCTCCACCACATCAGACATCCTGCGGTGACTTCTCGAAGTTCTGATGTCAGCCTTTCTTTCTGGACAAGGACCACTACCTTGACTTCAGCATTCTGCCTGGCCTGGCCACTCTGTAAGGCAATTTGGGATGGGCTCTAGCACCTGGATTTATAGGAACTGGACCATTACTCTGTACTTGACAAAGGTAAGGATATCACACATGCTGGGGAAAGAGGGTGTGTCCAGAAGTCCCCTACATTTTGCGAGTCGGCTGCTATTTTCAGTTGCAAGTTAGAGCAGCCTTAAAGCTTCTCTAAGTTATGTCATGGGACTTGACTGGCACCTAGCTTGCCCAGGATCAGAAGGAGCTCAAAAGTGGCTGAAAGCCATCTTTGAAACCCCTTGCAGAGCTACAGTGTGCATTGAGTCAAGTGTGAGAGTTTTAAAACCACCCAGTTCTCCTGCACCAGTTTCATACCAGATTAACTCATTGACTTCAGTGTAGTTATTCCTGATTTACACCAACAAAGGTGCAACCAGAATCAGGCCCTGTATTATTGAAGTAAATACTAACAGGTCAGATGGGTGTGTAAATCTATATGCAAACTGAAATGGAATATCAAAATGTTTTCACGGGACCAATACGATCTAGCTACCCACTGCATTCGTATTTCGGGACTTGTTATAATTGTCTGTGGTGCTGTTGTAATGTGCTCTTCAAAAGACCCAAGTCCCCTCTAAACTAATGGCTAAGGAAATTTTGCTGTAGACATAGAAAATTTAATTCCTTTGGTTGCCAAGGTAAGTGCTATATGTGCAGTCCTGAAAAGTAGCTCTCCAAAAAGCAGAAGGCGTGAAGTCATCTAAGTTCCTCGGAAATGAGGAGGAATTTTATCGTCCATGCACCGTTCATTTACCGCTGTTTAATGGATGATAATATTTGGCTACAGTTTAAAATCAATGAAAACTAGCCGTTTTTAATTTGCACCTCCTGGATTAGGAGACAATAGATGACTAGCCTGGTGTACAAAGCAATAGATTTTGAAACACCACCAGGCTGAGGGCCTTCTCTGGTTTTGTACATTTGCTCACAGCAGAAGTGCTTAAAGAAAGCACATCTCTTTGTGTCTCCAATTTTTCTCATAGCCACTCGGGTTGGTCAGGTATGTTTCCAATATGGTTTGTGTGGTGAGTGCCATTAACAAGCCACATTTACCAGCCCCCAAGTGGTAGAAACTGCAAGGCCCACTCAGGCGCCTACAATCCATACATCGAGCATACTGCATAACCACTCCTTCACTGGTCTCCGTCCTGTTCCCTTGTGGAAAGGGGCTCTGTGGTCTTGTGGAGGCTGTTTGGCCCATCACAGGATCAGTAGAAGGGAAGGGGGTAGGCTAAGGAAGGAATGGCCAGCCAGTAGGATGTATTCCTTTTCTGTTAACCCCCCCGCCCTTTATAATCATGGGACACTGGGAGCAGGTACCAATCAGGAGAGTCCATGCTGCCAAGGAATAGGGAACAACTGCTGTGGAGTCACAGAGCCTCTGTGTGGATAATCCATCCAAATCCGCCTGCTAGGCTCTGTGGTTATCAGACCTGGGGTGGCGTATGGGAGGTCCCACAGTCTTCTATGGAGGGGAAGGGCAAACCATGCATGCACAAACCGAGGTAAGTGCAGCTGTTCCTTTAGCTCATACTGTGGGGTCTGGGGGTCCTGGGTTCAATTTCTGCAGACAAGCTATCCCAGGGGGACTGCTTTAGCAGCCATAAATGCAATTGAAACCAATGGGGAAACATCTAAATGGGAGCTGAGCACTTCTGAAAACATCACCCTCCATCCTGCAGTTAGCTGATGCAAAGACCAAATGTAGAATCTTCTGCATATCGGGTTTTTTGTTTAAATATTGTAGCTCAAGCTTGTCTTACATTTTATACATAACAGCCACAAAACAACATAATTCTTCTCCGGAAGTGTTGTTCTGAGGAAGTGTTGAATGACAGAAATGCAAGAAACTATGAAAGCTTAGCTGCTGAATGGGTCAGATGGCTCATGGTAGCGTGCCAAATTTCTCCTGTGCAGACATGGTTCAGCTCCCGTCACTGGGAGCATGAGCTGCGCACACAAGTGTCCAGATCCAAAATGTGCCAAGCCTGGCATGCCATGCAGGGCCTCCTGCTGCGAGGATGTGAGAAATTAATTAACTGCCTGGGGTGCAGCAAGCTGGGCAGCTCTTGGCATCCTTTTGATATAGTCAGTCCCGGGGCCCTAGCAGTTGTGAGAGTTTATCTTTCAAAAGAGGCGTCTGCTCATGCAGCATTGTGTAGAGATTAGTTCCTTATTTAAAGAAGAATGCTAGGAAAGCCATTTTAAACAACTCTAGAGGCAATACAGGGCGAGCCTGATGTCTCAAAGGTACCATCCCAAAGCTTATTGAACAGGCACAGGTCAGATTTCTAGACTCTTGGTCACTGAGTGGGCGAAAGTCATTGGCGATGAGCGTGCTCCGCTCACAGGACTTGGTGTGTCGCAGCGGAAGACCTCTCTGGTTAATGAAGGAGAAGCATCGGCAGTCTCGGAAGGTGTACTGGCTTCAACCAGGTCGATGGTAAGCGGGTGAATAGCCATCATGGAATGAGGGGTGTAAGGTAGAGGAAGCTTAATCCTTAGGGCTTTGGATCATTGTGTGGAAAATCACTACCCCTGACTTGGGGATAAAATGCAAACCAGGCATGCATGGCAGTGGTGCATGCCCGGAGGATGCTTTGAGTTCTCAGACTAAGAAAGTAAAAGCTCTCCAGGTGCACTCTGGAGTATATATTCCATTGCATAGTAATGACCCGGGTCGTTCTGGGACATATAGACAATGGGTGTTGGCTACGGGGCCATCCATCTGTGTAGAAGGCAAGTCAACCCCCTCTGTGCGTCCCCTAAATAAAAAGAACAATGACAAAACCAATATGCCTGCATGGTATGGAACGGTGGAGCTACTTCAGCAGCCTGTGCAAATAACCAGTCTATTTTAGGGTTTGGTACGGGTGCTCATCTCCCTAGTGCTTGAGCATTTTCCACGGAAAATAGATTGGTAGTAGCAAAGTCCCTTCTGGGCTCCACGGGGTCTTGGTTTCTTCTCCTTTATCGGTTTAGAGAAAACACCCGACTCTCTTGTGTTGGGTGGGGTGGAGGAGAAAGAGCAGTGGTTGATGGCGTGGATGTCATTCTGGTTATGGTGGAAAAGATTCATCACAGCTAAATTCATCGTTGCTTTAAGGTGGTCAGGCTCCCAGACTCCTGGGCTTTGTGACTGTGTATCGTCAGCCCTCTCCCTGTCCTGGTGTGGGAGCCGATCCAGCTTTAGGGCCAGAATTCTCCCCATGGAATCTTAGCATAACCTAAGTAGGGGAGGACAGTCCATTTCACTGTCTTTTATTTTTAAGCCCTGTGTGGTGTTGTGGGAGCAAAGGAGGCTCCCCCAGCCTCCCACCATCTCAGGAGAGGGGAGTTGGGAGGACTCCAGATAGAGGTGACCCCGAGATACCTCCATGGCTGTAGAGTGTGGAGCTCCTCTAAGTATGGGAGAGATTCCCTTCTCCCTTGCAGTTCTTGGTTTGGGGGAATTGGGAGGGCAAACTCTTCGATTGGAGAGGCTTTTATTTCCTCCTCACTAACAGGGCTGTTTGCCAAGAGACTTTCACTTCACACACCTTGACTCTTTAAGATTGTTTTGTGGATGGCTGGCAGAGGAGACCCAGCCCTCCGAGTTAAGTCCAGTGGAGACCTGCTGCCAGGGAGTGGTGTGGAAGCACATGGTGTCCATGTGGCTCTGTGGGATTTGAGGGCTGAACACCTTGTGCGTGCATGCATGCGTGCATATGTATAACCCCACCTCCAACAGAAGGCTTTGGAGGAAATTCTGGGGCCGCTCTCTCCAGACTTAGACTTTTTAAGAAATAAATCATTTTAATTATTATTCAAAATCAAAAATAATTGAACCCCACTAAAACTCATCTAGTTAAAAGGAAAAACAAAGTGAATTTGAGGCAAGGATATGAAATCCCACTCTTCATTTTAGCAAATGGGGATGGGATAAAATATTCTCATAAAAAAAAACTCAGCTAATGTTTCCCACAATCCAGGCTCTGTATATAAAAAGGTTGAACTTTTTTTTTCTCTTTTTTTCCCCCCTTACCCAACATTGGCTTTGCTGAGTGCTCAGCATCTGTTTATACCATGTGGTGCTCTGGCAAACGTAAGACAGCAGTCAAACAGAGACTGACTGGGGGAAGTGACCCATATCATGTAGAGACGATTGATAAACTGATCCTACGTTTTGGCTTTATCTGCACCCACAAACAGCACTGGTAGCAGATTACTTCCTCCTGGAGCGAGGCAGGAACCAGAAAATTGTGACTCAGGGCAGATTGCAAAGTGACAATCTACCCCTAAACATTGCAAGGGAATTGATGGGGCTAATCAGTACTGCATTTGAGCTCTGAACTATAAATCCCTTCTGTTCCTGAAATGCACCTTGCACGGGTTTGAGGGAGGGGGAAAAATTCCACATCCAAAGTATTAGCAGTGCTTTTCCTTTGTCACTAGGATTTTACCCTGCAGGAGAAGAGAAGGAAGGAGGCAGAGTTAACATCCTGGATACAATTCAAGCCCAAACCTAATTTTCATGCTCTACTTATCGTGGTGGATCAGAGGTCTTGCCTGAGATCTTTAGGAATGTGAAGAATAGCAGGGAGCATATTAAAGCTGAGAAGCAGTTGCATGTTTTCCCTTGTCTAAATGTACAGCATACAGAGTTGGTTCTTTTTGGGTTGAAATTGATTTATTGCTTCAGCATCTGATCATGAAAGACTCGTATATTTACTGTTGTGGCCAGTGTTTTAGGAGCAGAGATCACCTGCTACACAGCAAGTGAAAGGGAGGGTTGGTTCTCCAGTGGCGTTAGCTGGTGTAGCCTTTACCAGAGCATGCCTAAAACATTATGGGCTAGATCGTCAGCTCCTGTCAAGCAGTGTAGCTCCATCGGTCTCAGTGGAGACAGACAGCTTTGCACATCAGACCCATAATGTTTTAATGTGATTATCAGTCATAGCTGTGTTTTAGGGAAGATTAACACCTCCATTCTCCCAGGGTTGCCAACCCTGCCTTTTAGTTTTTACTGATATGAAGATCTGAAGTTGATTTTTTTGTTGTTTTTACCGACATGGTAAACTTTTTACTGACATCACTAAAAATACCATAAACAATACAAGAATGTCACAAAAGTGCAAACTCACTCACGATATTCTGTACACAGGAATTCGGAATTACGCAATTGTGATTAGCTGCAGTTAATTGATCAGTCAGGGTCTTTGGGCATGTGCACTAATAGAAAACAGGAAACTGGTAAAGTCATGGCCAGTGTCATTTTATGATACAAGAAGTGATTCTGATCGACAATCTCAAAATACAAAAGGTTTTATTTCTACCCAATTTCACGGACATTTTCATTTATTTTCGAGTTTACTGACGGTGTTAAAATTGTACATATTTTGTACTGACTGTACAATTATGGATAGTTGGCAACCCTACTCCCTTCCTCACCCCCCACCTAGCAAAATGACATCAGTCAACCGCCTCTAGTTTGGTTTTGCACTCACGTGGCACTGGCTTTGTCCACAGTGAAGGACAATGGAGAAGAAGACCCCATGTCTTCCGTAGGCGGGGCCACTTTGTGTCTCTTCCCTGCTTAATTACTGCCTGCTGACTATGGAGCTGGTTTCCCCACGCACGAGAATATTGGGGGACGCATGCAGAGCTACACACTTTTTGTACCATTGTAACTACTACAGCAAGGATGACTTTTACCGATTTAGTCACGCCCCTAGTGAGTCACACCAGTTTAAAGGTGCCTTGCACTGCTATAACTTCTTCCCCTTTGCATATAAAAATAAGCTATGCTAGTATAAGCAAACGCGGACCAATATAACGGCATTCCCACGTGGGGGCTCTGCACTGCTTTGACGAGCTGAGTACATGCTGAAAGTAGTACGACGTTAGGTATGTTCACGCTACACTCTGGAGATGTGCCTGGGGTCCAGGCTGGTGTATCCAAACCAGCTCAGACATGTCACACCTCACCACAGGAGTGCAGACAGGCCTCCGGAAGACGGTGCGCTTCCCTGCTGCCTTTTGGGGTTTGCAGTTGGCGGGGCCTGAGCATGTGATTCCATCTCTGGGGAAGGAGCAGAAGAAGGTCCACCCTATAGCAGCTTTGGGAGGCTGCTTCCTGAGAGAGAACCCCCCTATAGAAGGGAGCGGACCATGGATATAGAGCTGTCATGGGCTACAGGGCCCCCACATGGGGGGGAAGGGTACACTTCACTGGGGCCTGGAGTCCCTGGGGGGCCCAGCCCAGGCTACAACCCCCATTACTATGCAGAAATATTTTTTCCATGACTCATGAGATTGTAGGTATGGGATGAGGGATCGTGGGATGCGTGTGGGAGGGGGCCTGCGTCACAAATTTGTACTGGGCCCGAAAACGTTGTGCTTGGGCCCTGATGGACTATATACCCATAAAGAGAGGTCCATTCAAGGCCAATATGCTGTTTAACTCTGACTTGTATCCTATTTTAAGACCTATAGTGGGACTTAAGTGGTTCTATCTGCCTTGGGCTTGTGCCAGCAGTGTGGTGAATCCCACCCAATGTAAGGGACACTAGGGGCCAAAAGAGAAAAATAGGCAGTTCTTTACATTTGTACGAAAGGAATGGTTTGCCCAAAACCCAGTGAACATGAACACACGGCTCCACGATCTCTTGGGACAATCATTCTGATGTTTAGCATGGTGTGGCCGCTGATTTTCACTTTCCGGGATCTAGCTGGGGGCCTCAGGGGAACGAAAAGGTCTCTATATATCCAAAATGAAATACAAAATAAGGGCTCCCAGTGACCTGAGCTTCTAGCCCAAGGTTCGTCTTCTGGGAAATATGGCCTCACTTAGTAAGTCAATTGCTGGAGCATGTAGGCGCGTTGCCAGTAAAGTTTTCCTCGTCTTGTTCTCTGCTGTACACTGAATTTACTCGTCACTCAGCGAGCCTATAGCAGATGGCTGGAGGGGAACTGAATTTCCTGTAGGGGGTGTTGCAGCCTCACTCAGCTGCAGAGCTGCCTTTTGTGGGGTCAGGTATTCCAGGTGGTGAGCATTGCAGACCTTGTGTGAAATGGAAGAGCCTCACTGAGGATCATTTTTCTGTTCACCTGAACAGAGTGTGGCACAGGACAAAAGTCACACTGTAGATCTGGAAAGACGAAAGAAGCCCTCACAGTCTGGATTCGAGAATGTAAGGCTTGACATTTCTGCGGCAGAACTGCATCTTCCTCTGGGCTGTCTCATGACAAGGCAGAAGCGAATCAGCTGCGTGTCAGCTGATCTTCCTTTCTTTGGGCTGCTGCATTCATTTGCATGGGAGAGGTAATTTTTAGACTGAAATTGAATGTAGCAGAAGGTGCAGAGGAGAGAAAATAATGACCCGATTCAATCAGCTAGACAGAGTTGTCCCTGAAGCAGCCTTTCGACTTGCCAGGGAAAACACCTAACTTGGAGCAAGATTTTGATCACATTGCTGTTAATCATAAATAGATTTGCATTAGTCCAACACAGCCCCCAGGATTGCTTGATCCATGATAGGTGATGTTATGATGTCACAGAGCCATATCTCCTTTCTGCAGAAAACTCCAAGGAAAAGGGAAATTTCACTAGAAATCCTGACATCATTTCCCCTGCATCCTTCCTTCCATGGAGAGGGGTTGGATCCTTGCAAGGGGGGCTGGCGCATGTTGGGGGAGTCTATTGGAGGAGAGAACCAGCAGATCTTGTGCAGTTTGGTAGAGTGGACTGAATTTATAAACCAGTGTCCGCCTCTTCCCCAGGTTTTTTACAGCGGGGTCACATAGGCACCTCGCACAGTGGGGCTGAGTGGTTCATAGGTCTTGTGCTAGCCCCTCTGCATGGGGGTGCACCTGTCTTAAAATGCCAGATGCTTGCTTTTACTGTAAATGGAATAGTCCCTTCTCGGTACCATGCCAAACAGTGTGTAAGGGAATGGTGTGGTTGAGTGGCCAGAGCCCTGGACTGGGAGTTAAAAGAGCTGAACTCTACTCCAGGTTGTGCAACAGTTCTGCTGTTTAACTATGGGCTAGTCACGTCCCCTCTCACCCTTTGTTGGTCTTGTCTGTTTTGTCTCTAACTTTTCAGGGCAGCAGCAGCTTTTCTCTCTCTGTGTATTTGTACAGCACCAGCACAACCGTGTCCCGGTCTTGGTGGGGCTGCTAGGCATTATCATAATGCTCCTGACAAGAAAAGTATTGAATCTGTCAATGTTAAGCAGCCCTGCTCCTATAAGCAATGGTACCCAGGGCAGCAAATTTATACGGAGTCCTCGTCTCTTTCTGCTGACTCAGTTTCACCGTGTGAAAAGAAAGGTCAGACTTGGGAAAGCAGTCATTTTGTTTTAGCGACATTATGTGTCTCTTAAAACTTAAACTGGTCAAATACCCTGTGTGACATTCCGTGGCATGTTTTTGAAAGCCAAAGGCAACCCCTCCAGCTGTTAAAGTGCTAGGTGTGTTTAAGGAAATTTAACACACGACTTTAAATATCCCTCTTGTCTCTTTCAATGTAATATCACTGCTAAACTGGTAATCTTTTGCCTTGCAATTTACTCAGCTACCACTTGATGGGGCCGAACGTCCTGCTTTCTTTTTGTAAGAGAGAAAGTTACACTGTGATCCTCAGTGAAGGAAATTTACCTAATAGATTTTCCTTATTTCATGTGCTGATGCACGTGAGATACATTCATGATTCTTAATAACCAAACGATAAGACAGAAGAGAAATTAGACTTGTCCTACAGGGTTTTTTAAAAAACCTATCTTGACAAGTGGGTTGAGGGACCATCAACTTCAAAGAACTACAGTCCCTGCAATGTCTAGCCTTTCTGCATTCATGCACAAGGGAACACAATTAAAATAATATAAATGGTCTGTTATACATAAGAGAGGTTTCAAGTGAAACCCCATTTAAGACCAGATTAAGGCAGGCACTATGAGCCCATGCCTAGGTCCTCAGCTCCTGGTGTCATGTGATCACATCTGGAACACAGGTTTTATTTAAAGTTAAAATTAAGGAAGACTGTAGCTCTTGTGGCTGTGAAGTAGAGCTTGAAAATGTGACCCAAGTAACTGACACAGTGATACAAGAACATAAGAATGGCCATACTAGGTTAGACCAATGGTCCATCTAGCCCAGTGTCCAACAGTGGTGAATGCCAGGTGCTTCAGAGAGAATGAACAGAACAGGTCATCAACATTTTATTCATCCCATTCCCATTCCCAGTTTCTGGCAAACAGCAATCCTTGGCCATCTGATTAATAGCCATTGATGGACCTGTGCTACATGAACTTATTTAGTTCTTTTTTGAACCCTATTATAATCTTGGCCTTCACAATGTCCTCTGACAAGGAGTTCCACACTTGACTGTGTGAAGAAATACTTCCTTTTGTTCGTTTTAAACATGCTGCCTATTAATTTCATTTGGTGACCCCTATTTTTCACATTATGAGAAGGAGTAAATAACACTTCCTTATTTACTTTCTCCACACCAGTCATGATTTTATAGACTTCTATCCCATTCCCCCTCTTAGTCGTCTCTTTTCCAAGCGGAAAAGTCCCAGTTTTATTAATCTCTCCTCAGATGGAAGCTTTTCCATACCCCTAATCATTTTGATGCCCTTTTCTGTACCTTCTTCAATATACCTTTTTTGGAGGCGAGGCAACCAGATACGCACTCCGTATTCCAGATGTGGGCATACCGTGGCTTTATAAAGAGGCAATCAGTTATTTTCTGTCTTAACTATCCCTTTCCTAACGATTCCTAATCCTTCGGTTGGCTTTTTTTGACACATCGAGTGGATGTTTTCAGAGAACTATCCAGAATGACTCCAAGATCTTCCTTGATATTAGGTATTATCACGAAATAATTTCACTCTGGCTCAGTTTCCACACAACCCTTCCTTTACTAGTCTAAAGGCCTCTTGGTGTTGATTATGTCCAAAACATCAATACACGCAGGATACACCCATATATTCTACACTCTGCAACAATACAGGTATCAGCATTGGCCGACATATTCCCAAGCACACCAGGCGCAGGAGATAGCTCCCTTCATGGCGGGGTTCCACAGTGAAAGGACAAGTTCTGACAGGAACCCCCAGGAAGCCTAGATTTTTCTACACTAATAAAGAAGTGAATACCATTGTTGGTTACTGGAGCTTTGCTAAAGCCGGCTGAAGCAGTGTAGGGCTTCACTCTGCTCTCGTCAAGGTTTTCTTCTTATTTCATATTATATTTTTCCCCCCCAACTCCTGGACTAAGCATTTATTTACTGCACCTGTTGTCTCTGTTGGTGTTGGTTAGCCCGAACCTTAAATAAGAGATCACTGGTATTTCCAGGGTCACTCTGGGTTTAACACAAACAGTCCCTCTTTCTCATGAGCTCATTCTTTTTGGTCACATGCTTCGGGCCTCTCACTCCTCTTAAATTCAAATTCAGTTTAAAACTAGTTCACCTGAGTCTAACATGAGCTTATATTCCTACACCTAGCGCCTGGGTGACTTAGTTGCAGACTGAAACCCCGTTGTGCTAGGAGCTGTACAAAGACAGGTAAACAAGATGGACCTTGTCCCCGAGGACTTATCTTCACTGCAATGTTCGCTTGCGGTGGAACTTGAATGGTGACCCTAACCTGACTCCTGTCCACACACACACCTCTAGCTGAATCAGGTGGTGCTCTGAACGCGAGCCAGCTGGCTTGGTGGGTCAGAGAGATGTTGAAGTCCCACCACTGCAGGCACTGGAGCTAGTGATACAATGAGGACACAGCTACTTCAGTCTGGAGAATTGTTCTGCTGGGCTAACTTGGGAGGAATTAATGAGTGGAGATAACTCGAGCTAACTCTGAAGTGAAGACCCAGTCTTAGTTTGCACAGGGCCTGGAAACAGGTCTGGGAGGGGGGAGAGGAAAATAAGTTGGCTTGGCCCACACAAGTAGACACACCAGCTTCTGGGCTACGGGCTAGTAAATACTCTGCTGCCCTTCCCCGTCTCTCTGGGACAAGACAGAATCTCTGCTGTCTCCAACGGGAGGGAGGTGGCTATGACCAGGCTCTCTACTTACCCCACCTGGCCGATCTGGGGATTAGCTCCACGCAGCCACCCTCCCTTCTCGCGGCTGCACTCTGCTATGCTCTGTTCCTTTTGCCGTCGGTGGCCCCTCTCTTGCTGCAGGAGATGTTGGCTCCTCTTTGTGATTCAGCCCCCGGCCAGGCCCCTCAGCCCGTCTCCCTCTTGCAGGGCACCAAAGCTCTTGCACACGACTGGTCTCAGGCAGTCTTCTCTGGCGCTGCCTGGTGGTGCCACTTCCCCAGAGGCTGGTAGGGGAAACCAGGCCTGCCCACTACTCCAGATTCCAGTTCAGGGACCCTGCACCTGGCCACTGTGGTTCACTGAGACCTTGTTGTATCTTCTCTGGACTCCCGCCTGCCAACTACTGAGCCTCAAACACACATCCCTGCTCCCAGGGAGTGATTGCAGCCCACTTCTCCGCAGCCCCGCTCTGTTTCCAGCTTCCTGGCTTGACAAGGCCAGCCCAGCTCATCCCGCAGCTGGACGTGGCTTTTCTCCAGGTGCAGCCTAGAGATGAACTGGCCTAATTCACTCCTCCAGGCCGCGTGTGGGGCAAACACCCTGCCACAGGGTCCCTCCTGCCCCTTCTGGGTAGGAAGAAGAGGCTCTCAGGCTGAACTTCGTTAGAGGGAGGGGGCCCCAGTGCCATCATTGCTGCAGATGGCATGGAAATGGACCTGCAGAGGGGTTCCTGTTGTGCTGAGCCTAGGGCCACAGATTGCCTCAGCCCAGCTCTTGACCCCATCCTTCACCAGCTCTCATGTGTCTGGTTAGTGCAGGAGTTAGCCAAACACACGGGACTAGCTCAGTTTGGGGTGGCTGGGTGAAATGCAATGGCCTGTGGCATACTGGAGGTCAGACCAGATTAGATGATCTAATGTTCCCTTCTGGCCTTCAGCTCGCTGAATCCCTGGAAAGGAAACGTTTCACCCTATTTCATGATCCTCCACAACGATGTTGCAGTTTCTCTTATTGTGTTCATTGTTCCAAACTATTCCATTAATTTCTCTCTCTGGATTGATCACCAGTAGAGCTCTTGCTGAGAAATGATTATTTGAAAAGTCACAGGGTCCCATGACCCAACCCTGATTGTAAAATTCGCTGTCTGTTAATATTGGCACTTGCGACTTTGAAATATGCTTCCCAGGAACAGTTGTGCCAGTAAAACTCAGCCATTCAAATGTTCTCACTCATTAACGTGTTTATGTAGCTGCCAATCTCAGCAGGACATTCCATTATAGGCTCCAAAGTGCTCATATCAGAAGGGTTTGAGTTATCTCCCCCCCCCCTTCAAAAACAGCTTGAATTCTTTCAGTCCTTTGTTTTCTGCTGAAGGAGACAAACAGGGACTCAAGAAAAAGTAATAGCATTTGGAAATAATTCTGTTGTTTGGTCATGTGAAGAGCTCTCTGAGACACTCAATAAAAAGCTAATATTTCATTAGGTAGCGCTCTAACCTACAGTCTCCTTGGTTGAACTAGCAAGTGTATGAAAGTTACATGATATATTAATGATAGGTAGCTATTGCCAGGCCTCAAGAGAAACATATCTGGAAAGGCAAGCACCGTTTTGCGGGAATTCTGTTTAAAGAGGATTTGTTTGGCATGAGATGATTTCAGCATGGTCATTTGTCCTGAATTGTGACTCTCTTTGAAATATAATTTTGCAGAGAATAAGACCTACAGAGTGAGTGTAGCACGCCTCACTCTTGGGGCCAGGGCACCCCTTTGCTCTGGCGGCGGGAAACCAATATGCCTACTGGCAACTCATCGGCCATCTGACTTGCAGCCATGCAATTGCCCAGATAACAGTTTGGGTTCCCAGACGGAAGGCTTAGCACACCACCAGTCAAATGGTAGCCAAGTAACTATAGGTTGTGGCTCCAGCCCTCTGGGCAGGTGGAGCAATTAGACAGTCTCTAGCATTCAACTTTCTGGCTGGGGCATGCAGTGATCGTATATGATACAGCTCTTCTGGCCTAAGGTGAGTGTGCAGCCAGCCCCACATGTGGGGAGCTGGTCGCAGGGGGACCCGGGCCCACCCTAATCCACTAGGTCCCAGACCACTGGGTGAGCAGGGAAATGGAAGGTTTTTGGCCCACATCCTGGCAGCACAGCTGGACCAAACTCAGTTTCCCTGGGCTACTTCCTACCTGTTCCTCTAGTCACTCCATCGCTGTTGGACCCCAGGTCACAGGCTGGCAGTCGGGTAGCCCTTCTTCCAGTCCTTTCCTGGGGCAGCGGGTTGTTGGTCTTCTCAATGGCCAGTCCTGGACCCTGCTGAGGGCTTAGCCTTCTGGGAGGGAAATTTGCCTTCTTCCCTGGTTCGGCTGCAACTGAGCTGTGGGGCCCTTCTCTTATACTTCCTGGCCTGCCCCTACACTTCCCATGAGGGGGGGTGGGTTGAGTTTAGCTGCATCCACCAGGGAGAGTTAACCCCTGTGCACTGGAGGGAGACCTCTCTGCTCATGACACCAGGCCTCAGTGAAGCCGTGGACCATGGTGTACTTGGTATGGAACTGGACACGGGTTCCACTCCAGTGTAATCTATCTGAGGAAATGAGCATTCTCGTCAAATGCCCACGGGAAGTGGTGCATTCTCCATCCCTTGAATCTCCACAGCAGGACTGGTTGTCTGTTTTAAGGTGTGGTTGAGTCAGACCCAAGCTATTGGGTTCACTACAGGGGTATCTGGGTGAAATTCGGTAGCCTGGGTTATGCAGGAGGTCGCGCGAGATGATCTGATAAGCCCAGCTGGCCTGAAAAGTTATATGAAGAAAGCTGCAGATGCAGGTGGGTGTTTTTCATCCAAGAGCATCACTGCATAGCTTGGACTGGGATTCCCCGCAAGGCTATTTGTTATTGCTGTTGTTTATAGTTTGAATTAAAGGTTGTCTACAGGTCCCAACCAAGATCAAGGCTAGGTACATGTGGACTCAGAGTAGGTCTCTACTGCAATCCAAGGTCAGGTGACAGCACAGGCTGGCATATCCACGCTAGCTTTAATTTCACTCACGTGGCTACGAAGGGGACTGAAGACAAGTGGTGTGGCCCAGACTGTGGTGCAGTCTAGCAGCATGAGGAATGGCCCAGGTGGGGTCCATCCTGCTATGTCATCTTCGCTGCTTTTCCCAACCAGCAATTGAATCGCAGCTCTGCTTGCAGTGCCAACAGACCCTATGTGAGAGACAGTTATGTTCTCAATAGACAAGACAAAGGGCGAGGTGGAACAGGAGAGATCATTAAAATAAAATGGAGCCAGTTCCATCCAGAATGATTCATGCCTTTCATTCCCATTTAGGAATGAATTTACTTTTGCCCTGCTTGCATGCTTTGGCACCGGTTCTGCGAATGGAGCCACCTAAATCTTTTTTCCCTATGCGGTTACAAGTCATCTACGGTGCAGCACTTCCAATTATTTCCTCCAATATTCATTACCCTGCAGCTGTCAACAACACATTTCATTGAGGTCTTGGAGCAGGAGGGGAAAGGATACAGCAATCAGCAAACTCTAGACATGCACCCCACACTCGTATTAGATCGCAGCGCTGATGAGGAAAGAAATTCAGGGACTCTGTACGTGAATGACGCTCTAAGCAAGCAAGGACGATATTAATTGACTAAAACAATGAAGGTAGTCATGGGGCTTTGCTACAATTACACTTCATGCATGTGGGTTAAAGGGAACATGGGGTAGCACTAACATGGGATCAGGATCAGATTGCCAGTGGCAAAAATTAGCATTACAGAAGATGAAATGAACAGAATTGTCTGCATGCTGAGGAAGATCCTCCTGTCACTTTCCATGGTGGACTGAATAATGTTAGCATCCAAGGTTAGGAGATGAGCTCATAAGAGGCAGTTTAGGGAATAGCTGTGCAGCTTAAAAGGCAATGTCTTTCCTGCAGATTGCCAGAGCTGAGGAGAAAAGTTAAGAGAATTGGCATAAGTAAGAAGTAGCAGATTTAATACAAGGAGCAGAGGGCGTGGTTGATTAACTTTCAGGGACAGGAAGGAGATGTCTGCTGTATAAGCTCTGGACATGGAAAAGGATGTATGTCTTTGCCTTGGGGCTGGAAATGCAGCCTGCTTTGGAAAGAACAGAAGTAAAGAGGGCAGAGACAGAATAAGAGGACTTGTCTACTCTAAACAAATGGCAGTGCTAGACACAGGGTGGCACCCCCAACATATCACATGTCCACACGTGCAGTTGCTCCCGGTGGTGCCCAGGCATTCACACCCCGCCTGGAGCAGAATTACCTTGAGCGGTGCACTGGTTAAGATCTCCACGAGTGCAGTGGACAGCAAGCACTGGGGTGAGTGTCACAACACTGCAGATTCTCCTCCAATGATAGAATCATAGAAGATGAGGGTTGGAAGGGACCTCAGGAGGTATCTAGTCCAACACCCGGCTCAAAGCAGGACTAACCTCAGCTAAATCATCCCATCCAAGGCTTTGTCAAGCCGCAGTTTAAAAACCTCCAAGCGCCAGCCAAGAGCCTCCCTTATGCTCCTCATATTGCCAAAGAAAGCCTTTTCCTTCTCCACTGTGCTCAAGCAAACACTCATCCACTTGTCCTTTGCCGCCTTCCCCTCCACGAAGCATTGCCCACTTCCACCGTGGTCGGTTAGGGTAGAGGGTTTGCTGGGCTCAGAGAGGCATTTGCTTTCTGGATCCTGGCCCAGACTGCTCCTGTCTCTGGTCCTAGACAGAAACAAGAAGGGTAGCAACTGGTTAGTTCAGGAGCAGAGCAAGAAAAGGCTAGCACCACATCAGGGGGAAACACAAGGGAACTAACTGGAAATTGCTGGGCAGGAACACTGGCTACATGGATCAAACCAATCTCCTTCCTGCCTCCACTGTCGACCCCCAAAGGTGATTGTGTCCATCCGAAGAAGCTCCAAGCCTCAAGCTGCAGGGTTCAGGGTCCGGGGCTGGAGCTGGGAGCTGCTGGAGTCCCTGCCATAGAGACCGCAATGTAAGCGTGGGAGCGCAGGCCTGGGCCCTGCCTTGTGCATGCACAGCTGCGCATGTAGGGTAGCGCCAAATGGAATCAGGGACAAGTGAGCTGTAATCATAGACTGACACTTCAGGGCACTGTGGGGTAGGCAGCACAACCCATGGGCCCCATGGTGCTGTGTGGACGTCTAGCGGGATGCCCTGCCTCGCTGGCTGGAACCAGAGCAATCACTGTTCTCTAGCGTAGATACTGCTAGAGAGAGAGGATGGGAAGATAAGTTGGGAATGAAAGGGGGGGGGGAAGTCCCATGTTGTCCGAGGAGAACGAAAGAAGCAGAATAGAAGGAATTAAGAAAAGAGACAAGGGAAAGGAGCATTTATAGCAGCCCAAAGGGGTAATGTTTCTGTGGTCCCTCACTCAGGTCCCTCACTCATGCTATCCATGTGCATAAAATAACAGCCTGTTCCGTCACCTCCGCACACGGCTATTTGCAGCCCAGCCTGCGAAGCTTCCCCATCTGCGACTCTGCTGTGTGCCTCCTCGTGCTGCAGCCTACTTAGCCAGCCACCACAGGGCTGTCAGGCCGAGGGGCACAAAGGGCCACAGTGAGAACAGGGGATCAGGAGACACGAGGGACGTTTTGCCCTACCCGAAACCTGCCCGGGAAAGAGAACGCCTCTCCAATCACCAGCCTGAAAAAAAATAAACTCGATGCAGCGGTTAAGCATGAATGTAGCGTGCTGCTCTCAGCCTCTGGGTATTACCATCGGCCTCTGAAAAGCAGCTTGTAAAGCACACTCAAGGATCTGAAAGCAAAACTCTTCTGATTCTGCCCAGCCTATTCTCTTTCTATCACTTCTCCGCACAGTAGCGGCTGCCTCTTATCTAGTAGAAGAGGGTTCTGTGCAAACAGGGGCAAGGAGAACCACAGTGTGAGGGGGAATTGTTCTGCCATGGGAACTGAAGATGCTCTTATCAGCACCCGGCAGCCCCATCCATCCATATTCATTTCATTCCGAGTCATTCGGATTTTCTGAGTGCCAGGAGAACTAACAAAGGACTCCTCTTGGAAAAAAGAGACAATCGTTTTCCCTGTTTTCTCATCTTTAAGAAGCTTCAGAAACAAGGGAATCTCTCCCCCCCTCCCCACTTTCTTATTTCCTACCCAGGGATGACAAACTAAGCGAACCTGAGGCGTAAATGTTCTGGGAAGTGGCTAATGCATGTGGGCGTGACTGAATAAGGCTAAGATCCCAGTGGGGTTTATAATGATGTGGGGCATGTGCATCCAAACTGAAAGTGATGTCTGCTGAAGAGGCCTTAATAATATAATCCATCAGAAGATCCCAAAGCACTTGGCGAGCATTAGTGTGAGCAGTAGGTTATCTCTCTTTTAATCATGTGCACATGGAAGCACAGAAACTTTTAAGTTTTCCCAACAAGCTACTCCGTTCTCTCCCAGGGCACCCCTCATGCATGGGAGGAGCTCCCCATAGGCATCATGCATGAGGACCACATGTCCTCCTTCAAACTGTCCTTTTCCGTGATGACGACATATACCTTGACAGTGGTTAGGCAGCTGGTGCGTTGAGAACACTGCCTTTTGTCCTGATCAGTACTGTCTTATTGTGGCATCTCCCCTGTTGTCTATAGCCTCACACTTAGACTGCAGGCTCTTTGAGCCTCTTTGTTATATGTTTGTACAGCACCCAGCACAACAGGGCACTGGTTTCTAGCGGCTACAGTAACACAATAAATTACAAGGTCACGCAGAAAGTCTGGGGTAGGAATATAACCCAGAGATCCCGACTACCAGGCTTAAGCCTTAATGTCAAAACCATCCTTGTTAACAGGCTGTCACTGCTTTTTAGTTGGTTAAGGCCTTGATTCGGCAAACTCCTATGCCCGTGCTTAACTTTCAGCCCGAGTAGGCCCCCTGGAGTCAGGGGGACTCTCCAGACGCATAACAGTTTGCAGGGACGGTGACTTGCCCAGTTCCTCAGCATTCCTGATCCTTTTTTTTTTTCTGCTTGAAGGCTATTGCGGCACCAGGGGAGGGCAGAGGGTACCAGAAGAATTGTTTGGCGGCAGGAGGAATCGAAGGGGTCATGTCCCAAACGTGTTCATGATTTGCCCTTTTGTCCCTTTGAGGCCTGTTTTCCCCTGCTCAGTTCCTCACTGAGCTGCTGCCCAATGTCTACTCGCTCCATGGATTCAAATATCTAACTCACAGAAACTCTGCACTCCTAGCTTGTGATCAGTTGGCCTGGTGGACAGCTGGTTTATGGGTCTGCATAACATAAAAGGCCTGAGGATTTGGCACAAAGAGAAATAATAGGCTGCTTTCTAAGTCCAGTGACAAAAACCAAGGCATCACGTTACAGTCCTAATGGACGACGCTAGTGCAGGGGGACATCCTAAAGCACCACCAACTCCTCTTCCCCATTTGTTCTCCCAGTTTAAAATTGTTTTGCTTTCAAATAAAATCATACAGAACAAGCTGCACACTTCACACAGACAGCAGCTGTCAGAGAAGCCAGTTGTATTAGGAATATCAGCTGAAGTCCTAGCCCCTGCCATCACATCAATCCTCCTTTGCGTTATGGGAGAAAAAAGTGACCACGTCTGCAGTAATCTCTGGATTGTCTGATCCTGCTTTGAAACAGTTTTTTTATATTCATAAAGCGATGCTTGTTACAGGGTCGGCCATGCAACATACCCATTGCAGCTGAATTATCTTCCAAGCCAAACTTTTAACATAATGTAATAAAATGCATAATATATTGCAGTTCCCCTGTACAAGTATTTAGAGACCGAACAGCTGAGAAAACTGGAGAAAGGAAATGTCAGAGGAAAATTGCTTTGCAGAAGGGCAGTCAAATAAAAGCCGAGTAGCACCCACAAATCTGCTGATGATCCAAAAGACTAGGATTCATGTGAGGAACTCAGACCTTCTGTTCTTCTGAACCCTAAAATTCAATGTTCTACACAGGAAAATCCCATCATACAAATATGAAGCAGTCACCATTTTGTTCAGCTCCCTCCAGGTGAAGAAAATGGCAGCATGGGAAAGCAAACCCTCAGAATGGCTGGCATTATGTGTAACTCAGCTTGCACAGACTTGGCACCACCGTGAAGGAGAAAATTGTGATCAAAGTCATTGGGACACACGTTTGCCTGTGCCAAACTAGGGGGAGGGCTTCATGCCAGAAACTTTGCAGAACAGCAGCGTATGGCTGGGGCCAATTACTGAAATAATTGTCAGCTTGATAATAGGACGTCTTTGGCTTTCCCTGTGCTAATTATTTGTATAATGAAGAAGGTATTCTGAGACAAGTTCCTCATGATCAGGATAGCTATTGTGAATTTTAGAAATAGTCTGTTTATAATGTTGTATTCCCACTAACTCCGTGGGAACACTTGGGCCCATACTTTATATTATGGTATATTATAACTTCATTATATCCATGCTTCCACTGATTTTGTATTAATTATTATTCCAGTAAAATATCTGCATCTGACAAAGGATTTGCAGTAACCAGCTATACGATCAATTCGTGTATTAATATAGTGTATCAGCATTCCAGGGTTAAAACTCCAGTAGCTTTTTAGCTTAGTGGATTACGGATCAGCCTTACATTTGAAACGGAACTACTAGGTGGAATTTTAAAAAAATGGTCACCATGGGCTTACCTCTTTTCCTACTGAAATCCATGGAAAAACTCTCATTGAAAACCAGTGGGAGAAGAGATATGCCACTGCGGAGTGCTTTTTGAAAATCCCATTCACTGCATTCAAGGTCTGGTCCAAAACGCAGAGAAATCAATACGTGTCTTTGCATTGCCTTCAATAGGCTTTGGGTCAGACCTTGAAATCCTACTTAGAATGTATATGGAGGGTAAAAGTGTGATGGTTATAACCTTTGTTTGTTTAAAGGACCTGCCAAGGAAGGCGGGAAAATAAGACACAGTCAAGAGAATCAGCAATCAATTTAGTGTCGGGTGCAAATCTCAGCCGGGGCCCAGTGCCAATCAGTGGGTGGTGTGCACAAACTGGTGGGCCAGGACCATGTGCATAAGACTAGCTTGACGTGCACCAGCTTGCACAGGTGGGAAAAACTAAGCCCCTGATTGGTCAGACGTGAGGGTCTATGGCTGCAAAGGACAAGAGAACTGCCCTGAATTCAAACACACTGATTTGTTAACGGGGAGCTGAAGTGAAAATCTGATGCTAAGAGGGGAGATGAGCTGCTTTATTTTAAATGTTAGCTAGCTTGGGTGGTATATTTCAGCTGGGAGAGGAACGGCAATAGGAAAGCAATAGGAATTTTAGACTTGATCAGTTACGCGCTCTGCTGCTACAGTGCTGAAGCAGACATAATTTAGGCTAAGTAAGAGCATGCCGCAGGTCATCTGAAAGTTTTCTTTTGGCTAAGAAGCCTGGAGAGCTAATTAAAACCCCCTTTTGTTTAGAAGATTTTTTTGTTTTTTTCTTATATAATAAGCAACGATTCCCCTTTAGACCAATATTATGTAGATGTATTATTCAACTCCCTTACAGAACATGAGAGATCATTGCTGCCATAAATGCTGGTGGAGACAATTCAGAGTTATGTTGTGTAAGTGAAGAGCCATCATAAAAGTCTTTACAGAACTGATTTGAACAGGGGATGGGGGAGGTGAGAGAGGGAGAACAAAGGTCTGCCAAGGATCCCATCAGAAGTGGGACTTTCCTGACCGCAGGATTTTTCTCTTGAGGCTCAGCCAGAGAATTCTACTTCTCTGCCAGCCAGCACATCTATTTGAGAGCACAAGGCACTAGCACACAGGCTATCCATCCATGTGCATATTGACTGGTTTTGCACATGAATACAGGCTTGTAAGTGCTCAAACAGAAGCAACTGAAAATATTGTGGGTAGAGTTGAGAGAGAACCTAATTTTGTTTTGATTCAGGGGCCAGAATTCTTTTTTGAGAAGAACATTCAGAATTCTAAAAAGAATTCTGGCCCCTGAATCAAAAAAGGAGATCAGGTTGTTCTGGCACAATCTACCTCTTGTAAAGCCATGTTGTATTTTATCCCAGTTACCGTTAACTTCGATGTCCTTAACTACTTTCTCCTTCAACATTTTTTCCAAGACCTTGCATACTACTGAGGTCAAACTAACAGGCCTGTAGTTACCTGGACCACTTTTTTTCCTTTTCTTAAAAATAGGAACTATGTTAGCAATTCTCCAGTCATACAGTACAGCCCCTGAGTTTACAGATTCATTAAAAATCCTTGCTAATGGGCTTTCAATTTAATTTGCTAGTTCCTTTAATATTCTCAGATGGAGATTATTCCCCCCCGATTTAGTCCCATTAAGCTGTTCGAGTTTGGCTTCTACCTCGGATGAGGTAATTTCTACCTCCACATCCTCATCCCCATTAGCCAGCCTACCACTATTCCCAAGGTCATCATTAGCCTGTGCTTTTTGGCAGAACTCTTTGCTAAAACACAAACACTCAACTATTTCAAAAATGCCAAAGGAACACCTTAGATGACATCTTGAGAACTCTGATTTTCTATGCATTTTCTCTGATCTGGTTTTATGCATTTAAGGTCCGCTTTAAGTAGCAGTAACTATTTGATTTCTGAAACACTGGCACTCTTTAACAGGATGTGTAATTTGGACTAAAATACAGTCAGACTTGGTTTATTTTATTTTCACCTTATGACCTCTAATACCATATCACTGTTACCACTGTACACCCTCTCCTCTACTCCCAGAAAAACATGACACTTAAAAGACTTCTAATTTCTGAAATAAAAGGAATCATTTCTTGTTCAGAAGGTTGCCCTTGAGAACAGTGAATGGTCTGGTGGCTTAAAACTGCAAGGTTACTGAGGTCACCAAGATGAATCCCAATTAAAAACTTCTCTCCAGGGAAGAATTAACACTCTCATGTAACACAGGCAATCAAGTTATGGGCCACTTAGTCTCAGGCACACTTTGCAGGAGAAAATCAATGGAGAGCAGGGAGACATTTAGGTAAATTCCAGATCAGCTTGTGCTGAACATCTTAAAATGCCACATGAATTTAACTGATCCTCATGAGAAAACAAGGATCTGAGTGGGGACTGAGTAAACTGAATGCTTCTTGCTAGGGAACTGATTGAAGTCTACCAGCTAAGCATCAAAGTTCCAGGAACTGACTGGCTGAAATAAAAAACAAACTGAATTAGTGCCTTTGGGGGCTGTAAGATGGCAAGCACAGGGAAAAGGAAGCTTTCAGGTTCTGCCCACTGAGGCTCGGGTGATGTTACTCCCACACCAAGCTGAATTTGAGTGGGAATTGAAATCTTAAAAATTCCTAGCATCTCAGCTCAAAGGGGGAATGCATGAGGTGCCTGACAGTGGCCAGGGCTGTTTTGTGCACTGAGCATGTAATTTACTACCATCTGCTGATCGCCTAAATAACAATGAGAGAACCTGGCTGTAACTAGAGTACAGAGCATGGCTGCCTGAGATCCAGGAGAGTGGCATGACAGAAGAATGAAAGGAGGCCACATCTTCAGTGAAGCCAATGTCCTATTAATTGGCCACAGCCTTTCAGAGGAGATGAATATAACAGGCCAGTCCCCCAATCCTTACTCAGACAAAATTTGCATGGTCATCATTGCCCGTGTATTTCTAGGAAATGGTGGTTACTTACCCCTAAGTATTCCTGTGTGGTCGTGGTCTTCCCTGCAATGCTCATCATGGAAATTACTCCCCCCACCCCAGACAGATCAGTTTAATGAGCTAGCTAAGGCTGCCAGCCCAAGTGATGAGCCTGATGCTGTCAAAGTGGTATCTCAAACATCACTGGCTAGAGTCCTGCAATGAGGCAACTAATTAAATTGCACTAATTAAATTTCATGCTCACATTCTCCTCTATAGGCCAGATTCCTTTGTCAGACTCCATCTTCCGTGACACACCATGAGCTCCTTTCTTGATTGGGGGGGAGGGGGTTCACAGCAGACCCCTGGCTATGGTGCATCATGGGACGTGAAGTCCAACTGGGGAGCCCATCGAGAAGAATGGGAGCTCGTGGCGCGTGAACTACAACTAGCATAACAAATCCCGACGGCGTTCCAGAATTGAAATATTTTCAGCTTTATTTTGGTTTTTGACCCAAAAGTGAAAAATTCCAGTGGAAGAGACATTTTTTTTTGGGGGGGGGGGAATCATTTAATCAAAAACCCAATATTTTAAACCATCCCTAATGGTAAGTTCTCTGGGGTGAGGGCAGTATGCTAATATGTGTGTATATTTATTATATTTATTTATTTATTTCTTATAATATATAACATATTTATAATACATGTGTATATAATATATGTGCTGCCTTGGCGCTGTTGCAGTACAAATTAATAATCATCTTTAGCATGAAGATATCACACTAGCTGAAAATCCCTAGAATAACAAAGCTACATGGGGTGAGTTCTGAGTGGCCAAAAGAGAATCCATTTTAACTCAGAATTTCTTTGCCTTTTTGATTTATTTCAGACCCCTAAATGTTGTCCGAACATCAGCTACTTTCTTTCTGTGTTGAAGTGGTTGCCCTAAGTGCATAAAAGGGGATAATATGGTTCCCTGTCTTAATAGTTAGTGCACTCTTTGAGACATTTTTAGTGTATCAGTATCGCTGCAAGATATTGAGACAGTATCACAATGAAAATATTTTGTTTAAAAAAGGTTAATGAAATGATACATACGACACAGAGAAAATAAGTGCAGTGTAAATAGCAGGAGGATGAGGTTTTCACCTACAATGTTGAAAGGGAGGACGGTTCTTTGTGAACCAAATCATGGGCAAAAGGCCCATGTATCACCTCTGACTGATTAGGTATAGCCATACTTGCGTAGTTCAGTGCTTATTACTGTGGTAATAAAGAAAGTGACAAGCTGCTTCAGTGAGTTCCGCTCCGTTTCAAGGAATAATGGCGTCTCCTGATCAAGGCTGGTTATCTGTATGCAGGGTTGATGCTCTCAAATGAGAAAAATATGCTCCAAGGTCATTTTATTTGCAGATCATTTAAACAGAGAGACAGTGAGAGAGCATAATAAATAGTTGTAAAACAGAGTAATAAACTTCTGTACCCAAACTTTTATTGGGTTTTAAGTGTATTTTCCTTTATTTATGGATTTTTAGACTTAGCTGAATGGTTTAAGGTTTATATACAAATAGCACACCACCGAATGAATAGGCTCGGGACCTAGACCCCGCCATCACGCCAGGAGCTGTACAGACACAAAGAAAGACAATCCCTGCCCTGACGGGCTTGCAAACTAAGGCCGTTGATCCTGTTGTACACCAGCAGACCCCTTTCTTCTGTGGGGCTCAAAGCAGGACTAACCTTAACTAAATCATCCAAGCCAGGGTTTTGTCAAGCCACAGCTTAAAAACCTCTAAAGATGGAGATGCCACCACCTCCCTAGGTAACCCATTGCAGTGCTTCACCACCCTCCTAGGGAAAAACTTTTTCCTAATGTCCAACCTAGACCTCCCCCACTGCAACTTGAGATCGCAGCTCCTTGTTCTGTCATCTGCCACCACTGAGAACAGCCTAGCTCCATCCTCCCTGGAACCCCCTTTCAGGTAGTTAAAGGCTGCTATCAAATCCCCCTCATTCTTCTCTTCTGCAGACTAAACAAGCCTAGTTCCCTCAGCCTCTTCTCATAAGTCTTGTGCTCCAGCTCCCTAATCATTTTTGTTGCCCTCTGCTGGACTCTCTCCAACTTGTCCACATCCTTTTTGTAGTGGGGGCCCAAAACTGGACACAATACTCCAAATGTGGCCTCACCAGTGCCAAATAGAGGGGAATAATCACTTCCCGTGATTTGCTGGCATTGCTCCTACTAATGCAGCCCAATATACCATTAGCCTACTTGGCAACCAGGGCACACTGCTGACTCATATCCAGCTTCTTAGCCACTGTAACCCCCAGGTCCTTTTCTGCAGAACTGCTGCCTAGGTCATCGGTCCCCAGTCTGTAGCTGTGCATGGGATTCTTCCATCCAGGACTCTGTACTTGTCCTTGTTGAACCTCATCAGATTTCTTTTGGCCCAATCCTCCAATTTGTTTAGGTCCTTCTGTATCCTATTCCTACCTTCCAGGGTATCTACCACCCACCCTAGCTTAGTGTTATCTGCAAACTTGCTGAGGGTGCAATCTACCGCATCCTACAGATCACTAATGAAGATGTTGAACAAAACTGGCCCCAGGACTGACCCCTAGGGCACTCCACTTGTGACCGGCTGCCAGCTAGACATGGAGTCATTGATCACTACTAGTTGAGCCCTATGATCTAGCCAGTTCTCTATCCATTTTATGGTCCATTCATCCAACCCATACTTTAACTTGCTGATAAGAATACTGTGGGAGACTGTATCAAAAGCTTTGCTAAAGTCAAGGTATATCACGTCCACCGCGTTTCCCTCATCCACAGAGCCAGTCATCTCATCACAGAAAGCAATCAGGTTGGTCAGACATGACTTTCCCTTGGTGAATCCATGTTGACTGTTCCTGATCCTCTCTTCCAAGTGCCTTAAAATGGATTCCTTGAGGACCGGCTCCATGATTTTTCCAGGGATTGAGGTGAGGCTGACAGGTCTGTAGTTCCCTGGATCCTCTTTCTTCCCTTTCTTGAAGATGAGCACTATATTTGCCTTTTTCCAGTCATCAGGAACCTCCCCCGATTTCCACAAGCTTTCAAAGATAATAGCCAATGGCTCTGAAATCACATCAGCTAACTCCCTCAGCACCCTCGGGTGCATTGCATCTGGCCCCATGGACTTGCGTATGTCCAATCTTTCTAAATAGTCCCGGATCTGTTCCTTCAGCACTGCGGGATGTTCACCTCCTCCCCATTCTGTGCTGCCCAGTGCAGTAGTCTGGGAGCTGACCTTGTCTGTGAAGACAGAGGCAAAAAAAGCATTGAGTACTGCAGCTTCCTCCACATCCTCTGTCACTAGATTGCCTGACCCATTCTGTAAGGGGCCCACACTTTTCCTAGTCCTCCACTTGTTGGTAACATACCTGTAGAAACCCTTCTTGTTCCCCTTCACGTCCCTTGCTAGCTGCAACTCCAATTGTGCTTTGGCCTTCCTGACTTCATTCCTGCATGTTCGAGCAGTATTTTTATAATCCTCCCTAGTCATCTGACCAAGCTTCCACTTCCTGCAAGCTTCTTTTTTGTGTTTAAGTTCACATATAGAGGAAGATGCTGAAGGAAGATGTATTGAAAGATAATGAGAAAACCAGGAGGAAAAGTCAAAGACAAAGACT
The DNA here is from genome assembly GCA_007922155.1 of Mesoclemmys tuberculata. Classification (NCBI taxonomy): domain Eukaryota; kingdom Metazoa; phylum Chordata; order Testudines; family Chelidae; genus Mesoclemmys; species Mesoclemmys tuberculata. Next base: position 4,517,742 of record ML677031.1, on the reverse strand, counting down.
TGGAATGGAAAGAGAGGAACCAGAGTGGCAGTGGAGTGTCCAAAGAAATGGTAAATACACTGTCTGCCTAAAGGTGAAAAAAGAGAGCATAGAGCTAGAAGAATGTCTCACTGTAGCAGTCAGCAACTCTTAATAATCAATTGCAAGATTTGTTGCCCAGAGTGCGCCAAGATAAATTATGAGTTACTGCACAGTTACCAGTTTATCATTCAGGGTATGAATCCAAGTGGAATAAGCATAGAACTATAGCCAATGTGGAAACACAGCTTAGGGGAAGTTTGGCACGTAGCCGGCTTTTGGTCCTCCCTCCTCACTGTGTGACTGTATTCACTGTTTCTTCGAGAATGATGGCATCATGTGTGAAATGGTCCAAGAATAATGGTGGGGGGGACAAGGAAGTGAGGAACTGGGAGCTAGAAGGAATGTAGGGCTCAGAGTCAGTAAGCAGGAGGGGTCTATTCTCTCAACCAGCCATGGATTCTCAGACCAGTTCCTCAGACAGCTTCCAGTTGGTACTTCCTGGTTTATATAGTACTCCTTAGCCAATTGGATGGCTGGATATTCTCCCCCAATCAGGAACTTTTGGGGCCAGGCCCTCTGTGAGCTTAGCCCTTCCCCAGACCTTTCCCTAGATATTCAGCTGAGCTGCTGGGCAGCAACTCATGACTTGAGTGCTACCTGTGGGCCCAGGTTGGAGGGCTGTGATCCTTATGTCTTCCTACTGAAGGGGATCAATGACATGGGCATTAGCCCTAGGTCCTCGTAGGCCACCTCGCAGGTTGGCCATATTCCTTGAAAGACCCAATCGCATTAAGCGGAACTTGCTCTGGCATTCTGAGCTGCGGCTCCTCCTGCTCCACAGATCTGCCTCCTGGAATGGCCCGCGGGGATGCCTCCAGTGGTATTAGCCAGGCTGATTGCCAGTGTCCATGAACGGCATTGGACGTTCCCCTCTGCAATAGGAACTGGTATGTCACTGTCTCATCCCAATTCCCCCACTCCTAGGGCCGTCTTGCACTTGCCTCACTTGTGTGAACTCCTGGGTCAGTCCATGCCCAGCCACCTGCAAGCCAGTGGTCCCTGACCTAGTGAATGAGTGCTTCTGGCCAGTCACTCATGGGGTTATGCAATGGTGTGACTTCCCCCCCCCTTCCCCACAGGCAGCATCCCCAGTCCCAGATGCAACCCTAGGGACTGCCGTCTTAGAGTTCAGTGCTGCCCACTGGGCCCCTCAAGCTCTGTGGTTAGTCCATTTATCAAAGAAGTTGATATGCACCAGCTCTGTCACTCTAAATGAAGTCACTGTACACACTCAAATCACAAGCACTGCTTTAGATAAAACAAACAAGTAAGTTTATTAAATACAAAAAGCCTTTAAGTGGTCATAAGACAGAATAATATCAGTCAGATTTGATCAGGAAAGAAATGAAAAGGTAAATTGCATTCTAAACTAAACTTAATACTACAGTAGCCTCGCAGTCCTTGATGTTATCTAACCACAGGCTGATTGATTGGCCTCCACACTCCAGCCAGACTCTTCCATCCTGTGGCCAGTCTTTCACTTGCTTGGTGTTGCTTCATAGATGGATTCCAAGGGAGAGCTCCCAAGACAAAAACGCCTCTGCCTTTCACATGTTTCCTCATCACCCCCTGGGGTCAGGTGATTGGCCATGTCCGGGAATGGGCATGGTTTCCTCCACTTGAGTCAAACAGGCATCAGCTTATCAGGTGCTCAGGCCAGCCCATTGTTCCTGTATGCATGCCTCAGCGAGACATGAACCCTCACTTTGCTTTGTGTTTGCCTGGATCTATTCAAGTCCTGTGAGACACACATTTGGAAATATTACATAGCAGAGCTTCATAACCACGTATGTGACATTGCAAGAAGCATTCTATTATAACAATAATGTTCACTATGTCGTGAGCATTCCAAAAACACCTTCCATGACACGCTTTGCATTAAACAACACACAGTTGCACAACAAGGGTGAATGTGAATGATACACAAATGACACCCTAAGGGCGTACATGGGCTACAGTGTGTCACACAGGGAGATTCATGGCATGCTCTGGGGTCTCTAAAGTCACAGAGCCCAGCAGGGGCTCCCTTAGTCTTCAGTACAAAAAACGGTGAGCAGCCAGACTGAATCAATCGACTGCTGCCCCATTTGCCACCTGCCAGGCAGATACCCGTGCGGTTAAGGGTTCCTTCACGTATACATAAAGGAAGTCGTGGCTGGATCAGCCTGTCATGAGGTGCTGCCCTCCAGCACGCCCCCTTGTGGCCGTACAGGTGCATTGTACTCAGCACTCCTCAGGTTCTTTCAGTCAACTGGCTAGACCAGCGGTTCCCAAACATTTTCCCTGCATGACCCCATTTTCAGATGGGCTGTTTCCCATCATGCCAGACAGCATGGAAATTGCCATTTAAAAATGACGTCTTCCCTGCCGTGTGACCTCACAGGCACTCTACATGCAAGGTCACACTGCAAGGAGGCTGCCATTTTGCTTTACAAAGCGGCGTCCTCTGGACTGCATGACCTCACGTACGTATGGTGCGTGCAAGGTCATGCTGCCTGGAGGGTGCCATTTTGTAGAGCAAAATAGCTTCCCCCCCATGCAATGTGACCTTGTGCTTACGGTGTGTGTGAGGTCACGCTGTGTGGAGGAGGCCGTTTTGTAAAATGGTGTCCTCTGCACACTCAGGATGGCTTTGACCCCATCTGCTGATTAAACGACCCCACTTGGGGTCACGACCCTCAGTTTGGGAACTGTTGATCTAGACTCATGTTGTTTCAAAACATGTACTCCCTTCGGGGGGCCTGATTTCTTTAGCACTACAAAGTGCCACTTGTTTTACGTTCTGGGTCCATGGAAGAGTCCTGGCCAGCTCTCGTCCCAGTTCAGGAGGCTCCCCAGTGCCCTTCTTGGAGCCGGAGTGTGCTTCAAATGGTCACTCCTGCAAAACCAGAGTCCCCCGCTATCTTGCTTGGAGCTGGTCTGTGAATTGACCAGCTGTCGGGCCTTAGCCAGCTTCTCCCTCAGCTGGCCTTTTACCCCAATCAGTCCATGGGCTCAGAGTACACAGCCGGCCATCCTTCTCCTGATGGTATCTGCCTTGCTGTGAGGGAAGGAGTAGCATTTATGCTGGTCCCTTTCTCCCACCTAATCCCTAGTAGGTTGGGTAAGAGAGAAGACTTGCCCGACCCTTTCTGCAAGGCTTCTGGCCCTGGGTCCTTACAGACACAGTAACAGAATTTCCTCCCAAGAACCACTTATTCCTGGGACCGCTTCCTCTCTATCCATGTCTCCTATATCCTGTATATATATTGGACCTTTCAAAACCTTAGCGCTACACCATGTGATGGAGGTAGGCTCACTGCTCAGCGCCCTTCAGAACGCAGACTGCCCAGCAGACCACCACTGCAAACAAGCAGTAAGTTTGTCTGGCCATTCAAATGATCCTTCAACAACGGAGACGTGAGCTTTTATTTAATACGGAAACGAATGAAAAATAGGCACCGCGGCTGCCAGCTGCGCACACATAGGATGCAAAGATCAGCAGAGTATAATTGAGAAAGCTGAGATTTTGCTAAGCAAGCACTTATTTGCACCTGTAAGTTAGCACGATGGGAGGTCTGCAACATCTACCCGCAACAAACAATCCACAACCTCATCAGTGGTGGAGCACGTGGGGTAGTCTGTACCTGACAGGCCTGACAGGAGGCTCTGTGAGCCCTGTGCTAGCACACCTTACCCCTCTGGGATTCTCAGTACATCACAGGTCCCAACAAGAAAAGAAGGCCAGAGGCACTACATTCGTCTTCTCTGCAAATATCAAATGCAAAAGAGGTGCCTCAGGTTGAACAAGTTGATTAAAATTCACTCATCTGACAATAGAAAGCACAGCGTAAGCTTGTATAGATTTTATGCTTATTTGCAGACCATCCTGGATTAATAGGTTCATAAAGTTGCTCACTGATACCTTGTCAACAGTGGCGGTGAAATACCGCAGACTTGTCTGCGTTGGAGATTTCAACACACATGTCGACTAGGCCACAGGTGCAAAAGCCCCACACCTCATCTCTTCACTTGCCTCCAAAGGACTTTCACAGGCGATTGCTGGTCCAACCCATGCAGTCACAGCCTCGTCCTGATCTTCAGTCTAGATGTCAAGATGGAGGACATCACAAACTAGCTTTGGACAGGCCATCAACTCATTAGGGCGGTGGTGAGTGCTCTTCCAGCTCGTAGCAGCAAGACAGATGCAGAATCCTGATCTGACCATGTGGACTCATGGATTCTACCGAATTCCAAAGCGTGCTCAAGAGCTGCGGCTCTCCACCCACGGGACAACATACAAGGACCTGGTGAACTGTTATCATTGTAAGCTAGTTTTGACCATCAACACTCTGGCCTCCCGGTCATCCCTCCCTCCCCATTACCTCGCACAGATCTTCTTTGTTGAGCCAAGACTTGTGAATTAATGAAAAAGCTTAGGAGTGCTTCCTCCCTGATGCTAAGTAATCACATAGCAGCATCCAAGAGAAACACTTTCTGCTATCTCTGGCTGGCTGGAGGACTCTGTTTCATCTTGGAAAATGATGATCTGGCCTCATTTTTTCATGCCTTTGTCACCTTTCAGCTGGACTACAGCAACACAATATACCCAGTCATGAAGCCTTCAGCACTTAAAAGGCACCACATACTACAGAGAACCCACAAAACCTGTCCTCTGCTCCCTACCCAATTCAAGGTCTCAGCCCTTACCTGCAAGGTGTCATCTAAAGCTCCAGGATGAAGACTATGGTCAACAACTTCACTCTGTCATAATTAAACTTTCTACTGTAAGAGTAAAGGTCATTTGTGCAGGAGAAGGAGCTTTCTCTGGGGCCGGTCAGAGACTGTGGAATGAACCCCCAAGAACGATCACAAACCTCCCCACCTTCCACTCAAATACCCAAGTACAATTCTTTGACCTGCCTTATAACAAACATACAGCAACTGGTGTGTAATACGTATATTTAAAACATTCCAAATCAGAACACTCAACCGCACACATTTCTCCCACTGAGACGAGAAAGAGAACAAACACTGCATGACGGACGTCAGTCACACTGCTCAAGGCACGACTGGAAGGCACTCAGATACCACAGTGAAAAATGCAGAATAAGGACCTGCATTGCTCAGAAGAGAGGTATGGAAAGAGGATGCACGCACACTAGAATCTGGAAGGTAGGATGCTAGCATCCAGGCGGAGCCAAACGTTGCCCGGGTGGCTATTGAAATACATGTTTACACCCTGAGAGCTACCGTCTTACAGAGACAATCTGAACTGAGCCCAGTTTGATAAGCACTGAAAAAGCCGGCACCATGCACTCAGGCGCAGTTACCATCCTTCCTACCAGGAAGCGTGGGCAGGAAATGTAGGCCGATAAAGGATTCTTGTCAAAGGACATTGGAGACTGACGAGTTTAATCATCATTTCAATTATGTGAATATGAATTCTGAATGGAATGAAAATGGCTGCATGTTTCTAGGAACAGTACAGAACAGCCAGTGGGAAGAGATGAACTCACTGAGGTTCAGCACAGATCTAAAGAACAATAAAAAGGAGTCACTGAACGTTTGTTCTGTTTTAACAATTGTAGTGGTATGCTGCTGTTTGTACCTTTATAAAACCCAGGTCGGGTCAGTTACACAAACAAATAGAGCAAACGAGATGTGAGCAGATACAGTAACTTTGATAATCAAACAAATATAGTTCTATAGAACACAACAATTAATTGCAAAAGAATGGATCAGTATATTCAGAGTAGCATACTAAAACGCACCTCTGCTCTGAGAAGTGACTACAAACAATAGCATCGCAGAGGTCCATATTGCTTGTGTCTCAATTTCCATATGACATTTTCTTCCTTACAGGTAAAGATGTACTCCCCCCCAAACTCCAACTGCAAGCCCTGCAAATTCAGCCTCGAATCTCAAAGTCAGGCTTGATTTTCCTTAACGCCTGGTAAATAAAGGTTCTATGCACCAAACGATGCTGCAACCCAATGGGCAGTGTGCAGACCCACCAACAGCAATTCTGGGCCCCACCGCAGAACAATCAGTGGCCCCCCTAGAAAGGGAGGCTGAGGTCCAAGTGGGCTTCCACCAGAAATTTTTATTGATTTATTATATGCCATGCAGGTTCCTGGGTGGCTGAGGTGGCGGTATCTGCTACTCAGCTTCCCGGGACCCTTGGACTCCCCAGGGAGATTTACTGATGAACCCAGGAAGCTGAATAGCAGATAACACCGCCCCAACTGCCTGGGAACCTGCATGGTGCATAATAAATAATCTCGGCTCAGGGGAGGGCGGAGAGTGTGAGCGGCAGGGGCCTCAGAGGAAGTGGGGTTGTGGAGGAGAGGAGGATACGTATCCTGGGGCCTTTTAAATCACTGGGTCCCTGGGCAATTACCCCCCTTGCCTCCTTCCCCCACACTGTCCGCGGGCCTGTCTGTGTGTGTTGTCCCCAATCCACAGAGGATGTGAGTCTGTTACAGGCCTAGCTACGGATCCCGGTGGTGTAGTTCAAGCTGTGGCGACTCACACTTTGAGCTCTGGAAGTCCCTGTTCAGTTCTCAGAATACTGGCCAAGATGGAAGTGCTATCCTTTTCGCTGAAGGGAAGAGCATCTTCTTCACAGAGGTGTCCCCTTTTTGGTCCCCATCCCTCTCTGTAAAGTTCTGTGGGTAAAAGATGAAAGAAACTATATAAACAAAAATATTGGTGCCTCATGCATCCATAATTAGAAACCAAATCTTCTCTCAGGAGCTGAGGAGAGAGCCAGAAGCTTTCTAGTAGGAAGTCCTATTTGACAAATACAAAACATTTTCTGCTCAGGTAGCACAGAGGAATACATAAGGTGTGTAAATTCCTGTCCCAGACATTTTAAACTATTTTCTGTATCTCAAGAAATTGGGATTGTTGCTAAACTCAGAGCTCCTCCATCAGCTGAAGCTATATTTCAAATTCCAGTAGAAGGGACCTTTTCTGTATGCCCTAGAGACAAGATGTTGCTATATTTTATCTATCAGTTTAAATATGGCTCTCTTACTCTAAGGCTCACTCATTTCATATTTTATTTGCAGTGGTGTTGTAGCTGTGCTGGTTCCAGAGCATGAAACAGATGAGATGGGTGAAGTAATATCTATTATTGGCCCAACTGCTGGTGGTGGAAGGGGACAAGCTTTCAAGCTTCACAGAGCTCATAAGGAAGAGAGAGAGAGAGATTTTAACAGATTATAAGGACAAAAGAGACCATTATGATCCTCTAGTCCAATCTTCTGCATCAACCACAGAATTTCACTCACTAGTTCCAATATCAAGCTAATAACTTCTACATCTCATATTAAGTCAAATCCTGTCTCATCTCTGCACTGCTTGTTCAAGTAAAGAAGAGAGAGTTTGCCCCAACATTCTCATCTACCCCTGGATGACGGGTTCTCAAGAGTCCTCGTGAGTCCTCACTCCTGATAGCATTAGTCACAAGCCTCCTTCATCTATTTGTTTTCATTAGACACCATCAAATTTCACATGTGACAATTCTACAACCAAAAGAGGTAGGCGACAGCTATGCAAATTACACAATTCCATAGCGCAGGCAATTGACACATGATGATACCGGCAATAAATACTGCATAAAGGAAGCCTGGTAATCGCAGGTCTGTACCATCCCCGGTGAAGCTGATATGGTAGTTATTTTCCAGTGTTTGTCAGAGGAGGATGACTGTCACTCCCCAGAAGCTGAATGTGAGTAGGCATGACTTGAGACGTAGTGCATTATGGAAAGCATTGAAAGTTTAGTTTGGATTTTTTGATTAAGATGTTTTGCTGAGTTTCCCAGTGGAGCCGTTCTTCAATTAGAAAATAATAATGTATTTTTAGGCATTTTGCGGTATTTTGCGCTTGCTGTCATTCCCTGAAGCTATTTTGGATGACATAATTTGCTACTGATGTGAACAGAACTTTCTACTGAATTTTTTAAAATGTGTCCGGGGTAGGCAGCTGCGACATTCTGGGATTCACCCGCACAAATAAGGGGTGCTGCCACTGCCTGCCCTGTAACCTTGGCATGTCTTTAGGTGGTGCGGCTATGGGGCAGATTCCTGATGCTGGGAGCCAGCCTACAAGTGCAATGGCTTCACCCTGGCTTCCGCTAGCCTAATTCCTCCTAGCAGGGGGGCACCCAGAGCCCTTCCAGTCCTGAGTCTCCTCAAATACAGCCTCCCTGAATTCTCAGCTATTGGACTCTCAGACTGTACCCCACTGCTTCATTGCCCCTGAAGCCGTGAAGCCAGCCCCCTGTTATCCGGTCACTTTGGCATGCATGCTACACTCACTTTGCGCAGCAGACCTGCTTGGGGTAAAAATAAACATACAGTTTATTTAATAGAAAAAGCACAGGTAAGCAAACACATACCAGTGACATGGAAAACAAAAAAAGACAACCTCCGGCATTACACTTCCATATTAGACAAAATCCCATTTCTAATATAAGTTACCTATTGCCTTTGGACTGTTTCCCACCACGACCCCTAGCTGTAAGGGGAAATCCAGTGTTTCACGGCCAGCTTTCCGCCTAGACGCTGTCCCTCAGTTTCGGCCTGCTTTTCACGCCAAACCCTATCACTTTTAACAGGACTTGTCTTCAAAGTGGGGAAATCACCAGTTGTCTGAGTGTCTTGCCATTGACTTTAGTGGCCCCCTCAGTGTCTTTTTCCTGTACAGTGGATCTCTACTTCAGTCTGGTTTTGTGGCAATGCCTGGCTCGGAAGGTGCTTCTCCTTGCCTGATCGCTCACTATCCTGCTGTGAGGCGGAGCTGAAGTTCCAGCACACTGCTCTATATACGTAAGGACATAGATTCATAAGCACAGAATGCTTATTAAACGTAGAACATCACACGTTTTCAGAAAAGACCTTACTCAAATTCTTAGAGCAAAACAACGTTGTATGCAGTTAGTTAATTCAAAGGGCTTATTCTCTGGGGTTCAAGGCCCTTGTTCTTCAGGTGGCTGGCCCCTGACCGTCACAACAGTAGTTTAAGAATGCTGCTTTTTTAATGTCATTTTTTTAAAAAAGACAGCGTCCTTTCCTCCTGACTGCTCAGAGCTCCACTTTCAAGCAATCTGTAAATGAGCAGAAGTGGTCTGCAAAGTTTATAGCAGCATTACGTAACCCCCTTTGAAATTTAGTAGGTGAAAATGAGTCCGTTACATCTGAAAGGCTTAGAATCCCTACAACTGCCTCAGCCTTGATGGCAACGCATGTGCTAATGAATGTCTTACACTCATTTGCAAGATGTGAAATCCAATATGAGCAGCGTTACGGGTAACAGAATACAGCAGGTGGTTCCGAAGCCTTGCTGAGCCCCTTAATGACTGCTAGAGAAGGTTGACTTCGCTTAAGCAGAATTTTATGACTCCTTCATGACAAAATTAAACAATAGGCCGGATACACTTTTTAAGGATTGGAAAGGTTGCCTTCAGTGTTCCTGAAACACACTCTGTACTCATTAAAATAAATACACGAAAAATAATTAAAGGTGACCTACAAAAGATTTTTTTTAATGGCTTGGTGCCTTTCTTTTTGATGGATAAAGAAGGCCTGGATAGATTGTTTTCCACTAATGTTTCTGCTGGTTTATTTAATTAGGAATATCAAGTCATGTCTACCCTGGCTTTTCTGGAGGATCTCTGGGATATCCCCCATGTTAATGTGAACTCTATCACCTTAATTAGAGTGGTCTGTAGGAATTGTCATACTGGCACAGCCTCATTCAGTGTCCTATCTCTGACGCTGGCCAGCACTGGTTGTTTCAATGGAAGTTGCTAGTACCACAGTAGACAGATGTGAGATAATCTGCCCTCTGTGCAAATCTCATCCTAATCCCTAATAGGTACAGTTGGTTTCAGGCCTGAAGCATGAGGGTTTCTATCTATTCTAAAACTAAGTTTAGGGAAACAACTGTCTAGGAAGGAGTATGGCAGAAAGGGACCTGGGGGTTATAGTGGATCACAAGCTAAATATGAGTCAATAGTGTAGCACTGTGGCCAAAAAAAAAAAAAGCAGACCTCATTCTGGGCTGTATTAGCAGGAATGTTGTAAGCAAGACACGAGAAGTAATTCTTCTGCTCTATTCCACGCTGATCTGGTCTCAACTGGAGTATTGTGACCAGTTCTGGGCAGCACATTTCAGGAAAGACGTGGACAAATTGGAGACGGTCCAGCGAAGAGCAACAAAAAAGATTAAAAGTCTAGAAAACGTGACCTCTGCGGGAAAATAACACAATTGGGTTGTTTAGTCTGGAGAAGAGAAGACTGAGGGGGGTGGACACATAACAGTTTTCCAGAACATAGGAGGAGGGAGAAAATTGTCCTTGTTAATCTCTGAGGATAGGACAAAAAGCAGTGGGCTAAAATTGCAGCAAGGGCAGTTTAGCTTGGACATTAGGAAAATCTTTCTAACTATCAGGGAGGTTAAGCACTGGAATAAATTGCCTAAGGAGATCGTGGAATCTCCATCATTGGAGATTTTTATGAGCAGGTTAGACAAACACCTGTTGGGGGTGGTCTAGATAATATTTATCCCTGTCTTGAGTGCAGCGGACTGGACTAGAAGACCTCTTGAGGTGTCTTCCGGGCCTATGGTTCTATGATTAACTATTATTACTCTGGATTTTCTTGTTATCCATAAAATTGTCCAATCCCTCTTTGAATCTTGCCACCTTCCAGTTCATTGAATGTTTCATTGCTTTTTGTTACAGGACAGGGAGAAGAGTCCTGATCTCCATTCTCTAGACCATTCGTTACTTTGCAGAGTTCATCATGTCTCACATTCATCTCCTTTCTAAAATGAGCAACCCCAGACTTTTCAGCCTCTCATCATTTGAAGCTTTTTCCCCCAGGCCTCCTACACATTCTTCTCACGCTTCCCTGAAACCTTTCTGATTCTGCGATGTTGTTCCTGAGATGAGGCGACTGGTGCTTTGTCTGCTTTTTTTAAAGCACAGCTTCACACTGATCAGAAGTCTTCATCATAAATTGCTGGAGTAGTTCAAATTTTTCCCTCCAAGATGCATTACAATGCATCTATCAAGACTATATTCAATCTGCCATCAACGTTGCCCATTCCCTTAGTTTGGGGAGATCCCTCTGAAATTGGCCAATCTTCTCTGGGATTCACTGACAAATAATTTTACTATGTGCAGATCTTGCCACATCACTGCTCACCTTCTTTTTCCAGATCATTAGTAAATGTATTTTAAAAAAACGTTTCTAATAGTCATAGTTACCAGGTGAATTGCACCTCTGACCCCTCTGGTCTTTCCAAGTGCACTACCTCTACTTCTCAGGCTCTAGCTGTCTCTCAGGGTGAAACCTCACAATTCTCCTACTCTCAGACTGGGCCCTGGTTTCCAGGCTCTTGGTACTAACCATGATTTACCTCAACAAGTCTGTTCTGTTCCCTCCTTGGCAATGACAGTGGTAATGAGTGACCAAATGGCCTCCTAAAAATAAAATATCATTTATTTAGACCAAAAGGATATCTTAAAAACAATCAAACACACTGTACTCATACCTAGCTGTTCCCTAAAGCTTTCCAGTCTATGAATCTGGGAAAGCTCAATTGCTTTAGACTCCCAGCGCTAAATCTAACTCTTTGTGTCAGCCTGTGTCCTCAGACAGACAAGTGACACCTCCCTCTTCTTCTCAGAGGGCTTTCGACTGTTTAGAATCCTTTGAGCTCCAAGTTTCCAGCCTCACAGAACAAGTTTGCATCTTCCCCAGAGACAGGAAGCAAGGTCCTCGAGTGGAGAGTTGTTCGTATCTTTCAGTGGTGTTTGGGTGTTCTCATCTGGGATGTATAACTGGGGACATTCCCCTCGTGAGTGCCTCCTAGCAGCTGGGTGTGCTCCTGCAATCTTTTTCCTGCTCCTGGTGCCTCCTGTAGGTTTCCAACCTCCCTAGGCAGGTCTTGAATGTCTCAGCCTTCTGGCCAAGTCACGCCATCAAAAATGGACCCATTCCAGGGTAGCCAAGAAAGAGTTCAGCAAATGGTCTGACCTCACCAGGGTCTTCAGCCCCTTCTTCAGGTCCTTTAAATCCAGTCCTTTGCTCGGGTATATATATAAAGAAGCCTTGTCCCCTTCTTGAAGCGTAGGCCACTTTGTCAGTGGCTGGTGGGGAACCGCTACCCAGTGAAGGGACCCTATAAACAGCACCCATGTACGGCTCCTTTAATTCATTGCTGCTGCTTCCTGCCATCTGGTCACTTTATTCCTTACAGTTCTGAGGCCCTCTCTTCCTCATGTCCACTAAATCCAGCCAGTCATGCTCCTTTGGCCAATGGAGCGGTGGGGTGATGTGTCCCTCTGGTCCCAGCCAGGGACTAAACAGTTCAGGCCCTGCAGCTCCTTTTATATGAGTCTGCTGGGCTCTGATTGGCTGCTTCCATGTGGCCTCTCTAGCAAGTCTGGAGGACACACCGTTGCTGCTCCTTTCTGGGGTGGGGTGTAGTAGGGTCTCCAACAGGGGGCCACAAAGAGCCAGGTACACCCTGTCACAGGAAGCCATCATGTTGCTTCCTTCTTGGTTTTCCCCACAGCCCCCTAAAATAAGTCAGCTCAGTACAGTCACACATATCACGCAATATACAATAACAATATACAATAAAACACACTAGTATAGAACCAGGAGGCATCCTGTCACTGAATTGTTAACATCTTTGACCTTTAGTCAAAATGTCAATTAGTCATTGATGCCGAAACCTGTGGGTGCCTCTAGATCATGTCACTGACCAGCCAGGCTATCGATGATCAAAAGCCACGACGCTGCAGTACATCCTCCATGGCTATAACTGAGGATCTGGGCCCTGGCGTATATCGTTTCCTTGCTGGGAAAGAAACAAGTGGATACAAACATGGGTTGCAGCATTTCTAGGGTAATATATTGTTGGTTATATGCACATGGGACCGAGACTATTTCTGATTAAAAGCAGGCTGCAGCTTCTAACACAAAGCTGTGGCCACACATAACTTAAAGCCATGACCCTGCTCTTAGCACTCTAGCAAAACAGCATTGCCTAATTTCCAGTGAGACTGCTGCTTCTTCCAAGACACTGATTCCAGCTGCTGTGTATGTCTGTGCCTTAGGGCACATCTACACTGCGTTGCAGCGTGGCCTGCAGGCGGGTGACGAGCAGTGCTCACCAAACTGCTGTTCTGCCTAGGACCTTTTAGTTTGCGCCTGTAACATCCACATGGGGGAGTTATAGCGCAGCACATGGGGGCGCATTGCTATTGCCCCACCCCCTCCCCGAACTGCAAGACAGAGGAGACATGTCGTTAATCCTTCTCCAAACACAGTAAGGGCCACTGTTGAGATCCTATGTCTGGATGTGTCGCAACTCCACCAGTCCCCCGCTGCCAGCTGGTTGTCAAGTGAAACCACCCCACCAAATCAGGGTTTTTCTGACTAGGAACCATTTCCACTTATTGCACAGGAATCAAATGTCATTAGACAGTAAAGGTCTGATCCAAAACCCACAACAGTCAGTGTAAAAATCCCCATTGTTTTCAATGATCTTTGAGGCCATGTAGCTATGACCCTCCCATTTGAGTTCTCTTTGAACAGTTAATTAGTTGTCCCAACCCATTGCATCATTAGGAAACCTGCTGTGTCCTCTAATCATTACTTTGCAGATAGGGTGACCAGATGTCCTGATTTTTATAGGGATGGTTCAGATATTCAGGGCTTTCTTTTAAATAGGTGCCTCTTTCCCCCGACACCATCCCGATTTTTTACACTTGCCATCTGGTCACCCTATTTGGAAAGACGGGAGACATATCACAGGCTGTATAGCCTGTGCCCATGAACTGAATCTCCAGTTAATCCGAGAAATAACTATGGGCTTGCAGAGAAGATGAGCAGATGGAATTTTCTGTCGACGATCTTGCATGATCTAAGCTTTAGAGCAAATAACTCTTGCCTATGTGCCCGAGCAGCTAAACACTGCATGAGTTCTAGCAGTAGCAGTCTCTTCAATTGTATACACAGGCGCATCTGTGTGCACAAAGATGCCTTGGTAACATACTACATTATAATGAAAAGCATTTCATTGTCCTCCTTTGGTTTGCAGAACAGCTGGATTTTCATTTATTTTTGGACATTTAGAGAAAGAGGACCAGTAGCACTATGTCGATTGGGTCCTACGTGGCAAGCATTGGTTAGATATATAGCTTGCATGTTATTTAAATCCTTCATCTAAAGAATGAATGTGCTCTGACATCTATGCACATGGGCCAAGATGAAATCTATTCAATGCACAAAATTACTCTTTTGCATATGCAAATTTTTGTGCAAGCAAAACTGCAGGCGTCTGCTGGATTAAGCTCTCTGAAAATGTACCCAGTTAGTAGAGATTTTGCTTGTTTAATATTTCTTCTGTTGATTGATATAATTGATGCAGTTCGTGGCTTTCAAATGTGTCTTCATATTTTATTGTACGAATTACAATATTGGGGCTTTGTGCTTGCTCTCAGTTTCTGGGATGGTCAGTTTTTGCTCAACTTGTCAGAGGAAAATCTTTCAGAACATTCGGGTGTTTGCATTTTGACCAAAGTATTATAGGAGTCCTTGTTCCCTGGTGTGCATCTTTTTTTTTTACATTTTACTTTTGATGCAGACATTCCTACTGCAATTAACTTCCGAAACGTTCTGTAAGGCGAGCTTAATGATTCTCTCTCTCTTTTTCTTGTGTTTCCATGCAACTGCCGCAAGGTCGTTCATTGCAAATCTTTGGTAACTGAGTATTTTCATCATTGAGAAGTGACATGTCCCTTCTTGTGTTCAGCTGTCTTCGGTTTGGATCAATTTGTTCATGGGTTTTATCATTCAAGTTAATTATCTGATAAACACTTGTGGGAGCTGAACTCAGTGTCCTGACAGCATTTCTTGGCGCACTGAAGATAAAAATATAGTTTTATCTGACACACTGTAGACAAAACCACCAGCTTGCTAGAAAACGCCTTGTCATAGCTGTCAATATTGTCTCCGCTACAGCTGTCTGTGCTTGCCCTGTCTAGGTGGGTGGTGTTCCTATTCTTCCCTGAACAGAATCCATCCCACTGCAGTTAGACCTAATTTGCCTCTTTACTGATCGCTCAGTTATCTATAAAAATATAAACCTCAGACTATGCTCTCTCCCTAAAGAGGGACTAAGGGTTCCCGCTGCGTCCTCTGTGCTGTAAACTCTAGTTCCCACTTCTCAAAGAGCCCTTGCTTCTCTCCCTAGATAAAGGGTGGAGTCACATCTGTGAGCTAGCAGGGATTTGTCAGCATCTTGCTGAAGGGTTGCAGCATCTGCGAATAGACACCTCTGGCACTCGGTTTCATCTGCACCGTAGTTATGGAGCATGTGTCTATCAAAAATGGATTACAGGCTGGGTCCCAAAGGGACATTTTGTTCCATTTTGTGACATGTCTGCTCATTCTGTTGTTGAGGGTACAAAGATAACGCTGATCACAGCCGCCTTCCACTTGGTGGTGTTGTAAAGAGAGAAGTAGAGACAGTTCAACCTAGACTGTACGTGCTTTAGGGTATGAACCAGAGATAGCGTTCAGTCCGCTAGAGTATTGCATAGAATTATCACTCCTCTGAGTTCTTCCATATTACGTTTAATATGCAATTGGCAAACCTAAAAATGTGCACTCTTTTGCGAGATGCTGCTTTTCGTAGCAGAATTAAGTTTTGTCTTCACTGCAAAAAAGGTGGGGTTTGTTTGTCGCCGGATAACTAAGGTGCATTAGCTGTCCCACTGTAAAATCCCAGTGGAGAAAAGGCCCTGTAGTTTTTACCGGGAAGGTGAGGGTTGGCATTAAATCCCTGCTTGTTGTTGACCTCACCTAGCTACCTTGTGTTATAACTACCTTTTCTCCACTAGGGTTGCCCAGTGGGATCGCTAATGCATAGTAGTTATTCCATTGCAAAAATGACTTTTTGGGCAACGACAGCAAGCCATCATTGAGCAGGGAGGGAATGTGGCTGAAAATAGAATTTTTCAGACGTTAGAATTAAGTTCTCTCCCTTTTAAAAATGGATTCTGCAGGAGACAATGGCATGTGCTCTACCTTTTTAAGAGGGTCTGTGACAAACAACAAGACATTTTGTAAATGTAAAATTTCAATAAATACCTCACCACCTCAGTGCATTTTCCAAGCTTTATATTATGTACTAAACCTTTCTAAATGTTCCCCTTTAGGATTCTCCATAGTTTATGTAAGATGACACAGAATTTTACTGCAAAAAATAGGGCTGTAGATAAATACTGTCTATGCCTCATTCCCACCAGATCAGATGATCTTGCCATGGATCTATACGTAATATAAAGCTATAATGTCATGGAAAGACAGGAATTAATGTAACACATGCTAAAGAGTAAATAGGAAGAGTATAGGATGAAAAATAGCTTACAAATATTACACTTTAGGAACAGTAGGGGGCGCCCAAAGTTTAGTAAATATTTTGCAAAGCACTCAGTCTGTATTGTGACCTGGCTTCATATACTGGAATGAAAATCCTTTATACATAGAAATATAAAAGCAATGAAATCTTCAAAGGATTTTAAGAAATTGAAATACTTCTTAAAGGAACTTTATGTAGCATTTAGAAGAGTTGGAAATATGTCCTGGAATCATTAAGCGCTGAAATAGATGACGAACAAAATCGCAGTTTCCATTGGACTGCATATTTGCTGCAAATTTAATTTGTGATTTAAGAAAAAATGTTATTTGTATGCAGATTCCCAATATCGGATGCGTGCAGCTGAAACCCCTACGGACAACACTAGGCCTACCAAATCAAAGTCACCGCAATCTATCTTTTTTCCATGCACTTGCTATGTTGCATGATTCAGACTTTTTATATAGTTCCCTTCAGTTATTAAATTTCACCTTAAGAAGGAAGATGCCCTTGGAGGGGGGAGAGAGGGAGGATGACAAGATTTGGTAAATCAAGGGCCAGTGTGTGAATCTAAATGCAAATATATAATACCAGACCCTTGATTAATTGATAACATAATCAAAAGAGGAGGGAGAGTTGTAGAAATGCTGGTTCATTTACCAACGGCAGAATATTCATGGCAATGAAAAGAGGCTGAGCTTAAGTTCTTCTGGCTGAGGAGTTAGCTTTCACCTTCAAAGTTCAGGCAGGTCTTGCAATATGGGACCTGTTATTGTTTATCTGCATTCCAGTAGCATCTCGAGACCCCAGTGGAGATCAGGGCTCTATTGCGCCGCTAACATTGTACGTATAGACAGTAATTGATGCTCCTTGCCTGACTTTCCCTGTCACTCTCCTGACATTATCGGCAATTTACCCTGCTGGCATAAATCCATTGAACTTCAGTGGAGATCCACCAGCAGAGACCGTGTATGTGCATGTGTGGATCCTGGAGTTTTGTTTCAGGCCCCGGGATGTGGAAAGGGTTCAATGGTAAGTATTTGGCAAAGGAGGAAGCTACCTATCTAAGGTACTTCTATGGTGCCCATTGCCATAGGCGCAGGGAACTTCACAATTTTTACCGTAGTTATTTATCTTCACGGCACCCCTGCAAGGTAGGGCGGGGCTATTATCCCCCCTTTTACACATGGGAAACTGAGGCACAGAGAGACTGGCCCAGTGGGAGTTCGGTGCTTAAATACCTTCAAGGAACTGGCCCTAAGCAGCTTGCCAAGGGCAGACAAAGTCTGAGGTGGAGCCCAGGTCCCCCCAGCGTTGAAGTGGCACCCTAAACTCTGGGCCATCTTTCCTCTTAAGAAGAAGCTCCCACTCCTTTGGCTTTCCTCTTAAATGTATTAATCTCATTCTTTTGGTATAGATATTGAGACCAGGGGAGCTGCTCCCTGCCATGCGTGCTGAGTCCTGGGTATGTCTTTTGGCCTGTTACTCTCCATTCTGAGTTGATAGCTAGGCTGCTCGGTGATATCACTCCATGGGAGTTGGGGGGCTTTGCTGGGTGAGCCTTGATTTTTGTCTCCCCCCATGGCTGATGTCACACAACTACTTTTGTAAATGAGCCCACCTCTTTCCGAGCCTCGCTGCCAGCTCCGTCTTTCAGCGCGGACTCTGCCTGGAGAATTTATGCGGGTTCTATGAAATTTTTAATGCATTTTCTGATTAAGAAGTGATTTATGTGACCGTTA
Source organism: Mesoclemmys tuberculata (assembly GCA_007922155.1). Lineage (NCBI taxonomy): Eukaryota > Metazoa > Chordata > Testudines > Chelidae > Mesoclemmys > Mesoclemmys tuberculata. The sequence continues at coordinate 4,499,491 of ML677031.1, read as the reverse complement.
AAAAACACATCACACTTTTTCTTTATTGGACGAGCCAACAGAGTGTCAAAAAAACCCAGAGTGAAAGCTTGAACTTGTCAAACAGTCATTCAGGGCCAGGTCATTGTGGAAAAACCCCTTCCCCTTAGTCTTCCGTTATGGGGCTAGCACCAGTGGTCGTCAGCCGATGGTCAGTAGAAGTGTCAGTGGACTGTCGCAGTCCCCATGTGTGGGGATTGTGGTCAGTGACTGCATGCAGTGCAGATCTACTGACCATTCCCCTGATCTGCCACTTCCCCACAAGCTTCATCCATCTCCCAGTGGTCTGACAGACAAAAGCTGTATAACATGAAGGAGGGGGCATAGCCCCATTGCCTCCCCATATCTATTCCCCACTGCTTCTTGGCTGTAATCTTCATGCTGCTCAGTGTATGAAATGGTCCCTAACTGGTTACTCCTTTTCATCAACAGATGCCTTCTTAATTACTAACTACGACTGTGAGGCACAGATGTGCCCTGTTACACCTTGTCACTTCCACAGTGCTTTCCTTTCTCACTTGATGTTATGAACTAATAATTAAAGGTTTATATTTTTAGCAGCTTCATGTAATTTAAGGACAATTTGTGGTGACATTCCCTAATGTTAGCTTCACCTTGAAGTAGTCAATGACTAGCCAATTAGTTGTTGTTTTATTCTTAATGACCACATATTAAAATGACAGTTAGATTAAAAATGTATAGATGGCAAAAACAAACATCCTTGTTTGTGTTACAGGTACCAGTAGCTCTTAGATTATTATGACTGAAGGAACTGAAAATCCATCTCACTCTTCACTAGTGTTGCTGCTTTTCTCTCAGTCTTAACAAAGAAATTAGTTTAGTCAGTTTTTATGTTATGGTCAGTAGCTAATCAGTTTCACTTTCTGGTTCTTATGCATTAACACTAATTATCATCATCGTCTGTATTTTGGTAGCACTTAGGATCCCCCTCATTGACCAGAACCCCATTATGTTAGGCACCGTACAAAGACAGAATAAAAAGATAATCCCTACCCCCAGGGAATGTACAGTCTGCTGCCATGTTTTTTTCAAAAAAAAAAAAAAAAAGCACATGGGAATGGTGGCATCATTATTTTAAGGAAATGGTCTCCAGAACCTTTCTTTTCCCTTTAGATCTTGGAGGGTTTAAGTCTGGGGTCGAATTTGACTGTCGCATTCTCGAAAATAGGAATTCTAATGAGGAATGGGAGGAGCTGATTCTGTTCTCACTTCCTCCCATGTCAATCAGGAGCAACTTCGTCTCAGTCAAAGGAATGTTAGTGTGAAAACGGCAAATCAGCACCAAACAGTCCCCAAAAGTTGCTTCACCTGAGATTACCAATTCTTATTATTGTGGCTTCCAGCTGGCCAAGAAGCTCTGGACAGCAGGAATGGATTATCTCATTCTTGGGAGAGAAATCGACTGGCACAGAGATGGCAGATTGTGTCCTAGCCTGATTTAATTACACGTAGGTGTACTCTTGGACAGGAATATCAGACGGCAAAAATGAAGTGCTGATTATAGCCCTCCAAACTCCAAGCAAGACTTTTACTCAAATCTTCAGGAAGACCAGAGAGGCCTGTTCCCGTTCCCATCAATTGCGGTGGTGTAGGATTGCTTCCTATCTATCTCAGTTTCTTCAAATACTGTTCCACGATCTTCCCAGCTCCATTCATTCAGTGTGGCTACCCACATGCCTAAAGTTAAGCATGTGTGTAAGTGCTCTGCTGGACTGGTGCCTATGCCATTGGTTGTGAAATCTCTGACCACTCCCATGGATTTAGTTGCTTAGCAATGCAAAAGGAAGCCCAGCTTCCTAAACAGACAGGCTAAATTCACTCACGGTGAGAGTAGACATGACTCCTATTTACCTCATGCCTACGTCAGGGGTGAATTTGACCGAGGAACTCAAGTGTCTGCTGTTAACAGCCCAGGAAGTTGACTCCGATTCTGCGGCAGCTGCCAACATTTTCTTTGAGTTCTGTCTCAGATATTTGTTTAAATAAAGTTTGTAGTTGGGTGTTTTTACCCAGTTCGTCATATTTTTTACTTAGAGCTCACCAGGCCACACGACACTCTACAAAATAACTGATGGAACAAGAGGGATTTGGCCCCAAGGAGTTCGCAATCGGAAACTCAATGCTATCGACGGGCAGAGGGCACAGACCCAATCGTGGGAAGGCGAGCAGCCAAGGAAAGCTTTGAACTGTGGGTTCTAAGGAAGGGAACGCAGGAGGAGAGGGATGGCACGGAAATAGCAGCTCTTGTGAGTCCAGTTGTTGTTTCTCCCGAGGAGGAAAATTCGACGACACTTTGGTATTAGACACACAGCTTGTTTAAGGCTAGGGTGCTGGTTGCCGCACCTGTTGAGCAGCTGATGTTCTGTCCCTGGTCAAAAGCAAGTAAAGCAACCCCGCTGCCACCCACTGCCCAGCTTGCATTCAGAGGAAAGGATTGTATGGTTTTACTTTCCAAGTTTGATTAAAGCCGATCCCTCAGCTGCACCACAGCTAATCCATGCCCCATGACTAAATTTCCATTCCCTCTCACTGAGATCAGGGCGGAGCCCCTCTGTTCTGGCGCCTATGGTGAATGGAATGCTAGGCTGTTGTTATATTCTGCACATCTCTCTCTCCCCATGGTTTTAATCTTAGTCAGGATAAACACCTTTGACAGGTCGGAAGAAATGTTGTTCACAAGTTTAAGGAAAAAAAAAAGACGCAAAAGCTCTAAACACCTGTCAATGACACAGCAGTTACGCACGATATGTTGTTGTTTTTTAACCTACCGTTGATTGTGGATTTCTTGGGACATCTGCATCTGGGAGCATGTGCAGATCCACAGAATTATATCACAGGCAAGGCCTCTCTTCCGTTCAAAGCCAACGCATGCCGAACTGCAGAAGCGCAACATCGGGGCCAAACACTTTAACCTGTTTGTGCAAAATGTTTTCACCAATCACTTCAGAGCATTGCTTGTCCCATGATGGGATTAGCTATATCAACGATGCTTCATTTCCCAGGGGAAACTCCCTCCTACAATAGATCTAGGCCCAGATTTTAAAGGGTATTTAGTATTGCTGCACTTAGTGTTGCAACGCCAACTTGATTTAAGAGCCTGAATTCCATTTTTGCAAAAGATTTAGGCACCTGAGACCCAAAATCCCATTGGCAATCAATGGACTATAGTCACGTAAGACCTTAAATCAGTTTTGAAAATGAGATTGAGGCTTCTAAACCAGTTAGGTGTTGCAACGGCCCACACTCTGAAAGCCCCATGCTTGCTGTGTGTCTGGGCCCAATGACTATCCTGCTAACATGTCTTTGTTACAGGGCTATAAAATGGCAGATGAAATCCAGTGCTGATAAATGCAAAGTAATGCACACTGGGAAACAGAATCCCAACTATAAATTAGCGGTTACCACTCCAGAAAGAAATCCTGGCATCGTTGTGGCTAGTTCTCTGAAAACATCCACTCAGTGTACAGCGGATGTTAAAAAAACGAACAGAATGTTAGGAACCTGTAGCAAAGGGATAGATAACAAGAGAGAAAAAAATCATAGTGCCACTCTATAAATCCATGGTACGCTGCCATCTTGAATACTGCACACCGCTCTGGTTGCCCCATCTCAGAAAAGATATATTAGAACCGGGAAAAGTATAGAGAAGGGCACCAAAATTGATTCGGGGGATGGTGCATCTTCCACCGGAGGAGAGATTAAAAAGACTGGGACTGTTCAGCTGAGAAAAGAGACAAGGGCATGCTCAGGAATAAAAATTGGACCACTTTTGGAGGGGCACGTTTGGTGCCCCCACCCTGGGACTGGAGGAGCTCACTCTCCTGGGGCTGGAGGTGTTCTGTGCTCTTGCTTGTCCTGCCTCTGCTAGTCCCCCCTTGTGCATGCCCCTGAAAAGAGAAGACTGCGGAGGGATATGACAGGTCTATAGAATCGTGACTGGTGTGGAGAAAGTAAATAGAGAAATGTTATTTACCCCTTCACATAATACAAGAACCAGGGATCGCCCAATGAAATTAGCAGGCAGCAGGTTTAAAACAAATGTAAGGAAGGACTTCTTCACACAGTTCACAGTCAACCTGTGGAACTCCTTGCCAGGGGATGTTGTAAAGGCCAAAAGCATAACAGATTTCAAAAGAGAATTAGATACATTCATGGAGGATTGGCCCATCAATGGCTATTAGCCAAGGTGGTCAGGAACACAACACCGTGCTCTGGGTGTCCTTAAGATCTGACTGCCAGATGCTAAGACTGGATGACAGGGGAATGATAATTGCCCTGTTCTGTTCATTCCCTCTGAAGCAGCTGACACTGGCCATTGCTGGAAGACAGGTCAGTTGGCTAGCTGTACCATTGGTCTGAGCCAGAACAGCCATTCTTATGTTCTCGCCCTCCCTCATATTGCACAGCATGTTTTTCAGGGAGAGTTCCAGCTGTCCGTGTTGCTTTCCCTAGCCACTTTGTTTGATGATAGAATGATTAGTGGTGTGACGTTAGATTTTTCTCTGATGAGAGACAGGATCAGATCATGGGACAAAGCTGTGTGAGAGAGAGAATTTTGCAAAGAGAAAACCAGGAGGGAGATTTTCCAAAAAAGAACAGTGTTACCTGACTTTCTTCCCTTTGGAGTCAATGGGGAAGAGCGTGAACAGTGATTCTTGTTGCAAACCCTATCCTTTGTGGGGTATGTGTAATACATATCTCTCTGTGTGTATATACCTGATCTGTTATAACTATTACCAGCTGTTACTAAGCAGAAGTTGGGTAACCTCTCCCAACTTGCCGTCTTTTTAAGCTGAACTGTGTAAAACATTTGTTATGTAAAGCAATGCCTTTAACCTCTTGCTCTTTAGCTGGTTTCTCAAATGGATTGGTGGAGTGTGGAGTGGTTTGAGCTCAGGGTTTGAGCCACAAATTGGGTGATGGCTGTCGGCCAATGCAGACCAAAGCCCTGGATGAAGCACCAGGGAGCGGGAATAAAGTACTCTCGGTTGAGGCATTCCAGCTATGGAATGAACTTTCAGAGCAGAGCAGGCAAATCCAGAGTCCGTGTCCGCAAACACCGCAGACCCTTTGGCTGTGAAAAAGCCTTGAGACCACAGCAAGAATGACACTCACCGCATCGTTACCCCCCCATCTTCCCATTGATACCGCCTGCCAAAAACAGCTCACATAAACAAATCCACAGGAAGAGAGAAGAGCCAGAGACTCCACTGGGGACTTTGCTAGTGGCAGGCATTCAGGTACAACCGGGACAGGGTCTATGAGGAAATATCTAGTGAGCTAAAAGTTTCACATCAGCAACTTCCAAAACTAGACGTGCGCAGCAAGAGCAATAGCAAGGGTGCCCATTAGGGGTCACTCTGGGCCCTTTGTTTTGGTCAGAATTATTAGTCTTTTGCCACAGACAAACATTCCTAGGGCTGCAGCAGTTACTTGTATGTGTATTGTGTTGTTTTGTTTTACAGCTCCCTAGCTGCTTCAGTGACCTACTTTGGGTTTGAAATACCCTTATTAGCAGCACAAAAACATTACCTGGCCCTTTTTACAGCATGATTTGTCTTCGAGGCCTTTTACAAGCGTTAATTAATTTTCGCAATAGCCCTGAGAGGCAGGTAATTAACAGAGCACGTTGGGTAATGTGGTCTAAAAATGTGTGTGGTTCTTTCCCGTATTATCCAGCCAGCTTTGGTACTTTAGGATTATCCCCATTTTGCAGATGGGGAAGCAAAGGCGGTATGTTAAGAAGGAGTAAATATCTCAGTGCTATGCTCAGACCACGTTCTGCTGCCAACAGCATTTCTGAAAGTGAGCCAAAGCTGAGCAGCGGGGATGGGGTGCATGCCCCACCCGGGCCCTGAATGGGTTCGCGGGGGCTTTAGAGGCCAATGAACATACCTGGCAGTTCCTGTGAGAGAGAGAGAGAGAGAGAGAGCCAGGCTCAACTGATGATGAAGGCCAGCTGGGGAGGGGCTAAATAGACACTGCAAGGTCAGAAAGTTGAGAGCAGAAGGGAGAAAATCTGCAGTGACTGTCAACAGGGGACCCTATGGGGAGAGAGATGCTATGCCACACCTGGCCAGCAGGTGGCACTCCTGTAGCGAGCGAACCCCGCCCATCACCTGTCGCTAGGAGAATACTACCACGGAGGCCGTTCTCCGTGTTTTCATTCGGCTTTCACTATTCCTGGCCAATCTGATTGAATGAAACGATCAAGCCCTTCATAAAGCAAATAAATGTGTTTTCAAAATGATCAGGGACTGAGTCTGGGTTGAAAAGCTGGACCAAGTCTCACTTGGGAAAATGAGAAAGATGTTCTAGTCTGGCCAAAAATTCTTTGCAAAGAGAGTAAGGGGTGAATCTGGGGACCTACCCTGTGGGAGAGAATCTACCCCACGCACGCCACCTGTGAAAATAACTGGCTACTGCCATCCTGTAATAAAAGCATGGCCAGACATTGTTCCATACCATTTGCCTAGCAGCAGATGACACTCTCCCGGGAACCCAGGTGAATCTGGTCCTTTTGATAAGAACACAGGAATTTCTTAAAGAAGGGAGTTGCTCCTCACTCTAAACTGCCTCTCACCTAAACCATCACTCCATGGTTCCCTGCACAGCATAAGACCCTTTCCTGCTCACCCTTTTGGACCCCGTGAGCTAAGGATTCAATGTTACAACCTAATCAAGTGTCAAGTGCCCTGATATTATATTGGACCAATGGGGTGTATTTGGCCTTTGTGGCTCCCTACAGGAGGTTCTGTGGTTTTACATCACCCACCCCAGGAAGCAGCAAGGTGGGAGGAAACTGGGTCCTCCAGGCCTGCCCAAAGAGCCTCTCTGGAGTCTGGAGCAGCCTTTTTGGAAAGTAGTGAAACCTGGTCCTAGAAGGGTTGGTAACAGTCAATCAGAGCCCAGCAGACTCAGATAAAAGGAGCTACAGGGGTCGAGCAGGGCAGTCTCCAGCCAAAGGAGTCTGAGGACTAGCCAGGGTTTATCTCTGGCTGCATTTGCAGGCAGAGAGAGAGGGGCCTGAGATAAGGGTGAAGATAAGGTGCCAGGCGGGAAGAGGCCCTGACAAGTGGCGGCAATGAGCTGACTTGAGAGTGTGGTGACAGACAGCACTACCCGGCTGCTGTTCATTGGGTCCATGGTTTGGAACCCAGAGTAGAGTGTAGGCCTGAGCTCCTCCATTGCCCACCGGCAAAGTGGCATAAACCCCAGGAAGGGGGTGACAACCCTAACTCAAACCCTGAGAGGGCCTGGCTTGTTTGCAAGCCTGAGCAAAGGGGAGAATTTAAAGGGCCCAGAGCTCGTGTTGAAGACACCACTGAGGGCAGATGGAGTGTTTGACAGATGGACTTTTTGCTAGCCTGGAAAGTGTTCGTCTTGACTGTGTGACCCGGCTGGCGGGCTGAGCCACTGAAGACCTGCCACATGAAGCTGACAACCTACGTGGGGAAGGGTTACGAGGGAGAACAGGACTGCAGCACTGCCCCCAGCCACAAGGAGGTGCTCATGAGGTGAGTGACCCTCTTCACAGTTGGGTATAAGGACATACACACAATCGTAGGGTTCAAAAGAATGTAAAGAAATCTGGCCACTGTGACACCACCCTGCAATCGGATTCACACTGAGACCCATTGAAGTCAAAGGGGCTCCAGGAAGGTGCAAGTTACCAGCTGCACTCATGAGCTTGCAGGATCCGGGCCACGACAATTAGCTCCTATTTGTTGTAGGTGGATCCAGTTCTGCAAAATCTTCCTCAATAGGTCGTCCTCTTAAAGGCAACTGTATGACTCAGGCAAGCACCAGCTGCAGTGGCCTATATAATTTTAAGTAACAGGAAATCTGCACATGTAAAATAGGCCTTTATTCTGAGGGGGCAGGGAAATATCTCCTCTTGGGTTTGTGCATTTTCCTGACATCCTACCTGAGGAGATGGTTTTACCTTGAAACAGACTCACGTTTCCGGTAGTAGCTCTTCAGAGGTGCATTGGCTGTGGTTTGGGCGCACCTCCCCCAGCAAGCAGCCAGCTTTCCTTCTGAGCTCTCATTGGGAAACGGCAAGGCCTGAATTGCATTTGAATTTCCTGGAGGTGAAATTTAGACTGGAAGTAATGCGCTGCCTTGTGATTCCCTGAATGCTGGGAGAAAATGACTGAGAAATGTATTATCCAGCACTAGATATCCACTCTAACAGCGAGTAAGTAGTGCACATCTTCCCATAGGAGCATGTCCTCTACCTGAATTAGTTGTGGCTGAAAGTCAGGCCGAATATTTTCATTGGCCTTGGCAGAGAGTCTGTAACAACCCCTTTATGATAAATGAAAATGCTTACGATGCTGTAAAAGTTTTTGAGGGAGACTGCTGTGTTTACCACATGCTTTTTGTGGCTGGTGAAGAAGTCCTGAGGCAGCAGGGGAAAGAGGCAGACTTCAAATAGAGCAGTGGGGCCCCATGCCTCTTGCCAGTGAGAGAATCCAGAACAGAATCTCTCATCCTAGTAGGGACAAGCAAACGGAGGGAATCAGAAGGAAAATGGTGGTTGAAGTGGTCACCTGTGTCTCGTTAACTAGAGATTGAGTAGGTGGATAGAGAGGATGGGTAATCTTACATGGTCTTCTGGAAGCTGCTAGTTGCACATGTGACTCCATAATTGTCTGCATGGCTTTTGCTGTGTACTGAAATAATTAAACTAGACTGGGAAATGGCTCACCTTTGTCACTAGGCGGGTGGTGAAGCACTCGAATGGGTTACCTAGGGAGGTGGTGGAATCTCCATCCTTAGAGGTTTTTAAGGCCTGGCTTGACAACGCCCTGGCTGGGATGGTTTAGTTGGGGTTGGTGCTGCTTTGGGCAGGGCGTTGGACTAGAGGACCTCCTGAGGTCCCTTCCAACCCTCAACTTCTATGATACTATGATCAAGTGCAATGGCAGCCTGATCCCTGATTGGGCCTCAGAGGCCTCTAGTCTGTTCCAGGAAAGATCCCAAGGAAACTTTAACATTAGGCTTGGGGAGAAGGATGTCACTGAGGCAAATACATGGCTCCAGTGAGGCTGTAGTGCTAATTCAACAGAAAACATGGGATGAGGTGGATTGTCAGCCCATCTAGTTGGCAGAAAGTTCACCAGGAAATGATCGCCCACTAAAGAAGCCGAGTGGACTGGCCCTTGGGGCAGGAGAGGACCATTTTCCAGCTCACCGTACAGGCACACAGCACAGGCAGCTTATTAGCTGTAGAATGTAGGATAGAATGTAGGTAGGATGTTTCACCCTGTAGAAACAGCCATCCAGTTTTGGGGTGGCAAGATAAACGGGTGCAGCTAGTCGGCAAATGAATGAACTGCCATCTGATGACAGGCTGTTCGGGCGTGCTGCCATCTGTCCCCTTGCACTGTTTGGATTTCATGCATATGAGACTGGCATGAGAGAACTAAGGGTGTGATGTCTGTCAGAGACAAACCTCTGGGCTAGATGGGAAGGCCTTGGGGCTCTCCTGTGAGCATAGTTGCAAAACTAGCAACTCTCACCAAGGGCTTGCTATTACTTTTAAGTTGGAAATGAGACTCTCACCTGGAGCTTGCTTGCTCGGTGCTGCCTGTGGACTAACGGGCTCCCACGGCCAGGTTCTCTAGGGGACAGTTGATGGGTGGCCTGCGCGTGATCTCTCTCATGCGCCTCTTTCTTTGGAGGGGTTGACAGGTCAGGCCATTCCCCCATCCAAGGAGAGGAAGGTGTCTGCAGATGGTAGATAGTATGCCAGTCTGCCATCCACGGCCCAAGCATAATTTTTTTCAGGCCCAGTACAAACTTGTAACACGGGTCCCCTCCCACACACATCCCACAATCCCTCATCCCATGCCTACAATCTCATGAGCCATGAACATTTTTTTTCCTCATGGTAATGGGGGTTGCAGCCTGGGCCAGGCCCCAGTAAAGTGTACCTTTCCCCCCCACATGTGAGGGCCTGCTGCCATCTCCCACGCCAGCCCCTCAGTGACCCTATCAGATCTCTACTGCTAGCGCTTCCTTCTGGGGCTATGCATCTGATAAGCCCCTGGGGCAGTCCTTAGCAACCTGAGTAAAGCAATAATTAAACCATATCCTTTAATAGGTGTATAATAAAAGGGGACCAAAAACCTATTGGTAGGTCTCAGGCCTTCTGGAAAGTCTGAACACATTTCATCAATGCAACAAGCATATTTGCACTTAATCTGAGCAGCATTTGAATATATAAATTAAAAAGCTACCACCCTAAGCTGGAATCCATTCGGTATCATCAGAGATCATTATTAAAGGTCTGAAAGCGCACATGGCACATCCTGGAGTATGAAAATGATGGGAGCCTAATAATACTAACTGCTTAGCAAACATAATGGAAATGAGCAGAGAGTGTTGAAGACTTAATACTGCTCCTTTGTAAGTGTTAAAGGCTGCTTAAAAAAATGTGGGTAGGCAGCTGAAGGTTTGCCAGCCTTTTTGGAAAGAAGGTAAGAAATATGATATTAAATTATGCATTTCAGGGTCTGGAGAAGCCAGTTAAATGCCTCCAAAGGGGAGAGTTAACTGTTGAAAATCCACATTTGCCTACTCTCATCTGTATGTCTTCATGCCAATCTTTTGCTCTATGGAAGCACTGGTTTATTGCGTTTTCTTCTTGCAATTTTCCATTGGAAGGCAATTAAACAGAGAGCTCTGGAAAAGGACATCGGTGTTCCTGAGCTTGATTATAAAACCCATCCAGAGCTGGCAGCAAACTAGCCTTCTATTGGCAGGGATTATTTAGTCATTGTTGCCATTGAAAGTGCTGGGTTTAGTATCTGCATTCACTTCATGATCTTGGGACAGGGAAACTTGCCAATGTAACTTTCGAGCTAGTTTAAAACCAGTTAAAATTTTAAATTTGGTGTGAGTGAAAATGCAATGCTTCTGAAAGATGGGGGATGCCCATAGGAGCATAACAGGTACTATATGGCACTGACAGTAGCAACAGAAACTTCCTCATTTTGCCAGCCTACACAGTCCAGCTCCAAGCTGGGGGTGCTATCTCCGAGGCTCAGAGGGGATATTTTAGATGATACGGCCCATCCAGTCCTTGGCCTTTCTGCCCAAACTGCCAGCAAGTAGTTTGTTTGGAACGTGAACCAAAGCCTGTTGAAGTTCCTGGAAAGACTCTCTTCATGACGAGGGACATTTTTCATGTAGTCCCTTGGCCAATGGGAACTTGGCAGAGAGAACCAAACTCATAACATCACTAAGCAGCCAGCAAACTGTAACAATGGTCCATCATCTCTCGCCGGGCTGGATCTGCCCAGAGTTTAAAGATTTGGGGCCAGATTTCCTGTTGCATCCCACCTTTGCTGGATATAACATAGAGGGGGACCTAGTTCTGGTTAACCTAGTTCTCTGGCCAGCCCTGGGTGAGGGTCAGAGTAGCCTGAGGGCTGATCTGTTTTCATTTGCCCATGGTCGCATAGCCGCTTGGGGCTGCTGGAGTGCTTCATACTCCCTGTCTATCCTGGCTAATAGCTATTGATGGACCTATCGTCCTTTAAGTTATCTAGTTCTTTCTGGAATCTCGTTATAGTCTTGGACTTCACAATGTCCTCTATCAAAGAGTTCCACAGGTTGACTGTGCATGGTGTGAAGAAATACTTCCTTTTGTTCAGTTTGAAACCTGCTGCCCAGTTATTTCATTTGGTGACCCTTCGTTTTTGTGTCATGAGGAGGAGTAAATAACACTTCCTATCTACTTTCTCCACACCAGTCATGATTTTATAGCTCTCGATCATATCCCCCCTTAGTCGTCTCTTTTTCCAAGCTGAAAAGACCCAGTTTTGTTAATCTCGCCTCACATACAAGCTTTTCCGTACACCTAATCATTTTAGTTGCCCTTTTTGGTCCCTTTTCCCATTCCGATCTCACTTTTTTGAGAAAGGGTGACCAGATCTGCAGGCTGTATACCAGATGTGGGCATAAAATGGATTTATAAAGAGGCAACACTATATTTTCTGTCTTATTACCTGTTCCTTTCCTAAGGTACAAATAAGAGCTGAACAGAAATCAGCAATGGTGCTGCAAAGCTGCCATTTTCTGTGCTAATTCCAGCACAAACAGGCTTGAAATCCTGTAAGGAAGATGGACAGGTGGTATTGCTTGTTTGGGATTGTAGTGACAACATTTCTCATCTCCAATTAATGGAGGGCGCTCTGGGGGGGAGGGGAGGCTGTGTGGGCGGAAAGAGAGAAGAAAATGACAGACGGACAAAAAAGTCCTGAAGTTGAGCTCCCTTGAGCAACACTGGGATACCTCAGACTGCTACATCCCATGGCAAATTCGCTCCAAAACCCCAGTTCTGCTATCGCTACTTTCCGTGACAGCCGTCCGTCTCTGAGACTGCGTCTACATGGATGGCAGCACTCTCAGCGGTGCCGGATCGATTCTGCGGGATCGACTGAGCAGCTGTGGAGACCTGCTCCATCGATCCAGAAGTCGCCACCGCTAATCCACGCCTGCCAAAAAGAGTAACGTTGCATCAATGGGAGGGCAACGTAGCTTGCATATCTCCTATTGACTGCAGCAGAATTTCACCGGCAGTCTAGACATAGCCTGAGATGCCCTGTTCTTATGAGTAAAACAGTTCTTGATATCACAGCTCTTCCTGCTTCTGCTATGGTTGCCTGTTCTGTTGCCTCGTATGGCAGTGAGTTGCCAACAGTTACAAACATGACCAGCTCTAGCTTCCTAGGTTCTTGTGACTTCTTGTTCAGTCCTTGTAGAACCTGAATGCCTCACATATTAATGGATTTATTCTCACGAGACTCCTGTGACGTAAGGAAGTACAACCCCTATTTTATAGATGGAGGACTGAGACACAGACAGGTCAAGGACTTGCTCAAGGATACCCAAGATCATTCTTTCCTCTCCCATCCGACTGCTATTGCCATTAATTTACACATCTGTACCGCTTCCACCGCACTTTGGTTTGACATCATCTATTAATCTTGTAGACTGTGTGGGGTTACACCATCTAGAACAGAGCACAGCAACTAAAACCTTAAGCTTTCTTTCTGACATGGACTCAGACTGCCACCCATTCAGAAAATGTGCCAGGAGTCTTTCCTCTACCTACTCTGCCTGTCCCTGATGCACAGTTGGAACAAAGTCAAAGTGCCGTCGGAGAACTTTCAATTTCTATAGCCAGTCTATTCCCAGGACATCAGACTCAAGCGATCACTTCTGCAGTATGACAATTTATCACAATCAATGGAGATGTCCTACAGGTGTTACCTACCCTGTCAAAAAAAAAATTAAAACATAAGCAATGAAGAAAAAGGTCTTTTTCTCAACAATCATTTTAACGAACCACTGAAAATGTACCATGTATTTTCCCAAGGAGGAGGTTATTAGAGATTCACCTGCTGGCTGAGGAGGAAAGGAAGAAAGAAAAGAATAGGAGGAGTGAAAGAGACTGTTTATGAGCACGGGGCATAGTGGATACAATCACACTCCGTGTTCTCCTGTTAATATTGATTCCACTTTTTATAGCTTGCTGCCAGCCCTGCTTGAGACATAGTTCAAAGGAAAACTAATACCAAGAGAGGGAGCTTTAGAAGCTGAAATGCTTTCTAATGGATGAGCCACCAAGCAACTAAAAAAAGAAATCACCAGCTTTGTTGCTGAGCTTTAAATACATTTTTATTCAGCTCTTTTCATGGCTAACGGCAGAATTTCACAGCCGTGCAGTACCAACAGCCAGGGAGTAGTAGAGTTTCTTAAATACTTGCAGCCAATTGGTTTACACAACTGAGGAAAAGAAACTGAGCCCCATAATCACATGCAAACTGCTGGAAGAGGTGTACTGCCTTGTACGGGCACGTGACAGGCTATTTGTCCCAGTGTCAGGGCTTTGCCAATCCTTCCCTCTCTGAGGCTAGTGCAGTCCCCTCCAAGATAGAGATGCTGGAGGACAGGGATAGGTTACAGAGTGACCTAGACAAATTGGAGGATTGGTCCAAAAAATGTGATGAGATTCAACAAGGACAAGTGTAGAGTCCTGCACTTAGCTTGGAAAAATTCCATCATAGCTACAGACTGGGGACCAACTGGATAGGCAGCAGTTCTGCAGAAAAGGACCTGGGGTTACAGTGGGCAAGACGCTGGATATGAGTCAACAGTGTGCCCTTGTTGCCAAGAGGGCTAACGGCATATTGGGCTGCAATAGTCAGTGCGTTGCGAGCAGATCGAGGGAAGTGATTATTCCCCTCTATTCGGCATTGGTGAGGCCGCATTTGAAGTACTGTGTCCAGTTTTGGGCCCCCCCCCCCCACAGAAAAGTTGTGGACAAATTGGAGAGAGTCCAGCGGAGGGCAACAAAAATGATTAGGAGGCTGGGTCACAAGTCTTACGAGGAGAGGCTGAGGGAGCTAGGCCTGTTTAGTCTGCAGAAGAGAAGAATGAGGGGGGATTTGATAGCAGCCTTCAACTACCTGAAAGGGGGGTCCAGGGAGGATGGAGCTAGGCTGTTCTCAGTGGTGGTAGGTGACAAAACAAGGAGCAATGGTCTCAGTTGCAGTGGGGGAGGTCTAGGTTGGACATTAGAATCATAGAATCTTAGAGTTGGAAGGGACCTCAGGAGGCATCTAGTCCAACCCCCTGCTCAAAGCAGGACTATCCTCAGCTAATTCATCCTGGAAAGGGTTTTGTCAAGCCTCAGCTTAAAAACCTCTAAAGATGGAGATGCCACCACCTCCTTAGGTAACCCATTCCAATACTTCACCACTCTCTTAGTGAACAACTTTTTCCTAATGTCCAACCTAGACCTCCCCCACTGCAGCTTGAGACCATTGCTCCTTGTTCTGTCATCTGCCACCACTGAGAACAGCCCAGCTCCATCCTCCCTGGACAGCCTAGCTCCATCCTCCCTGGAAAAACTTTTTCCACTTCAAGTGTGGTGAAGCACCAGAATTAGTTCCCTAGTGGGTGAAATCTCCACTCTTAGAGGTTTTTAAGGCTTGGCTTGACAAACCCTGACTGGGATGATTTAGTAGGGATTGGTCCTGCTTTCAGCAGTAGGTTGAATTAGATGACCTTCTGAGGTCCCTTCCAACCCTAATTTTCTATGATTCTATGATTCTAAAGTTAAGATAGATTGTGCTGTATGCAAAACTGTTAACATTACAAGCTATCAACTTAATTTGTCAGTGGTTACCTGGATCTGCATGCAGGCTAGGGGGCTCTGTAGGAAAGTATGCCATCAGAGTCAGTTTGCAAAGACCCAGTCTAGAGTTGCGGTGGGGTGAGTTGTGCCTGTGTGCCTTAGTGAGCAGCCTGTTTTCTCTCGCACTCTGTCTCTCTTTGGGTTCTGGATTTAAAGAAATAAAGTAGTATTATATTCTAACCATTCATGTTCTTGATCTAACCACTCAGTTATATGATGTTAACATACCAAAGGCTTGTGGAAAACCACATCTTCAAGGTGGTTGCTGTGTAGGCCCACTGTTTTGCACACATGCTCATAACCAAATTCAGCCATGGTGTAGGGGATGTAATCTCCTTTGGTGTCACTGGATTTCCAACCAGTGTTATATTTGATCCTAAAACTTTTTAGGACAAATATTGCTTCTCTGCTCAATGTGGTTGCACTGGTGTAACAGAACAGAATTTTATCTTGCGTATATTTGTTACAGTAACTTGTAAAACTGTGCCTATGACTCAGATGCACAGACATTAAGGTCAGAAGAAGCCACTATGATCATCTGGTCTGACCTCCCGCACAACTCAGGCCACAGAATCTCACCCGCCCACTCCTGTAATAGACCCTCGACCTATGACTGAGTTACTTAACTCCTCAAATAATGGTTTAAAGAATTCAAGGTACAGAGAATCCACCAGCATTTGACCTGTGCTCCCCCATGCTGCAGAGGAAGGTGAAAAATCCCACGGCTCTCTGCCAATCTGCACTGGAGGAAAATTCCTTCCTGACCCCAAATATGGTCGGTGTGCAGTATTTTGATGTGATTCCTGCTTTCCAGTGAAGACATTAGCCAGCTCTGAAAGCCAGGCTGTGAGAAGCGAGAGAACACAGTGCCAGCTTTGTGCAAAACAGACGACGAATAGGATCACAGGGAGAAAGGAGATCATTTGCTTCCCCATGCCTCTGGCTTTCTCTCCCACTCTTGTGCTTCTGGCCTGGTATTAACATTAAGCGTTGTTGCACTTCATTTGGGGGTTTATAAAGCATAGTGATTTCCAGGAAGGGACACTGTATGGAACAACACTGAAAGATCTTGAAGTGTTCTAGTTACCAGGCTCCGATACCAGGAGTTTCTCTCCAGTTCCCAGAGTGTTTGTTGAATGTGGGAGGCCCAGTGCTGGACTATTATGGTGGATGTCCATCTTCAAATTCAAATTTTGCTTTTTCATCTGCATGTTTACAGAACATGGACTCAGAAAGGGGTCAGGGTGTAAGCAGCAGTATCTTTATCATTGTTTTATTATGATTCTTTTTCCTTGTGCTGTTTGCTTACAGTTAACTGGGATAAAGACACCATCACTGTGCCACATAAGAGCCTACTTTGTAAAGTGACTGGGCCTTGAGATGAAATATTTTAAAGGGCCAGTCATGTTAGGGCCTGATCGAAAGCCCTGTCAAATCAACGAGTGTGTCTTTGCGTTGGCCATTGGATCAGAACCTTGGCTCACCCTAAGGAGGAATGAGAGGGTGTTGATTGCCATCAAATGTTTGAGGGGTATGAGCGTTGTGGAGAGAGAGGAATTGCTTAGCTTGACATACACGTGTAATCAGAGAATTGGGAAGAAATGTAGTCTGAATAGCAGGGAAAACATTCTGTGAAGCTGGTTTGACTGGAGGATAAGCTCCCAATGGAAATGGCAAAAGGTCATTTAAAAATAAACCGGGCAAGACCAATGAGAATATAAGGTAGGACACTTCCTGAATTGGCAAGGAGGTGGCTGAGGTGACCTGATGGGCATGTTATCCCTCCATCTTTGGTTATTAAAGCAACTCAGCGCTGCTAACATTCTTCAGTCCTCTACGGTGGCTGTGGCAAAGTGCGTGTCTACAGTAGGACTGCTCCATGGTGGGACAGCAATTTTCCTTCCCTGGGGATTTCTAGCATCAGGATGGCAGGATGTGGAAGCTGCCTTCTCCACAGACTCCCGTCAAGCCCCTTCCTCACCACAGCAAAAGCAAGCCAAGGAAACTCTGACATGACCCTTGGAGAGTATCTGAGCCCACTATCCTACTTCTGTAGACTTTGCTTGGGGAATGCTGAAAATGGAACATGGTTTGTGCAACAGGAAGTGATGCTCAGCTATTGAATGCGTGAAAAGAAACCCTGGGGATTTTCATATTGGTTACTTTTATTTATAGGTCATCACTGTTCACATTAAACCAGTGGTCAGTGAAAGTGAAATGAAAAGGATTCGAAGTCACCTTACACACTGACTCACCCATTCAGATGCCAAACTGCTTCCTTTGTCACAAATTGCATCAGCTCCACCACCAAGTTTGCTGCATCCTGCATTTACTAGTAACGTCTATATTTATTATAGTCATAAAAGTTGGGGGGAAAGCATTATTGGTGTTTTGGGGTGTGTGTATATTTGTTTTACAGTTAGATGAAGCTAGTCTATTCCAGTTACACCAGCCTTATTTGTGTTGGATGAAATTCACCCCAATGCAGAGGGCCAATACAAAGGCTTTTAGACAATACTAAGTCTTTTCTTTGACTTTGTATGGGCTTTGCGCTGGAGAGTAACACTTTACGACACAGGTAGCTGATGTAAGAAAGGGTGGAATAATTAGCCTGCTGGTTATTAATAGAAATGACATTTTTCCTTGAAACTAACACAGCCATGCTACTCTCTCAACTTTTCACATGCTTACGTCGGCTTTTATTTCCATTTCTCTTTAGTTTCAGTGACTGAGTTTTTTCTTCCTGACAGTTGACCTTGTTTTCACTCTTCAGATGGATCTGTCACCGTGTGTTAATAGACATCAAAGCACAGAGGTAACAGCAGAAAAGCTGTATATTACAAAGGCTTGCTCTACCTGTTATGGACCAGATCCTCTGCTGCTGTAATTCAGTCGCACCAGCTAAGAATTTGACCCTATATTCTCGTCTTTCCCTTTCACGCAATCTACGTAACAGGAAAATAAGGCTGTCAAGGATCTGATCCTGACACAGTGACCCCTGGAGTTTTGACGGCTTGTAGGTCCAGTGGGATGTGCGCCGTAGCATTCCAGCAGTGATGAATTCTCAACCCTCTGGCTTCATCCATCTGGGTACTTCCCAACTTTGGGGGTCTGACAGAACAATCTAACACACAGCAAAAGAAAATAAAGGAGAAAGAAACAAACAGTCCCAGCCAGGACACTGGCATCTTTTCCCTCAGAAGGGTCCTGGACAAATCACAGTTCAACTCAAAGTCCACTGACTGTCCAGCAAAAGTTAGAAATATGCCCCTCCATCCCTTTGACAGAGGGGAGCTGGATTCTTTTTTAGGCACTGTCATTGGTTCTGCTCACTACCAGGCGTCTTTCTTGTAGCTGGGACGTCAGCACTCTGTTGCCCATTACTGAATGGGGTTTCCTCCTTTTAAAGTCCTTCTCCATTCCTGGCATGACTCATAGATGCATCAGAGTGGAATTGCTTCAGCCCAGAGCAGCTCTTTAATCCCTTCCAGGCTTAAATCCTACTAAACTAAGGCTGGAAACGGAGTGTGTCACCTGTACTTGAAAGGTGGGAAAAGTTAATGAAACCTGAGAAGACGGGTTACTAGTAGGGCATTACAGCGGGCAATCAAAATAGCTTAATTGAGTATAGTAAAGAAATTATAAAGCATGGCCATGCTCAATTTTAATTACTATAATGGCCATGTCTAAAATGCAGTAAGGCTTTATCAGCGAACTATCTATATTTTGTGAAGTAATACTGGAAAACTGTTTCAAGACACCAATGCTGCTTACACAGTATTTATGATTTAAACATGGAAAGCAGTTCAAATCTTGGCTACAAAGACATTAATGAGTTGCATTCAGAAATACTGGCCAAGTCATCTCTTTTGATTAAAAGATGAATTAAAATTTTCTTTTAGCTCAGGCATAGATCCAGCAAAGCACTTAAGCACAGGTAAACTTCAAGCCAATGAGGAGCCTGTCTGAAGTCACATGGGACTATCCCCGTAAATAAAGTTATAAATGTGTCTCTGTCAGTGTTTACAGGAGCGGAGCCGAAGAGTGCTAGAAATCCCTTTTCCTGCTTGATGTGGTTGACTCTGTAATGCAGTGAGGTGTCGTGTCTGAGCAGTAACTCATTCATTCCATTTGTTTTTCATTTGAAAATAACTCTCCTGTGGCCCATGTTTTAAAATGAGCCGTGTATTCCAAGCTAAGTTTAAAACGTGCTTGATGTTTAATCATAGAATTTTTCTTTCTTCAGTACTTCTTTCTTTCTTTGTGCCATGGTACTGTGGCATCATGGGAAAACTGCAGGATACAGTAAACTAATGAATAATTCTGAAAAATGTGACTTTCTTCTGTAGGTCAATGGAATCCAGAGGACAGCCTCTAGGCTGCTCAGTATAGATTGATCCCTGTACCTGCCCCCTGATGTCTCGTCTAACTGATACTCTAGATCTGACGAGTAATGTTGTATCTTACCTGGCAAGAGCAATCCTTGGTACAGAAGGAAGACAAAAGATGAGCACTCGTCAGAAAATGGAATTTCTATTCTATGGAAAACTGACATTTTGCAATTTGTTTAATTTCTGAATCGGGGTGAAATTTCACAATTTCCCACTGAAGAGAAATGATCAACAAATTATTTTGATTGTGAAACACTGAATGATTTCATTTTGATCATTTCAAAACATTTTTAAAATATAAAATATTAAATAGAATACACACACCATGTTAACTGTAATATTCTTTCTATATGTAAGTAAAAAATGAAATGAATGGAAATGATAAAAGCCAAATAAGACATTTTTACCCTGTTTTAACAAAACCTTTGACTTTCTTCCATCAAACACTTCAGCAAAATCATCACGTTCCTGCAGAATGTTTCAATTTTGATAAAACTGCATTTTCCCGTGGAAAACTGTTCTGTCTACATTTTTTTGACCAGCTGTAAGAGGAAATTCATAGCTTCCTCTGAAAGTAAAGCTCTGAACTCTGTATCCAAAATTTTTGTTCTGTTCCACATTCACTTCTGCCTATGAGAAAACATCCCACAGTTACGTGAATAGCCAATTATTAGGGTGACACAGAGATCCAGCAAGGAGAAGGAGGT
>ML677031.1:4450019-4478737 GCA_007922155.1 Mesoclemmys tuberculata | reverse complement strand
AGCTGATCGCCATATTTGGGGTCGGGAAGGAATTTTCCTCCGGGGCGATTGGCAGAGGCCCCGGAGGTTTTTCGCCTTCCTCTGCAGCGTGGGGCATGGGTCGCTTGCTGATGGATTCCCAGCAGCTTGAGGTCTTCAAATCTCACTTTTGAGGATTTCAATAACTCAGTCATGGGTTCAGGGTTGTTATAAATGTGTATGGGTAGGGTTTTGTGGCCTGCCTTGTGCAGGAGGTCAGACTAGATGATCATATTGGTCCCTTCTGACCTATGAGTCTGAGTCTATAAGAGAAGTGGAAGCCCCTTCCAGTTCTAATGGTGCAGTTGGAACTTGCTGTCTCAATGGACTGAATAAGTGTTTATTGACTCTTTTTGCACATTTAGAATACACAACATTATCACCCCCTGCTTTCTGAGCTGTGATCTGTAGAGCAGGTGAGGCGCCTAGCATGGAATGTCTCTACACAAACCTGAGTGCAAATACTGAGGTGAACGTAAACCTTTCTAAAGGTTGAGATCAGTTAAAAAAGGTAACCCCTTTTGTCCTGACCCTCCTGCCCTACAAGATCTATTACTGAAGTCTGAGCAGCTCTGACGTTCATTAGATACATTTTACTACTGTAATGCATAAAAATCACAGCAATCAATACAGTTCAGTAGTGTAATTTACTTTATTGTATGGCCCTGCTTACACGTTAACATCCGACTTGTTACTACCTAGCAACCAATTGGATTTTTCAGTTTTATCGTGTTGCAAAGCTATGTTGAGGTGAAACTCGACAGAGCTTCTTAGACTTGGCCTCTTTGCTTTTATTTCAGTGGGCATTAAAATTTGGGAAAGCCGAGGAAATAACTACATTAGAAAACACTGTGAATTCACTCATCCTGTCTTACATGTAGAGGCTGGGCAAATTTCTCCAGATGTCCAGTCAGTTACCTCAGAGCTGACTTGCATAGACCTCTCTCTTGAGGGGATGAGAGGAATTCAGCCTCGTTGGTAACTTATTTCTGGATCATGCTGTGAGCTGGTAGCTCAGGCTGTAGTCATTAATATGTGGGAGTTTCATGTTGAAGATGACTTCAGGCCAGTGAGGACTATAATACAAGACTGTGCAAAAAAAAGAAAAAAAAGGAAAAGGAAAGGAAAAAAAAATCACCCTCACCATGGAGGCCCATAAGTGAAAAGGAAGGGTTTCGTTGTTTATACCCCATTATCCAAGTAGAACCTATTTTCTCTTTCTTTCTAGATTATTTGTGTTATAAACCAACCAATGAACAAGGAGAATCATAATGGGTTTGTTCAAATAGGGGACATTAAAAGGAAGGAAAATATACTGAAGTAAAGACTATTTGGACTAGAGCTGTGCGAATAACAGATTTTTCAGTTTGCTGTCAATTGTGAAAAATCGAGGGGGAAATTATATTAATTGAACCAAAAAATGAATTAAAAAAAATGTAATATCAAAAATGTATGCTTTCAGGTCAAACAAAATATTTAGTATGGCCCCGAAATATCTTTGTTTCAGTTTCAAGTATTCTTTTATGGGTTTGAATTTTTTATTTTAAATACAATCATTTTGAACTTGAGTGGTGGGGGGCGCTGCGATTTGACACAAACAATTCAGCAAACCAACGTGAAATTCAGTGTCACCAAATCTGCTTCCCAGTATCCCCACCCAAAAGTGTCAGATGAAAACTTTTGCCCCGCTCTAGTTTGTACGCAATCGAAACTCCACTTCTTCATGCCCAGACAATCCACATCCTACTAACGCTAGTTCTGGTCTGACCGACCAAGTTAAATGGAGATTTCTCCGTAGCCTGCTATGTTAGATGGAGAATTCTGCAGCCAGGTCTGACAATGTAGTGATAATTGAAGTAGCAGCTTTGGGTTTCCTTGAAAGTTAACAGATGCTAACTGTGCCTTGCAGGGTAGCACCTTTTTCTCTCAAAACATGCTCTAACCTGGCAAGTCACGTGCTTGCAGAACTCAGCTTAGTAAACAAGCCTCAGTTAAGACAGAATTGAAGGATCCCTTTATTTTTTCAATGGTGTGGAAGACAGATGGGCACTTTAAGAGGGCATTTAGGTTGGGACCTAAAGGAGTGCGTCATCCACCCCCCTTTGGAAGTTGATTTTGACAGATGTAATGACTGCCAAAATATAAATATGTAAAATAGGAGGTCAATGGAATGACACTAGAGAGGAAGTTGATCAGTTGACACAGAGCTCTTCTTCAGGTGTGGCTCGAAGGCTTCTCTCTCACCAACAGGAGATGGCCCAATAAAAGATATGATCTCACCCACCTTGTCTCTCTAATATCCTGGGACCAACAAAGCTACAACTATACTTCCCCTGTGGGAGATTATGTTTAATAGGTCAGATTGGCAGGGACCTTGGGATATTTTTACCTTCCTCTGTAACATAGGAAGTGGACTGCCTGCTAGAATCATCTGGGTATATCCCACCTAATCAATTCAGTGGCACCACTTTCTTCCCTGTTCTCTGCCTGCGGCAGACAACAGTTTCATCTCGTGAGGGCTGAAACGGAATAGTCCAACCCAAGTTATTGGATCCATTATAGGGGCAAATGGGTGAAATTAATGGCCTGTGTTCTCAGAGAGGTTACACTAGATGATCTAACAGTCCCTTCTGGCCTTCTTAAGCTGTATGGAACTCTGAAAATTAAAGCAAAAATTTAAGGACGGAGACATTATTTTTCATAAAGCTCCGTTTAGGGTTTGCAAACACATTATAACACAGTGACTTAACAGCTGTAATTTTGGGGTCTGCTTCAAATGGAAGTCAGTGGGTGTTGCCAGCCTCATCTTTTAGGGTGCTTTGAGAATCCCCAGCGTAAACCTTAGCAGAGCGAGAGAAAACTCCAGTTTGCTGAATGGTGCTGTATTACTCATTTTATAAAATGAACTGTCGGTCTGTAGAATGGAGTATTTAAATGCTTATTTGTTGTTTGTGTTACTGTAGCACTTCAAAGCCCTAGCCATGTTCCAGGTCCTCCAGGAGCGAGGCACACCAAAACAAAAAGAAAGTCCCTGCCCCAAGGACCTTACAATCTAAGTGTAAGACAAGAGACAACAGATGGATAGAGTTGGCCCAGTCCAGAGTACGTGCAAACCGTGTGCCACAGCCTGCTCTGAGGAAGCAGGGCCATAGGGTTCAAGATCAGGGCTGAGACTGGGTGGCCGGTGGGCACCATTGCTGTGCGTGGTGGGGGAGCAGCAGGGCTTCACTCAGGGATCAGGGAGCGGTAGTTGCCCAATGGGTGAACCAGGTTTTTTAGTCCAGGGTACAGCCAAGTTTGCACCTGGGATATCAGTTCCTTGGAGGGTGTCAATTTATGAGCAGGCAATGGCCAGGCTGGTGACTAGGTAGTGGGCAGATCCCGGGCCAAGGGTAAAGGCATTTCAGCAGACTGGCTTGGGAAGCAGGTATTTGGTTTCAAAGTGGCCTGGGAAGCAACAGGCATAAGAAACTAGTTGCGCAGACAAGAGGTGTGGCAGAAACAGGAAGCTCTCTACTAAATTGTGTCCAATCACCTGACAGATGCAGCCTATGGCTGTGAGGTATTGGCTACAGTTCCTTGTCCAACCGTGCACTGTGGTGGTACAGAGGGTAAGGCTCTTACTTGGCAACCCAAGACCTGGGTGTGAGATATGCAATGCCTGAGAGAATATTGGCCTAGAAATGTAGGGCTGGAAGGGACTACGAGAAGGCATCAAGTCCAACCCCCTGCATAGAATCAGGACCAACTGATTGGATAAACATCTGTCAGGGATGGTCTAACCTGTTCAGTGACGAGGATTCCACAAGCCCCCAAGAAAACCTATTCCAGAGCTTAGCTCCCTTTTTTCCTAACATCTAACCCAAATCTCCCTTGGTGCAGATTAAACCCATTACTACTTCCTTCAGTGGACATGGAGAACAATTGATCACTCTCTTCTTTTCTAACAGCATGATAGGCAGTGGTCTCTGCACACTCGCATCCTAACTGTGATCAGTTGCTTTGCAGACCTCATGGAAAAGGAATATTTTAAGGAATGGTGTTAGAAGAAAGCACAGAGTGCTTGTTTTCAAATTTAACAAGTAGGCAAAAGAGGCTGGTATCATAAGCCAATTGGAGGTGGGAGTTGACATCTTACAGAAAATTAATATGATATATAGGGAAGGGATAGGGCATGAAGGACCTTCAAAGTGAAGACAAGTAGCTTATATTTGATGTGATAAAGGAGCGGGAGCCAGGGAGAGGGGGCTAGGAAAACGATCTTTGCTGCAGTATTCTAAATGGATGAGTGGGGGTGAGATAGTATCTGTCAAGGTCAGAGACAAGGATGTTGCAGTAATTGAGACACGAGCTGATGAGAGCTTGAATGAGAGTGTTAGCCTCAAGAAAGGGGTGAGGTTCAGGGAAAGCAGATTATCACAAGCCTTTGGAGAAAGAGGGCGCTTTTAGAAAAGTGTCACGTCTTTTAATAGCACCTGAGACAGTTTGTTGGCAGCCTTAATGGTGAAATTGCACACACCCGTGTACCTTATTACTGCAATTTGACATCTTTCTGCCATTGCAGATGTGCAGGCACATAGCTGACTTATGGATAGAGGTAAAAAATCCCAGGGTGAAGTTCACAGCTGAAGTAAGCGCCTGTAAAACCGCACTTGCGCTCTAGGCTGTACAAAAATTACTTTTGAACTCAGAAAATTCTGAGTTCTTGAACACACCTTCTGGATCATATTCATTTACATCCACTTCTGCCACCTTAGCAGCGCACAGTGCATTCCACCCTTTACTCCTGAATATGACCCACTGGGTTGAACGGGCCTAACTGAAGATAGAATGGTAGCCATGGTTTTGTATTGTTCGTTTTGGCAACCAGTCAGAAGGCAAGATTCCCTAAGCCAATTTTGTAATAGGTGATGACTGTCCACAATAAATGGAAGAGCCATTTTATGTAAAATATGAGGTCAGTGGAATCACACCAGGAATGAATCTGGTACACTGAGTGCTGTGGTTTAGTTGTGACTGGAGGAGGCTATAGTTAATGTTAAATTATATCATGAAACTGTTATTTTTCATAAAGCCCCATTTTGGGAGTGCAGCTACGTTATAACACGATGACTGAAGAGCTGTAATTTTGGGGAGTTTTTAATATGCTATGCTAGCTCATCCTCGTTAATTATTAAAAGTGCCCTCAAATTGAAGACACCCTGGAACCAAAACACAATTAAAAATTAAAGCTTTTTTTAACCACAGCATCAGTTCAAAGCAGAATGAAATTACATTTTTTAAATATGCTCAGCCTGTAAATTCTCAGAGCCAAGATGATATATTCCCCAAGATACAGCATGCAATGTACTTTTGCTCTCACTTTCTTTTCCCTCCTACCCCCGCAAATTTGAATACACACTGAAAACATTTTCACTGTAAGTCTGATGACCCCCCCATCAATAGGCCATTGTCAGAGAATGAATCCTTGATCTCCAACATGAAAAGTATAAGCCCCCATCTTTTTGAGCAAAAAGAGTAACATCAGCAGCTGATAGCTCAAGAACGCTATTATGAGAACCAGCCACTAGAGAGAGACATGTAATACACTTACATAACAGGTGGCCTGTCGTTTTATGGAAATTGTTATCAGCACAAAACGCTTCAGATGGCAAATCTTTCTCCAAAGATGATTTTAACCTCAACAAATCTTGACAGGCATGAAACTCTGAGATGATCTAGAGAGATGACTGCTAGCTATTTGAGAAAAGGTGGCTGCTTGGCATTGAATTAAATGAGACAATTACCCTAGTCCTTTGGTTTGTGTTGAAAGTGTGTTTGGTTTGTTAAAGTTTGCTCATCACAGGTATCATTTGGTGGATAATTTGATCATCTGAATTACCTGCGATGTTTTAGGCTGGATTCTTGGTTCGTGGACCTGACTGAGAAGGAAGAGAGGTGGTGTTTCTAAATTACAGTAGGGATATGCCATATGTAAGGACTCACTAAGGCAGCAGACACAGTTATTAAATCCTCCTCTTCCTTGCAGCTGCTGTTTGTCTCTCCAGTCGCTCCCAGCCACCAAGCCACTTGACTTCCTCGTTTTCTTTTCATTGGCTTCTGCCAGGTTTTTTGCAACACTACAAGATACCAGCTGCTTCTATCCCCTGTCTACTAATTCTTGTCTTTCTCAGGGTAGCCTGGAGTCCTGGTGCTCCCTGACAATCCTGAGCCACTGTACCTTTTCATATGGTGCATTGGTCAAAACCTGTTGAGTTCCACTTCAGAGGTAACTGAAGTGAGGGGTGTGTGTGTGTGTGTGTGTGTGAGAGAGAGAGAGAGACACAGATACAGAGGTATAAGTAAGTACCATACATGCCTACTATATATAATATCCATATATAGCCAAATTCTTCCTTTGGACACACCGATGAAACTCCTCTCGGCTCTAATGGAGAATTTATATGCAAATACAAGGGAAGGATTTGGCCAACACTGTAATTTGCTATGTAAACTTAAGATGTTGTTTGCCTAGTTGTGTGAAATGAGTCTAGAGATGCAAGACATTTTCTAGACCCCCCCAGGAGGGTTTATACTATAAATTGCACCATTATGTCATAATCCCAGGCCACTTGGATTGTGCTGGGTATCATGAGTCCTCAGTGCTCACCATTTAATTTGACTCCAGGGAAACTGGCGAGGCATACATAATGAGCATCTGTACACCTGCAAATTTGCACAGCTACTTCTTTTTAAAATGTAAACATTTAAATACAGAGGGTGAGTCCCAACTGAATTCGGCTTGTTCAGTTGAATCACTCAGTTGTTAGAAATCGGATCCTAGAGACTGCGACTGCACAAGTAATAGAAGCTAGGGTTTTAGTGAACTGCACATCCTGGGCTACGTTTGAGGATCTTCAAGGCTTTATTATTGTTATCATTATTATTATTTCATTGCGGTAGCAATTGGAGATTGCAGTCTGGAATCAGGGTCCTTGTGTGCTAGATGCTGTATCTGACTGATGATAGCAGATAGCGATCAAGGACTCGTTAGGCTAGGCACTATACACATAATAAAAAATAATAACAAATCCTCCCTGGAATTGATACAAACAATAATCCCTTCAGAACGTGCATGCTATGGAAATTCATTCCCAGGATTAGCAAAGGTGCTCAATTTCCTAGTGCACGTAAATCGTTGACTTGGGGCACAGCTACTTTACTAAGTGAAAATGGTATTTCGGGGGGGAAATTATGACGGTTCCTAGCCATAAAAATAAATTCAGGGTAGGAAGCTGCACTGACCGAAAAAATGCCCAGCAGATGACTTTTCAGCCGCTGTCTCCTCATCAACAGTAAAAACAAAACATAAACCATAGGAAACTTCATCCGAGCTCCTGACCCCTCTTCTGAAAACATAATCCACCAATAAACTTTAACCTCAATACTGATTGCCCAGCAGAGAGCAACAATCATAATTCTTTCCAAAGCCAATGCAAAGCTAGGCAAAGCAACAAAACTTTCCAAAAGTTTTGCCATCTATTTCAAACTTGCCACCAAGTCAATCAGCTGAAATGGTACCTCAGAACTGATCCTTTTAATGACCAGCTTATTTCTACTATCAATTAGAAACATAATGGTTACACTGTGATGTGGTGATCACCTGCTATAGACTCTGAACAGGGGATGAGCCCAGGACTTCTCCATCTAACAGTATGAGCTGCTACTGTCTGAACGAGAAGATTAGTGCAAGAGCTGCTTAAAAAATGCCAAGTAACTTTCATGGCAAATTTCTTTTAAAAAACCCCAATTTCCCTCCCAATATTTGCAGCCAAATATTTGCTTTTAACTTAAACATAGAACCCAAAACCTTGTTTTTCAGCCAAAAATTGATTTTATTTTTTTAATCTGTTTTTTTCATTTTTAAGAGTGACTTTTGGTCAAAAACAAAATTTGGTCAAAAAATGTTGACTAGCTCTAAGAAACTCCCTTAGGTGGCTGTTGTAGCAGACTGTTCACTCCTTCTGTGATCCAGCCACTACAGGGAGATATGCTGGAGTAATGTGGGTCGCATAGACATTATTTCAAATATAATATTTAGAATTTCCAGTTGATGTCTTCTCTCTTCATTACCTCTAAGATTGACATTATCTTCCAAAGTTACTCCATAATCACAACATTCTTTCCCTGAATTGTTCCTTTCACTCATTTGTTCTCATCGTGGCATAAAGCGAATAGAAAGCAAGGAGCACAACTTTATCTGCATTGTGAAGCACAGGGCACATTTGCTTTATCTGCATTGTAAAGCATAGGGCACATTTACAGTAATGGAAAAATAAAATCTTCATTAAGTCCAGTCAAAATTTTTCCATTTAATTTGTGTGATGGAAAATTAGATTTTGGACAAATCATAATTTTTCACAAAGAAGTGTCTGCTTTGCTTGAAAAAAAAAATATATATATATAGGTCAAACACAAAAACCAAATCTCTATAAATTTTTCAACAAAAAGTTGAAATTTTCCATTTAAAATTTTGACCAAAAAAATAAGAAAAATGTTTTGCCAAAATCTTGAACAGTTAAAATTTGCATTTTCTGACCAACTCTCATAATTCATTATAATAATAAAATAATACGACGATCTCTTTAGATGTAAGAATTTATCAAACACTTCACCTAGAGCCGAGAGAATAGCTGGAAGTTCTCTTGAGTATTTCCTCAAATAAAATAGTGAACTTGCTTCTGTTATGTTCTCCCTTTTTTGGGGAAAATATTTGCTGACATAGAAGTTTAGTCTTTTTATGCCATCATGCAAATAATCTGGAATAACAAGTACCTTTGTGAAAATTGTATTCTCATCTTGGAAACATCAGGATCAGCAAAAGAGGCAAAACCCACTGAATAAATTATTCTCTGGTCTCTTCTCTCCAGCCTTAGCTTCACTTTGGCCTTTACTCAACGTCAAAATGTTTATTGCTCTATATGACACCAGGAATGTTTATTAAAAACATTCAATAAACTGGAATGGATTTTCTGCTCAGGATGAATGATTAGGATAGACAAAAGCTTAGCAAAGCTAGGATGGAAGGCAAGGCTCCTCTAGCTAATGCAAAACAATATCTCCCAGGTACACTGAGACACTGAGCCTTGATCTACCACAAGTACACCATGTGAACTGCAAGCCAGTGGCCGGATTATTATTGAATATAGCAGCGACCCATGCAATATCTGCTCTTGTTGTTTTCTGGTGCAGCCTTGTTATGTGATGTTTCTGCATCGTATTGCCATCACAGATTTAGTCTGATTACAGCTGTGCTGTCCAGGGTTGATCCATTCCAAAATCCTGACCAGATATTTGGAAAATAAAAGAGGAGACCAAAGAATCTCAGGCTCGCCCTGAGCCCAGTGCATTGTGGGGCAGGCCTTGGAAGAACAGGATTTGATGCTCCAAAACCATTATTCATGTGAGTAAAAAGTATCCACATTTTGCAGGAACAGCTCTGTGGTGTTCTCTATGCCAGTGCTCAGAAGAGCTAGACCTTAATATCCGTTCTCAGTGCTTCGATTCAAGGAGAGCTGCTTCTTATCTGAAACAGAGCTTCCCACACCAATTTGCACCAGCCGCCTCAGCAAACAGCAGAGCCCTCAGACAGCATTAGATCTGGTCAGGGCAGTTGTCTGATGTGTAGCTGAATTACCGGGGGTACAGCAACTGCATCACATGATGACATCACATATTAACCACTTTGCTGTTCTTAATTTCTACGATATTACATGCCCATCATATGCCTCCACTTTCACTTAGTTTTATATAAGGTCTCAATTCAGCCAGGTACTCTGGGTATGTGCTTTACTTTAAGCACATGTTTAAAGCCTACATTAACTTCAGTGGGACTTAAACATGTGTTTAAATGCTTTGCTGGATTGATGCATAAAGAAGCTCTGAAGCAGGAAAATTATCAAAGAATTTTCCCATGTGCATAAAATATTTACCAGAGTTGGAGAATAACCATTTGTTGACAGTCCCCTGGTCTGTGGACAGATTATTCTTTTCAGAGTCTACATGGCTTGTTGTACAATCCACGCTCCCGGTATCTCTCACATATTACTTTTTAAACTCACGATACTCACAGTCACAGCAAGTTAAACTTTTATGTTTTATAACACAGCTGCTTGGGTGCAATGGAGTAAATTTTCAGTGTGGTGCATGGGAAATTAGGTATACAATTCCTTTTCATAATAACAATTTCCCAGAGTGAGTCTAGTAAAATAACACGGAGAAACTATAATAATGAATCTGTCTCTAGCCAGGATAAAAAAATAAGTCCTTTAAATTACAATACCTTTTGAAATGCAGCAAGCCAATAACAATAAATCACCATATCTGTTTTTCAGTCCAACTGTGTTATAGGTATATTAGAGAGGCACCCACCAGCTTTACCGTGGCAAGGTCTTTCTCAGCATTACCATTATTAAATCCGGTTTTCAGAGGGTTTATAACTTGACTGTGAAAATTTACTCCAGGCTCAAACTTGACATTTAAAGTGTCAGCTAAAAAGAGATTAAATTTTCTAGTTTATTTTTAAATCTATGTAGCTGGTGTTAAGTCCAATGAAAACAAATTGAATAGAGATCTGACAGCTTGGGAGGCTTTCAAAAAATCACAAATATTTTCAGGCCAAGAATATGCTCTTTGGTTACACTAGTATAAATCAAAATCAACCCCTTTCATTTCAGCTGAGTTACTCTGGATTTACACTGGTGTAAATCAGGTTTGGGTTTGTGTTTCCCACTGAAAGTCCACCTCTAGTTCACCTATCTGCAAAATTGGTACTTGATCCATTGGGCTAGGGAAGGCAAAGGTGGTTGATGTTATTCTGGCTACACCACTCCCTTGGCATGAAAGTAACATGCTTTAACCATGTCAGCCCAAGGAGGCATTGTCTTAAGGGAACTTTGACTCTGAAATGAGATTAGAATCAGACCCAACATACTGAATTTCCAAATTAAATCACTGCCCATGTAAAAATTTTTTTACTATGTCTACTTTATATTAAGTACATGCAGAGAAATCTTAATGTGAATGACAGAGCTACACGGGCCACTGGATGTATCCTTCCTCTTTAACACAGTCTAGGATGCTAGCATGGGAACTTGGAGTCAATGGTTCAATCATAGGCTCATAGACTCTACGGTCAGAAGGGATCATTATGATCATCTAGTCTGACTTCCTGCACAGCACAAGCCACAGAACCTTACCTGCCCACTCCTATAATAGACTCCTAACCTATGATTGAGTTATTAAAGTCCTTAAATCATGGTTTAAAGACTTACGGTACAGAGAATCCACCAGCAAGTGACCCATGCCCTATGTTACAGAGAAAGGTAAAATTCCTCCCTCCCCCCAGAGCCTTGCCAATCTGCCGTGGGGGAAAATTCCTTCCCAACCCCAAATATGGCAATCAGTTAAACCCTGAGCATGTGGGCAAGACTCACCAGACAGACACTCAAGAAACAATTCTCTGTAATAACTCAAAACCTTCCCCATCAAACATCCCAACACAGGCCATTGGCATATCTACCACCAGTAGTCAAAGATGAGTCAATTCCCAAACTAGGTTGTTCCATCAACCATCCCCTCAGTTATCAAGCTCAGTTTTGAAGCCAACTAGCTTTTTTGTCCCCACTGCTCCCCTTGGAAGGCTGTTTCAGAACCTCACTCCTCTGATGGTTAGAAACCTGCATCTAATTTCAAGTCTAAACTTCCTGGTGGCTGGTTTATATCCATTAGTTCCTGTGACCACATTGGCGCTGAACTTAAATAATTCCTCTCCCTCCCTGGTATTTATCCCTCTCATGTGTTTACAGAGAGCAATCAGCCTTCTTTTGGTTAAGCTAAACAAGCCAAAATCTCTAAGTCTCCTCTCATAAGGCAGGTTTTCCATTCCGCGGATCATCCTAGTAGCCCTTCTCTGCACCTGTTCCAGTTTGAATTCCTTTTTCTTAAACATGGGGGACCAGAGAGGCACACAGTATTCCAGATGAGGTCTTGGCAGCACCTTATATAACGGTACTAATGCCTCCCTAGCTCTACTGGAAATATCCCTTGCTCTCTCACAACCATTCCCTGAGAGACAGGCCCAGAACCTCCAAGACATATAGGCCCCTACCTCTCATTGATTGCAGTGGGTGTTAGGCACCTAAATACCTTTGTGCATCTGATCCTTAGTCTCTCAGTTCCTCAGTTCCCCATATGTACAATGGGGATAACAGCATGTCTCCTCACACATCTCTGTGAGATAGGGAAATATATTAAAGATGGCAAGGTACTCACACACAGCGATAATGGGAGCCACAGGAAAACCTGTGACACAGATAGCCAGCAAAATCTTTACTCACACGAGGAGTTCCCTGTGACTATGATGGGAATACGCAAGTGTTTCAGTAGTTTGCCGAAATGGTTTTCAGTCCAAAGCCCCACATCACTAAGGGCCCAGACCAACTCACACAGGGAGTTTTGCCACTTACTTTGATGAAAGCAGAATCAGGCCTGGATTCAAATGCAAAGACCCCACTTGTTTCAGGAGGAGTTCGATGAGGCTTGTTTAGAGTGACACGTTTCGGATTTGTATAGAACTGGGCAACATTTTTTGCCCAAAACATGTTTCAGACAAAAATGCAGATTCAGAGCAACCAAAACATTTAATGAATTCATAGCAAATGGACTGAATTTTCTTCATTTGGGGTGGGGAGGAGAAGAAGAAATGACGAAAACTGAAAACGTTTTGTTAAAATGAAATGTTTTGATTTTTCAATTTGAAATGCCGTTGCATTTTGAAAACTACTCCTATCTGGTTTCTGAAAAAGGTTAAAAAAATAAAGCCCACCAAAAATGAAACAGTCCAATAAAATGTTTAATTCATCCCAAAACAGTGGCTGTTTGCTTTTTTTCTTTTTCAGTTCACCAAAAATACTGAAAAATTTTTGGTCAGCTCAGAACTATTTTTTCACATTTTTTTTTAATTTGTCCTTATTTGTCACAGACCATTTCCTGGACAAACCTTTCTGAATTAAGTGCAATATCTTTTGGGATTCATTGTATTAAAATACAATTGTTTATGTGTTAGTCGGATTGTCTGTAAATTAGCTAGGAGATGCGACTAATGTAAATGCTGCAAACTAATTCTGACTAAAACTAACTCTGTAATGTGAACTAATGCAAATGCCCTTGCTGGGCCACAGAAGGGGAATACAGGTGCAGTTGTCCTGAACCATGAACGTGGCCAATGAACTGACAAAATCAGCCATTCACGCAGCTCTGGCTTTGTAGGGCATTTCCTGTGGTCCAGTGTCTAGGGCAGTTAGGAGACATGAGTTCTACTCCATGTTCTGTCAGTGACCTTGGGTAACTGGGTAAAACAGGGGCAAAGGGACTGAATTTCCTTAGTAAAGTGCTTTGCGGTTATTTCTGACCATTGAGAGAAACTGGTCACCTGGAACGTAGCCATACAGTCTGTAGGCTGTCGTTCTCCTGTTCTTTTCTTTAGCACAAGGGGTGAAAAGGGAGAATAAATTCCAACATTTGTAACTCCACGTCACCAAGTAAATTGGAAACAAAATCCATGCCGACGCTCTGTCCTTATTCGTGCTGTGAGGCCTTTGCTTTATTAACGCTGTGATAGCTTGAGTTAATGAGGGAGTTTACATGTCAGAGCCTCAGGAGGCATCTAGAAGAAAGAAGCCACGACTATAAACAGGAGAGACGAGAGAGGACAGATAAAGGAATATGTGGCAATAATAAAGATCAGAAAGGCCTGAGGATCCAATTGTCACATTTGGCTTACTTTGTTGCATACTGACTCTTAGTTTCTTCTTTACTGCTAAAACCTTCTTTTGTTGTAATCCAGACAGAGCTATTAAATAAATAAGCTCCCATTTATATATATACCTCATCACTTTCTGCACAGCCTGTGGAAGAGCCTGGGTCTGCAGATATGGACTAGAGGAGCTCACGTTCTAAAAATAGCTTCGCCCTGTACCCCACCCTGTGCCCTAGGTTGTACGTGGACCCGGAGTTCCAGGGCTCACGCTTCAGCACGAGCCACAACGTCAAAGTGCTGCCTAGGTGGCTATTTTTAGAGCGCTACGGCAAGCCCTGCTAGCCCAAGTCTGCCCATCCACGCTAGGAGGCTTGCTTCCGTGGGCTGTGGAGACATAGACCCATAATGGGCCCTCTATGTGAAGCAAAATCTTGGCTGCATTGAAGTTAATGGCAAAGCTCCCCCGATGTCAGCAGACCCAGGGTTTGACCCTTTGTTTGTACGGCTCCACACACTGTATCTTCTGTCTGCCCATGACTCAAATTTCCAATATCGTGAGAGCCTAGCTCCTTATGATCTTCTCTTCCTTTAAGACTTGGTACCATAGAAGGGGCTTGCCTACAACTGTGTGTATTCTTTTAAAGAAATAATTAGCTTTCTAACTGAAATTCTTGTTGCTCAAGGCTGTTTCCTAATTTTAAATTCCTAAACTTAACATAGCTACTACTTATAAGCAGCCCTGTTGCAATGTGAACGCTGCATGCAGTCTCACTCCCTGGCCTTGTTCATGAATGGTCTCATTTAGCCAAGTAAATATAGATGACAAGCTAAGGTTTTCTCCACTGGGTGTGTAAACTTTTTAAGCAGCAGAATGATATTAAGGATAATTTAGAGCAAAAGCATCTGTCAGGCTTCTCGTTTGTCACTATAGACACAAGGGACATCAATCTGGCTGAATTGCTGGGTCTGTATGAAATACTTGGCAATACTCAGTCAGTGGAAAAACCAGAAAGTACAGTTGAAAATTGTAGGATTTGCACCTTCATCCTTGGAAGAGTGGAAACTATTTTTTTTCACCTATCCATCAGCTATTTTTGGTTGCGCACCTTGTCTCTGCTGGACTGATCTGACATTTCCCTGTGCCTTGAGAAGAATGACAACCTGCACAAAAGCGTTGATGGCTCTCCTGGGCAGCCAGGCACGATGAGGCCTCGAGGGAGATTGTCAGATATTGTAAGCTATGATTTTATTTCTTATTAATGTTATTGTAGCACCCAGAGGCCTCTGCTTGGATCAGGGTCCCATTTTGCTAGCCAGTGTATAGATACATAGCAAGAGGCAGTCCCTGCCCCAGAGAGCTTACTATCTAAATAGACAAGACAGCTGATTAATAGTGGCGTGTTTACAGAGGGGGAGCTAAATTACAGAGAGATTAAGTAACTGTCCAATGTGCAAATCCTAGTAAGACTAAGGAGAATTATATACTTCTATCCCCATGTATTGTGATGAAACTATACCCCCAAATGTAAAGCAGCCAGTGCCTTATGCATCTACCATTGGCAGCATCCAGCAAGTCAGCTTCTAACACGAGGCCAAGCCTGTTACTGGTGCGCTGACGGCTCCCTCCACATCAATCTGTTGATTTTAAAATTCTTGCTTTTACGCATAAAGCTTCCCTTGGCCCAGCTATAAGGTGTGAAGTGCAGGATAAAGAACTTTCTGTCCAGGCCCCAGTCACCTGACCTGAGTCAGGATTATGAATGATTAATACCTTTGTCTCATGGTACGAGTCACTACCTTCTGGCACTACCCCATTCGTTTTAGTCGGCTGCCATGTTTATTCCAGTAAGCTTCCATGAGCACCTAAGAGCAGACTCGAGTCTGCTGTTTCCTGGGATTTTTACACGTCAATGGGAACCCGTTTCAAAGGCTCTCTTGCATAAAATACAGGAGGTTTTTTCGTGGTGCCTCATTGAGAATGTTCCCTTGTGTCTTGAGCGCTCGGCATCTTACAAAGGGTTGGTTACTTTTTGAGCGAGATATCAGAGAGATGGAGACCATTTTCACTAGTCTATTTTGTTCCTATTCTGTACAGACATCCTGTTTGCCCCTAGCAAAGACATCAACAGGAGCATGAAAGCCCCCCACAACCTATAGAAACAAAGCAGACGTACAGCTGTGTCCTGAACCTTTGCCCAGAAGGTTCTCTTTCCGCCTTTCTTGCTCTGAGTCCAGCATCCAGTGGTCTAGCGTTCAACTACAGCCAGAAACACCCAGCCCAAAACTCCACCCTAGCCCGGACTGCCATTTAATTCTCAGTCTTGGTCATGGGTTAGTCCAGTCGGACTTAGACACTCAACCCCTGCTCTTGGTCTGTCCAGCGAGCATGCTGCACAGTGCATCTCCGGCACCTGGTCTTATCATAGCCAAGTTCACAGTGACTGGGACACCTAGATTCTCCCCCGGACAAAAGACGGTCCATGCCCACCCCAGCTAAGTATCCCTTAAAGACCATGCTCACGTCCTGTTAGTCCTGCTTTGAGCAGGGGGTGGGACTAGATGACCTCCTGAGGTCCCTTCCAACTCTAATATTCAATGATTCTATGTCAGACCCTTTTGCCAAAGCTTCACTTGGCTTAACCGCTTCACAGCACGTTTCTATTCATCACCCAATAATCCAACGGTATGCACTTTTACCATACTAATCTATACATTCATGTTAAGCATACCAGGTCACCCTGCTTTCAGCCATGTACAGTTCCCAGTGAAGTCTATTCAGCTGTCTTTTTTATATAGGATTGTGGCTCATGACTCTTTTGGGATGTTGATGCTCGCATGACAACTGACCCTCTAAATTACACTGTACATTCAGTGTGTAGAATATTGCTTCCGATTGCTTTTGCCTCCTAAGCGTGTTAGCTTGCTTTGCTGAGCGTTGGACTGCAGTTTCATTTAAAATCAGCTTGTTGTGCTTATGTGCGTGAGCTCTTTCATCTTTCCTCGTCCCACAGAACCAGTTTTGTTAGATGAGAAAATTACATTACTTTTAGCATTGTCCCATAATACCAACCCTTGTCCAGCCCACATCATCTCTTCTCCCTGGACTATGCTTTTTACTGATCTCCCCTCTCTTACATTGCCAATCTGATTCGTACGTAATATCAATCATTGGTGGCTTCTGCAACAGACGACAGGGAGGCCCACTAGAGGGCTTCCTCAGTGTTACTGTCCAGTTCTGAAACAGTTCTTAAGTTGATGCAGCTTTTAAGTGAGAGCTTCTCAGTGTGGCCTACTTGGGAAGATGGAGGTTGCAATACATTCAGATGAAGTGGTGAATGATGTTAGAATGAAGCCAGTGAAGTTCATGTGGGTGGGGTAATTGTTTCACGTAGGGTGTGAAGAGGAGACCTAAGAGGGCATTGGGTGTATAATCCCTTTTCCAGCGTGGCAAACCACCCAGTTTATTCTTATATCTGAATATGTGGTCGTTTGGCCATTCTCCACAGGCCTGAAGTCTGGATAGGAAGGGACGATTATGCACAGGTCAGCATATGTATCACTTAAACTCTCTTCAAGTGGCAGGAATGATTAAAACAAAACCATCTAATGGGAATAATTATCCTCTTCCTCTAAATTATGATGGATACCTGTGAAAGCTGAAAAGAAGCTAATATTTGGATGCGTTCCTAACTCTGTCATTCATCACTGACCTAAGTTCATGGAGAAATATATATACTGCCTATAAAATATAGCAAATGGCACCACTAAGGACAAAACTGTGAATGAGAGTAATCACACTGGTTTTTAAGTGGATGGCTATAGTATAGTGAGGGGTGGGTATGTAGAAAAGGGGTTCGCCAACATTTTTAAAGCACAGGGCACATCTTAAAAGAGAGAGAGACCTTCAATCCTGGTTCTTCCATCTGAGATTGCATAACACCCCCCGTGGCATGTGCAGCAATTGCTTACCATGTCTGGGAAAGTAATGTTAGTAAAGTGTGTCATTATGTTTTCAATGCAACAAGAATCGGGATAGGATTTTCAGTGGTTGGCTTAACTCTGATGCTATTGAAGTCAGTGGGAATGTTACACATTTGTCTAAAAGTGGTCAGTGATTTTTGGGTGTCTCGAGTCTTGGAACCCCTTAAAAGGGGCCTGGTTTCCAGTTCATCAGGCATTTCATTGGTTGTTCTTTGACTCAAAGAACAACTAGAAAGATAGCGAGAAAGATGAGATTGTAAATATCGCTATAGCGCACAGAGGAATCATGGCAGGATACCAGGATAAAACTGAAGTTCTGGCAAAAACAGTGAAAGAGTTGATTAGTTACTTATTACAGACGGTGGAAAAAGCAACTAGGCTGGAGGCTGGCCTATATTTGATTCTAGCAAGTGGAGAGGAACTGGTTGAGAATTTGAAGGTGAAAGGCATCTTGTGTGAAAATTATCATGAAATGATGAGCACATGATTCTAAGGAACGGTAGGAGGGAAAACAGCAGACAATAGACTTCAAACTCAGACAGTAGGAAGTAAGATTCCATGTCAAGCAAGTTTAAGGGGGAAAATGGTTCAGGAAAGCTGGCAGTTTAAGGAGAAATTATTAAGTGCACATGACCGAATTATCCCAATGTGTGGGAAAGATAGGAAGTATGGTAAGAGACCATCCTGACTTACCCAGGAGATCATTATAGAATCAGAGAAGATGAGGGTTGGAAGGGACCTCAGGAGGTCATTCAGTCCAACCCCCTGCTCAATGCAGGACCAACCCAAACTAAATCATCCCAGCCAGGGCTTTGTCAAGCTGGCCCTTAAAAATTCATCAGTGACTTGAAACTCAAAAACGAGGCACACAAAATGAGAAACTAGGTCATATTACAAAGGATGAATATAAAAAAACCCACAAGGCATGTAGGAACAAAATTAGAAAGGCCGAGGCACATAATGGAATTAAACTAGCTAGGGACATAAAGGATAACAACAAAACATTTTACAAATACATTAGAAACCAAAGAAAGACCAAGGACAGAGTAAGTCCATTTCTCAATGAGGCAAGAAAGACAATAACAGAAAATTCAGCAATGGCCAAAGTATTATATGCTTTATTTGTTGCAGTTCTCACACTGAAGCGCTGCAGCAGTGCAGCTGTGCCACTGTAGTGGGATAAGTGTAGACGTAGCCTTAGATCAGTTAGATATCTTTAAGTTGGCAGGGCTCAATTAAATCATCCTCAGAATATTTACGGTCCTGGCTGAAGAGATCTCTGAGCATTAGTGATTATCTCTGAGAACTCATGAAGGATGGGAGAGATCCCCGAGGACTGGAAAAGGGCAAATACTGCACCTATCTATTAAAAGGGGAATAAGGACAACACAGGAAATTATAAACCAGTTGGTTTAACTTCAGTACCCAGAAAGGTACTAATCAAGCAATCAGTTTTTAAACACCTAAAAAATAAGAAGCTGATA
Organism: Mesoclemmys tuberculata; assembly: GCA_007922155.1. NCBI lineage: Eukaryota > Metazoa > Chordata > Testudines > Chelidae > Mesoclemmys > Mesoclemmys tuberculata. The sequence goes on along the minus strand of ML677031.1, from coordinate 4,459,456 downwards.
AGTAACAGTAAGCGTGGATTTGTCAAGAACACATCATATCAAATCAATCTCATATCCTTCTTTAACAGGATAACAAGGCTTATGGATGCGGGGGAAGCAGCAGATGTGGTATATCTTAATTTTAGTAAGTCTTTTGATACTGTCTCACATGACCTTCTCATATGCAAACTAGAGAAATATAGCCTAGACGAACTACTGTAGGGTGGTGCACGACTGGTTGGAAAAGCATACGCAGTTATCAATGGTTTACAGTCAAGCTGGAAGGGCATAATGAGTGGGGTCCTGTGGGGATCTGTCCTGGGTCCTGTTCTATTCAATATGTTCATCAATGATTTGGATAGTGACAAAGAGTACACTTATAAAATGTGCAGGGGATACCAAGCTGGGAGGGGTTGCAAGCGCTTTGGAGGAGAGGGTTAGAATTCACAATGATCTTGACAAGATGGAGAAATGGCCTGAAATAACGAGGATGAAATTCAAGAAGGGCAAATGCAAAATACTACAGAAGATGGGAAATGATGGCCTGGGAAGGAGAGCTGCAGAACAGAATCGGGGGGTATGGTGGATCACAGAGAAAGCAAACGTCATCTGGGATGCATTCGCAGGAGTGTTGTAAGCCAGACAGGAGAAGTAATGCTTCTGCTCTACTCTGCACTGATAAGGCCTCAACTGGTGTATTATGTCCAGTTCTGGGCACTTGTCAGGGACCAGACCACTTAGGACCAGCTGCTGGCCTGCTCCTGTGAGGCAACCAATGAGCCTGCCCTGGAACTGACAGAGCGGCCACAAACCCTGACTGGCTGCTGCGGTAGCAGCCCTGCTTATAAGCCTGGCCCCTGCAGCTGATCAGCATTTGGTTTCTGTTCCTCCGGCACTGCCCCTCGGCTGGACCCAGTTCTAACCAGTGGGCTGAAGTCTTGCTTCTACCACTAGGCCTGATCACCCATGGCCCAGCGTGCTACAGAACCATACTTCAGGAAAGATGTGACCAAACTGGAGAAAATCCAGAACAGAGCTACGGAAAAATGATGAAAGGTCCAGCAAACATGGCCTACAAGGAAAGATTGAAAAAAAATGGCTTGTTTAGTCTGGAGAAGAGAAGATTGGTGGGGAGAGGACATGACAACAGTCTTCAAGTACATAAAAGGTTCTTATAAAGAGGAAGATGATAAATTGTTCTCTTTAAACACTCATGACAGGACAAGAAGTAATGGTCTTAAATTGCAGCAAAGGAGATTTAGGTTGGACATTAGAAAAACTTCCTAAATGTCAGGGTATTTAAGTACTGAAACAAATTACTTAGGGAGGTTGTGGAAACTCCGTCATTGGAGGTTTTTAAGAACAGGTCGTATAAGCTCCTGTCAGGGATGGTCTAGATAATACTTAGTCCTGTCTCAGTGAAGGAGGCGGACTAAACGACCTTTTGACGTCCCTTCCCATCTTACATTACTATGATTCTATTAAATGTTTATAGTTGCCGAAGAGCTATCGGAAAAATATACATGGGACAAATTTAAGATGAAGATCTCAGAAAAGTAATATGAGTGGTAAGTGCAGTCCCAAAATAGACTGAAAAGGTTACATTAAAAGTGAAGGAGATATGTAAAGGATGCAGGATAGACTTAAACAGCTGAAGCATCTCCAGTTCAGCAAACGACAAAGAAATTAACCCTGACAACAGGAGACAGTGTAATGTGATTGACAAATTGTTTGACAGAGCTGCAGTGCAGACCAGATTCATCACTGCATGTGGAATTAGCCCACTTAAAGTCAATCAGTTTGAAGAATTACTAGATTAGTAGGTCTGCATTTGGGAAGGAACATAAATTAAAAGGGGTTTGCAAGGCTATATTTTATCATAATGACTGTATTCATTCAGTAGACATCTCAGAAACATTGAAAAAGAGAGAGCAAAGCCATTGCACAAGGATATGGAAAAATGAGTCATGTTCATGTCAAATCAGAGCAAAATGCAGGCTGATTTTATCTTTACTGATCACTTACACAGAAGATCTTCGTTTTTCAATGATTCATCAAAAAGCTTCTAGTCTGCTACAAAGTGAGATTAAAACTTTCGACAGTTTTCACCTTCTCTGCTGCTAATTACAGACTGTTTGGGGTAGGTTAGGCTTTCGGTCAGCATTGCTCCTGGAATACAATATGCATCAAGGGATGGTATCACATTAATATAAGGAACTTAAGCAAGGAACTCCGATGTCGCTTCTTTGAAAAGTCACTTCACATCCCAAAAGATAGAGAAAATGGACTTTCTATAGGTGCAGTGCACAGGAGCTGACAGTGCAAAATCCCAGACCATGACATGAGATGAAGATGTGGGACTGCAGTGTTTCCCTTCATAGACATTACTCTAGCCACTACTCTTTTCTTCTTCGACCAACCCACAGCGCGATCCGTTCACACTTTCTGTTTGAACCCCAAAGAGAACTCACCTGCATAGTGTCCTCAGAATACAGGACACTGCCACATGCACACAGGCCAAATACAGGCCTTCAATAGCACAGCTGGTCTGGCATGGCCCCTTGGCAACGGGGCAAATGTCACCTAGAGTGACAAAAGAGAAGTGCAAAGAATTAGTTAGAAATAGAGCTGGTTGGCCATTGGAATTTCCATTCTGCAAGAAATGCTCACATTCTAAAATCCATATTCAATCCATATAGGAGAAAATTTCCTACCAAACAAAAATTATGAAACCCTTCACTTCCTGACTGTCAAAACAGTTTGCTTCAAAAATGTTGAATCATTTCATTTAGATAAAAAATCATTCTGATAAGGTAAAATCTTGCATATTTACTTGGCCATTTTGATTTCTTTTGATTTCTTTTGCCTGTTATATTAAAGGGTAACTTAAATGTTATATTTAATATTATATTGTGATCCCACAAAGGCTCTGAAGGGGTTAACGTGGACCTGAAAGGCCAATTAACATACCTGGCAGCACCTGCAAGACAGAGAGAGGCTTAGTTGATGGAGCTCAGCTGAGAAGGGTCTGGGTGGTGATTACAAAGCCAGGAAGTTCGTAGCAGAAAGGGGCTGCAGAGAGAGAGCCTGCAGTCACTTTCTAGGGGATAAAAGAGGTAGAAAGCTGTACAGAAAGGCAGCAAGAAGCCTGAGGGTATAGACCTTGACTGCTAGCTACAGGGTCCTTGGGCTGGAAGACAGAGGAGAAAGTGGGCCTGGATTCCCCTACTAGCTTCAGAGAAAGGTGGGATAAAACCCCCTGAGGTAAGAGGTGTAAGGACCATGAGCCCAGAGAAAGATGCAAGCCTTGCAGTAAAGTCATTGGACCATAGCGAGGTTAGACTCTGTTGCTCCAGAAGAGGTAGATTAAAGTGTAACCTGGCCAGAGGGCCAAGTTGTGAAGAGAGCACCGAGCGACCGTCGGCAAGGCCCTCTGGAGAGACAGCCGCTACACCTCGCCTTGCCACAAGGAGGTGTTCCTGCAATGAGTGAACCCCATTACAAGTCACAACAAAACGAACAAGTCACGTCCTGAGTAAGCCTGGGCAAGTCAGTCTTGCTGAGCCTCCATACACTGGGGATAATAGCCCTGCCCTACCTCACAGGGGTGTGTGAAGATAAATGCACTAAAGTCAGCGAAGAGCTCAGATTCTACAGTACAGCGGGCTGTCTCAGGACCATAGCTGACCAGTGCATGTGAGAAAGGCACCAAGGCAAAACTGAAGTTCAGTCAATGAAAGAATCGATTAGGTACAAGAAGGAAAACTGCACTGAGCTCAGCTCCCCCTGCCCAACAGACAAAACTAAGCATGATGAACAGTTTAGAAATGGCAGGTATCATTCGGAAGGGCATTGAAAATTGAATGCTATTCCCGACATCCAATCCTCTTCTCTTAACAGCATGTTGCTTCACCAGCAGACAGCATTAATGGTCTCATTTCACTGGCTTGATGTTTTACTGTGTTTAGCTTACTTCTTCCTTCCACTTGTGTGTGTGTGGTATTTTTTAAGCCTATCCACGTTGCATACTTTGATCCTGATCCACATCCCACTGTAATTAATGGAAAGAGTCCAACTGACCTAAATGGATTTTAAATCAGGCCCTTATTTGGCTCAAAAGCCAACCCCTAACTTCTTGTAACTTTTCATTAAGAATAGTTGCTCCTACAGTGACTCACTCCAAAGAGAACTCTTTTGATTTTTTGCCTTCCTGGCACAACCATGCCACTTCAATATTGCAGAAGTCAAACCAAGACAAGTGGAGATGAATGGACTTGGGCCATCAGCATTGCAATTCAAAATCATGATAGGGATCCCATCCCTGGAATACTAAATGGTTCTGCAGACAAGCTGGGAAGCTCATCTAGTTTGTACTTTACAGGAGTGTGTTCCTCCTTCAGTATGTTCTCCTTTTGACATCCCATGGCAATTTTGTGCTGAATATCAAATATGCCAAGATTAATAACCATGGAAAGGCTCATAAAAACTTAAACAATGTAGCGTAGCTAACGTTAAGGCAGCTGTGACCTGAATTAATATCCCAACCACTGAAATTTAAACAGTAACAGTTTATCTATGGTATTTATTTGGCCCTTGTTACTGTAGTACCTGAGTGAATTTAATCTATTTATCCTCTGAACACCGCTGTGAGGTGGCAAAGGGCTCTTATCCCCATTTTACAGAGCAGGGACTGAAGCATTAAGCACCTTGCTCAAAGTCACCCTGGAAGTTTGTAGCAGAGAAGGGACTTGAACTTGTGTCCTCCAAAAGCTAGGTTAGTGCCCTAACCAATGCAGCCTCATCCTTCAGCATATGGCTTTTCACTGGTCAACACTGACTCAAAGAGGACTGCCCCACTGATCCAGACTCGCATTGCTAATGCTGACATTTAAGGGAAATAACTTCTTGTGCTCCAAAAGCCAAGTCCTTCAAAGTGCTGAGCACCCATCGGCTTCAACTTCTTGGAGCGCTAAGTGTACTCAGCACCTTGGAAAGAGTAGACCCTAAACTCTAGTCCCAGCTGAGTCACTCAAATCAAAAGAAGATAATTTCCCAGTTTTCAGCTACCCCATGGCAGACAGCAAGGACAGAAACATCTCCTTGCATCATTTTTCATTGTGGACCCTGACTAATGGAAAGTCAAAACTGACAGAAAACAGCTGGAGGGAATTATTTTTCTATTGTGGTCCCTCTCTCTTATTTCTGTAATGAGCCGTACTGGGAAATGAGAACCAAGATACAAGCAGAAAGGTAGAGGGTTGCAAATGTAGCATGAACAAGAATGTGCACAGGATTAGATTGACTAATGTGCATTGATTAGATTGGGTTTGCAGGCCCTAGTAGAGAGAAACTTGTAACCATTTTGCAATGAAATTAACAGGGTGCTTCTTCCATGGTGAACACAGTATTACTTGGCCAGTGTCAAGGGTAGTTAAGGTCAGTATAGACAGAATTCAGACAGTGGGCTCAGTTCTACAGTAAATAGAAGTTGGGCCTATGTCGGGGCTTTGAAATCGCACTCAGTGCTAGTAGAAACGTTTGCTGTTTTAAAGATGCAGTCTGAACTCAGAGTTTTCAGTGAGGCAACAATTCATCCTCACTCATTTTTACAAATAAGTTTGAGTATATGAATGCGTATTTTAGTGGCTTTTTAGTTAAGCAAGAGGTCTAAAGCAGTGTTTCTCAACCTTTTTGATACCAGGGACCGTCTTCTTATACTGTGTCAGGGAGATCTCAGGGACCGGTGCTGGTCCATGGACTGGTTGTTGAGAAACTCTGGTCTAGGGTTGTAGGTAGCAATAAATATAAATACATTTCTAAATACAGCACCGGTTCCAAAACCAAAGGCACGTTACTGATACAGAATAATAAGGGAAGCCGTGTTTCTCATGGGTAGAGCATGAGAATGGGACTCCACAGACTTGAGTTTAATTCTTGATTCATTGTGAGACCTGGAGCAAGTCACTATAGTTTCTGTGCCTCATTTTCTTCATCTTTTAAATGGGGATAATACTGGCCTTTTCAAAGAGCTTGAGAAGCCACAGAGAACAGTCGCTATGAAGATGGTGTAGAGAGGTCTTATACGAGCACCATTAAATCCCTGATCAACCCTTGCACCTGAATACTGAAATAGGAGTCAGAATGCTGATGCTCCAAATAAGAATGGAGTAGCTATTGGGCTGGGTTATAGCCTTCTTTACTTCCATAAAATGTAATTATGTAATCTTGTGCCTGGGGAGATGTTCTATAAAAGCATAGACAAAGAGACAAAGGGCCTAGAGAAAAGGAGAATATTTTCCATGAGAGACTCTCACCTCCCGAACAAGCTCCTCCCCAACCCCCGTTCTGAAATAGCCCTGGTCTGTTATCCTTCATTTATGCTGCTGTGGAGGGCAGAGTTTGAGGGAGGCTGGGTTTGAGGAGGAGAAGATGGAGTTCTCTGCTGTGCTGGCTGTTATAGTTTGTTTTCCAGCGTGCCTGGCAGTTTTTACTTTGGTACAAACCAAAAGAAAAGAAAATGATCAATCCAAACATCATTTTTCTTTGCTGAAACAAATACCTTCAAAAGTAAGCATAATGGCTTGGGAGGCAAATTGTCACGGTGAAGTTCAGGTTTATTACTTCTGTTGGACCAAGGTGGTCCTCCGCCAAAGTCCTTTCAGTGAAATAAAAAAGGGTAAAGTGCTGTGATACAAAGGGACATTGTTGCATTCACTTAAAAGCCAAAAGTGTTGTGAATGGGACTTTATCTAATGCTCCCAGCTGACCATCACTGTCAGAGACAAATACGTAAGTGACACACCTCTCTCCATGACAGCAGATGTTAGGGAAAGGAAGTGGCTGCTGAATCGTCAAGAAGCATGTGAGAATCTCCTGAAAGAAGGAGGCCATACTTTCTATATTTAGTCCACCTTTATCTTAGCTCCGTACACTGTGCAGGTGAGGTAATTCTGCAAGAGAGTAAATGTGGGAAAATGGGGATCTTTAAAATACTTGGTGTGCTTCTTTGCATTATAAACTAGTTTAAGGACTTTTTACAAGGATGATTTTCATGCTAAATAATAATTATTAGAGGTGAGTCGGAGTCCAAAGCCCAAACCTGAACTCCCTGCAAGAGGTTGCCATCTATAGCATTTCTGTGGCGCTCTAGAGCAATTGAGAGTGTGAGGACAACCTGCCAAGGTTGAAGAAGCCATGCTCTAGCTGGGCCTGGATCAAAACTGCTGAGCCCCAAACTATACACCACCCTGTTTCCCAGAGGCACTTAAATGATCCCAAACACAGCACACTCATTAAAACTTAAATGATTTAACTTAAATGATTGGCACTTAAATGATCCCAAATGCAGCACGTGCATTAAAACTCACACAATACTCAGGCACGTTATTCGCTATGGAATATGAAGGGACACAGGGGTCTTGTGCTCATCCAAAAGTTTGTCTTCCACTTGTGCTAAGAACACTGGACCTGATGGAAGGATTTTGGCTCAGCTGCCATTGGCATTAGCCTGTCTGTGTCCAGCCAGACCTTTGGTGGCGCTCAAGTCCTCTTCTAGCCCATTGCACTATGGGCCCAAGCAGTTTTCAGTGGCTCTGCATGGGGAGTGCTCTCCGCACATACCGCTTCTCACCCAATTAGAACCAGTTGGGAGGCAGTAAACAGGCAGAAGCAGTCCCAGATCCCCCACCCCAGCTCCCAAAGCAGAACTTTCTACCCCAATCAGGAATACAGACATGTCTGTAGGCTTCTAGAAACAGATGTGTCCATTTAAACCCAATCAATGGGCTTTATTTGCGTTTGCCCTCTGAAAATATCAGCGACATCAATAAAAGATATGGCACAAATGCTGATTACTGTGATGGAAAACTATAAGACACATCTTGGGAAGCAATCCTCTATGCGAGTAGAGGCTTCTTCCCCTCTGTATGGTGAGTTATTGAACAGTTGGGCAAGTCTCTGGGCTATGTGTAATGCTGCTGGGTTGGCTTTTTATAAGGGCAAAGAGAAACTTCTGTTAAATAGTCTTGTACAAGGAGGCAGGCAGCTGGATTTGGAAGTTACTGAGATCTGGAGTATCCTACAATGCATGAAATATATGGACACCTGAATAGCCAAATCTGCATATTCCCCTATTCCTCCCAACTCTCTTTGGACTCCTTCCCTCAAGAAGCCTAGCTGACTATAGCTCCTACCTCCCATAATTTGTACACATATTTTTGATTGGCCATGCTTCAGAGGGTATGGCCAACAAATTACTGTGTGACAGTTCACATAAGAATAAAAGGATTGGTTTTTAGGTCTAAGTGATGCAAAATAGATTAAATCTATCAAGTCTTTTCATCTTCTTTTATCTCATGACATAACCCATAGGTACCTTTATGTTAGGTCCTGGTTGTCTTGTAATTGGAAAGCACTCAAGTAACTTCAAAAGATACGGTTAGTCAGCCACGAATACCCAACAAATACCTAGTGATGTGACAGGAGTCATGCATATATATCTGTGCCCTCTGAATATTGTTCCCAATGCATTATGCAACTTCCATAGGGAAATGAAAACATACTCCAAACAGACTGTGAAGTTTGACAATTCCCTTGCAGTTGGGCCACATAAAATTGGACTCCAGAAGGATGGGTAAAAGGAGAGAGGAATTGCTCCAGGAGCACGTTTTGCTCCATCGTTTCTTTTCAAGTCTGTATTACTGAGGAAGGAAACAGTGGCCTTATCCAAAGCCCATTGACATCAATAAGAGTCTTTCTATTTATTTCATGGGACTTAGGGTCCGGCTGTAGATGAGCAGTGCACAGAAAAGGAAGGGGGTGACTGAAGCTAAACCCAGGGGAGGTAAAGGGTGTACTTATTGGCAGAGCTTTCTCACACGGTGTTGTCTCCTGCAGTTGAGAACTTTTATCCACAAATTATCAAAACAATTCATAGTTAAGGGGCCTTTCCAGAGTCATCACTCACGTCAGCCGGAAATGAGTTCGAGGACGCTACATCCCATCCGTGTAGCTGAGGAGCTGGTCTGCATTATACATGCTTCTTAGTGTCTCCGGTCTGGATCATTGCAAGGCAATTCACCACAATTTGAAAGCATCCATTCTACCAAGGTCTGCAGGTGGTACAGAATGCAGCAGCACATTTCATCAGCCTGTGTTATCAAGAGCAGATGAGCCCTGCATTCCATATACTCTATTGGTTCGCTATGCAACAGCCAGTCCAGTTTAAGCTCTCAGTCCTTACTCATTAAGGCTGGCACCCAGTAGATCTCCTCGGTGACTCGGATCGCAACAGCCCTCAACAGCTTTGTTCTTCAGGAGCAAGGAAATGTCAACCTCAAGGATGAAGCTTGCCTGTGGCCTGGCTTGTGTAACGGGGTCAGGCCTAGCGGCTATGCAAGGGTCCGGGAAGGTAGGTATGTTAGTCCCAGACTTAGCCAGGCTTTATTTCCTGGGTGACT
>ML677031.1:4328573-4440019 GCA_007922155.1 Mesoclemmys tuberculata | reverse complement strand
TAAAACCACCTGCCCGAAAAACGTAGGGCTGCGTTGACCAGCACACCTTTCCCATTGGCACAGCACAGTGGAGACAGGGCACTAAACAGAAGTTATGAAGTCAACGGGAGTGAAGACCAAGCCTTATGTAACGTAACTTCCATACCTTGCATCAATCGAACCACTCAGTGAAGACAAGCCCTGAGATAGACAGAGCGGTGCAGGTTGCCAAGAGGGACTCATTTAAAGGTCCTCCACATGACATATTCATAGGGCCAGATTCTTATTACTACTCTGGCCCCTTGTGGTGAAAATGGCTCACAATCTGCCTGTAGTGGAAGGGAACTCCATGCTGGTTTAAGTAGGAAGATCTGGCTCTTCTGCCAGCCACCAGCACCCTCAACACGTGGGGCCAGGGAATTGTAACTGGCTCTCAAGGCTTGGATGCAAGGAGAAATCTGACCCATACTGTATGTGTAAAAATAATCTAGTAAATGTACTTGGGCCACAGAGATTGATAAAGGTGTGGCTGTTGACTGCTATTTTCCATATGATAGTCGAGTCGTCTTCATTTATCCCCAGAATGACCTAGGCAAGTAGTGCAACACTGGCAGTGGTGGATAAACCAGACATGAAAAATGTAGCGCTCGCTTGGCTCTCTTAGTGTTTATGCTCAATTGTCCAGATGGGTTCCCTGCAAGACAGGAATGTGAGCCCATCCCCTCAAGGGCATCAATAACGTATTTCTTTTCAACCATATCTAGCCAAACCCCTCATGCATGAGAGTGAAAAGTGGGTTCACATAAGATGCAAAGAGCTGTTATAAACTCCTGCAAAGAAATCAAAGCAGGAAACTCCACGGGTATTTAAAATCAGTGCAAACCTGAACGGTAGTGACTGCATGCGTGGAAATACATCCATGCTCAGAGCTGGGATCAACATATGGTAACAGGCCAAAACACAGACAAAATTAGTAAAGACACATCACCTATGAATCCTTTGGAAAGTAGGAATTGCTGTCCTAGATCAGACCCAGGGTCCATCTGGGCCAATATCCTGCCTCTGACAGTGGCCAGGAGCAGATGCTTTAGAGGAAATGTTAAGAACTCTGCAGTACAGGACGGGACATAACCTGCCCCCCCATATTATGTCTCATCCTGATCTCTGATAGCTAGAGATTGATTTACACCCTGATGAGGTTAATGTCCTGTCCAAAATTCACTAGTATTAATTATAATTTTGGATATTCTTGTTTTCCATATAAACAACTAGTCCCTTGTTGAATCTTTGTTAAATTCTTGGCCTCCCCAACTTCCTGTGGCAGTGAGTACCACAGTTTGATTATAGATTGTGCAAAAAAAAATCCTTCCCTGGATATGGGAAAATGTTCCTTTCAGGATCATTCGCAACTCCTTGTCCTGTGATCTGCCTGAGCCACCCGCTCAATACAAATGTCACTCAGCTACACAGCACCCTGCTCCAGCCTCTCTTCTCTCTGCTTCTTGCTGATCTGCTGCTGCTGTGCTCAGCCTCTCACTTTCCTTCACTTGCCATTTCTGTGCATCCCAGTCATAGTGCTGAGCTGCGATTTCCACACTCTGCCCATAACTTTCCCTTCCACCTTTTGCTCCCTGCCTGCCCTCTGCAGATCTTAAGGGTGGCTGGCACCAGCTTGGCCCACTCTTTTCTCACCTTTAACAGAGTCTACCCTCCTCATGGTCCTACCAGAAGCTATGGCTGCTGCTGCAGGCCTAGGGAGAACTAGAAAAACCAGGAAGACAGCTCCTTGTTCCCAGTGTGTCAGCTGCAGTCTCTTCACAACCACCATCACCTATTTAAAACAAGAAAGGGCATGTTTGCAATTAATCGTCCTGTCTCTTGATACATCTGACTGCCCTCACTCACAGGGCCAGGTACCATAAGGGTCAAGATCTATAGGGCAACCCTTATTGGCAGGACTGTGCAACCTAATGGCTAGTATCAATCTTGTGGGCAGGGCAGTAAGGTCTCATGGCCAAACAGAGTAGGCGGTCACCTAAGGAGGAACGATGGCCAGGGTAGGGGAACCCAGCCCCTCCCTACACCCCCAACCCAGGTCAGACAGTGGTGGAGGGTTCTGCCACTGGGTCAGGGAGGATCCAGCTGACAGCTTAGGGGTAATGTCTAACCCCTTCCCCTCACCCCCAGTCTCCTACCTACCTTGACTCCAGAAACTGCAGCCTGAGCATCACTGGGGTCCTTTGACTCCCCAGCACGTGGAGTTCCCAGCAACACCAATCCCTCTTGGGCATCAGTAAATCCCTGGATGCTGAACTGGATCTGAGCGCTTCTGGTTTCAGTGGTCTGGAGTTCCAGCTGCTCCCTGGCTGGAGCCTGCAAGCCACATCCTGCTTCCTCAGCAGTTTGCCTGGTGTGAGCTGGGCTGCTCCCTTTTAAACTGAAGCAGCAGTTGGAGCATGCCCAAAAGGGTCAAAGGGGTGTGGCCTCCTTTGCCAAAAGTCAGGGTTAACTCCTGCCTGGCCCATGAGGGGCAAGTTTGCCCTGTCACATGGTTCACAAAAGAGTTAGGTAACTTCATGGAGGATAGGGTGTGGCCACGGTCAGAGATGGGATACTGGGATAGATGGACTGTTGATCTGACCCAGTATGGCTGGTCTTATGTAGAAATTCAAGTTTGCATGGGTGCCAGAAGAGCTGTAAACTTGGTATCAAAGATCTGACATTTTTCCCCAGTTCCTAGTAATATCTGTTGAAACCTGCTTATTTTCACCATCATGATTATCCCTACCCTACTGACCTTATCATCTAAAGAAACAACATGTAGTTATAGGCAGGGAATAAATGGGGAGCTGAGCACATCTTCTTAGCTCCCTAGTTCTCCGTTGCATGGTTTTCTACTTCAGCTTCTTTACAATATTTAGTCTTCTGTTAGCTAACACTGCTCTACAGCAGCTAGACCAATGACGTCTTGTTTCATAGGATATGTATACTGCATGCTTGAATTTTGATACCAATATAATTATTCTGAAAGTAAGAAGGATTATCAGGTCTATAGTCAGCCTTTGACCAAAGTTGAATGTGCTTATGGGCTGTGATCAGAGACAGAGGAAACCATTTTCTCATCACAAACTTTAACAGAAAACGGAATCTTTTCTGAGGTTTGGAAAAATCTCATCAACCTCTACATTGTTTTTCCTCGTTTTTTTCTCTCCCATTCCATTTTCACACAGCCCTTCCTGGTTCGGGCTTGGAGTGGAAAATGGAGAAAGATTGACTCCTAAAAAGAAGCTAGTGTAAACATATTTCTCGATCAAATACAGGCAGCCTTATGAGATGGCCTGTTTGTGGAAACCTTATTCAGTGCTTTTTCAGATTGATGGGGCCCGTGGCTTCTCCCAGAGGAGCCTTTGACAGATTTACTGCTGGTTTCCATGGAAGTTAGGAACAGCTCCCCCTACACCCCCCAATGGTCAGATCCAATGTTGTAGCAGTTTTGGAAGTAGCTTGGGCTCTCAAACAGCTCATTCAAACTCCTATTGATGCCAATGCAAACTTTTCAGTTGACTTGAATGGGAGATGGATCAGGCTCCAGTGGTTGAAGTTACTGTGTCTCATACCCATACACACACAATTAGACAAATATTTGATGCATAATCAGAAAATAAAAACAACTCAGTACATCTGAAACAGAATTCTATTTGTACTGTGAGAAGTCAGACTGTGCCATATTGCGCAATGTACTACAACATCAGCACACACTAAGACACACTAACACTCTGCCTAGCCCTAACACAAAGACTAAACTTTCACCACCTCCTCTTTGGCTCACTGAAGAGACTGCTAGAGGAAGGTTTTCAAAAGTGGGTGTCTAATAGTAGGCTCTAAATCCTGCCACTTGTTTAGATGCCTTAACAAGGACTTTGGAGCTTAATTTCAGGCACCAATTTCTGAAAGTTTTGTCCTACGCTAACAAGAAATGAATTTCTCCTGTAGCTGTGGGCACATAAAAGATCACCTAGTGCAGATACATAGGTTGAGAATTCCGTTTAAAACTCCTCTTTCTGCAAAAGCAGGGACAGTCCCATTTAATGAGTGTGCTTAACTCATACTACCCTTGCTAAATCCGACCCACAAATTATTTTAAAAAGTGGATTAAGTGCTAGTTCTAGAGGATAATTCAAATAATTATTTAAAGACTTGTCAGGACAAGTCACTGATCAAAGTGAAACAAATGCTCTTGTATAAAAGGGACACCTAAATGCAAAATGGTAACGACAGTTATCCCTGACCCATTTAAATGTTTTTGGCCTCAGGCAGCAAGTTTCAGATGAACTGAAACACACAATAACCTCCAAATTAAATTAACCTTCACAATGCTAAATCTACTCGAGGAGCCAGGTGTATATTTATTTATGCTCTTGTACAGTCAAAGAACCTTTCTGCGTGTTTGTGTTTTTTTAAAGAAACAACTCTATTTTACATAGCAGCAGCACAACACATTAACAAAAGAGCAATAAGCAAAGCATACATGTGAGTTACTGATAGCAAGAGTTCTGTGACACCTTAAAAACTAACACATTTATCTGGGCATAAGCTTTTGTAGGCAAAAACCCACTTCGTTGGATGCATGAAGTGGAAACTTCAGTTTGGTAGGCATATATACACATGCGTGGCTGGGTGAGTTACATCACAGTGAGAAAGGCGAGTGTTAACGAGGTAAATACAATCAGGGTGGATGAGGCCCTTCACAATAGTTGATGAGAAGGTGTGAATGCAAAAAGAGGGAATTTTACTTTTTGTAGTGGGCGAGCCACGCCCAGTCTCTATTCAGACCTAGTCTGGTAGTGTCACGTTTGCTTGAGTTCCAGCTCTGCAATTTCCCACTGGAGTTTGTTTTTGAAATTTTTAGAAATACGGCAACTTTCAAATCTGTTACTGAGTGTCCAGGGAGATGTAAGTGATCTTCTACTGGTTTTTGAATGTTACCACTCCTGATGTCTGATTTGTGTCCATTTATTCTTTTGCATAGAGACAGCCTGGTTTGGCCAATGTACATGGCAGAGGGGCATTGTTGGCACATGCTGGAGTATATCACATCAGTAGATATGCAGGTAAATGAGCTGCTGATGGTGTGGCTGACGTGGTTAGGACCTGTGTTGGTGTCACTTGAGTAGATATGCAAGCAGACTTGGCAACAGGGTTTGTTGCAAGGATACGTTCCTGGGTTAGTGTTTCTATTGTATGGTGTGCAATTGCTGGTGAGTTACTGATGTTTTTCCTGAATCTTATCTATCTTTCTTACCCTTGAGATGCAGCAGCTTGCTAATATATCAGATTTTCTGAGAAGCTTAAAAAAGAACTTCCTAGCCTCCTTCAAAAGGAAAAATAATAGCAACAGAAATGTGGACTACATTCCAACAGTGCATGATGTTATTGATATCAATGTCTGCAAGGGGATCTTCCAGCCACTTCTTTTGAAGCCGTCATGAGAATTTTTGATACTGTGACTTTTCAGGGTAAAGAGCTGGGCCAACACTTTCAAACTTTGGTGTCTAAACTTAGGCGCCTAAATCCATGCTTAGGTAACTAAATAAGATTTTCCAAGACACCGAACACTTGCCTTTCAGTTTCAGCTTTGAAATTTTGGCCTTAATTGGGCACAATTCTGCCACATTTTTACTCACATTCAAAGCAGTTGGACTACTCACAGAGTAAGGTACTACTCAGCGTAAATAGGTGATGGAATCAGCCTCTTTAGGAAGGGGGTATGGATTAGGATGGCTCAGATGGTACATTTTTACTCAAACGAAGACTACATTAGATTATTTGTTTCTGTATGAAGAAATCATAGGCCAGATCCTTGGTTCATGTATACCGGTGTGGCTCCACAGAATCATAGATTTGTAGGGCTGGAAGAGACCTCAAGAAGCCATCAAATCCAGCCCCCTGCACTGAGGCAGGACCAAGTAAACCTAGACCATCCCTGACAGGTGCTTCTCCAACCTGGTCTTTAAAACCTCCTATAATGGGAATGCCACAACCTCCCTTGGACACCTGTTCCAGACTTTAACTACCCTTAGAGTTGGAAAATTTTTCCTAATATCTAACCTAAATCTCCCTTGCCGCAGATTAAGCTCATCACTTCTTTTCTTATCCACTTGGAGAACAATTGATCTGCATCCTCTTTATAACAGCTCGTAATATATTTGAAGACTGTGATCAGATTCCCCCTCAGTCTTTTTTCTCAAGACGAAACCTGCTCAGTTTTTTTAACTCTCCTCATAGGTCAGGTTAGCTAAACCTTCTGTTGTTTTTGTTACTCTGTTCTGATCTCTCTCCAATTTGTCCGCAGCTTTCCTAAAGTATGGCACCCAGAATTGGACACAGCACTCCAGCTGAGGTCTCACCAGTGCCAAGCAGAGCAGGACAATAACCTCCCTTGTCTTATATACAACCCTCCTGTTAATACACCCCAGAATGACACTAGCCTTTTTCACAACTGCATCACAGTGTTGACTCATATTGAATTAGTGATTCACTATACCCATGAAGATCCTTTTCAGCAGTATGACCACCTAGCCAATTACAATAGTACAGTGGGTCTCAGCCTGGTTCTGCCCTTTTGATGCTACCACAATATAGACGTTAAATAACAATAACCAATGGAGCCAGGCCAATTTGCACCAGCCAATGATTGCCCCAACTATCTCATGATAAAGTGTGTACAGATGGCGAAGATAACATTGCAAATATTTTGTTGTACACCTCACGTTGATTGTTGTTGTTGTCTTGAAAGCAAAGGATATGCTCAGCACTGTACAGCTACAGACGGAGACAATCTTCTCTGCCCTAAGAAGCTTCTATGCAACCTAGTCACGGCAAAGACTGATGTGGTTATTATTTATATAGAGCCTTAGGTGTGGAACGCATTTTAGGAGCATTAGAGGCGTGCAGAATACATATATAATTCAATATATGTCATTAAGACATGCTGTCTATAAAGCTTGTGTTAAAGTCCCAAATTTGACGTGGTGCTTTACTCTGCCTCTGCAAACACGTTTACACACAAACGCACACTTTGTACTTGGTGTGTTAATGCGAGGAGTATGCTTTAGATCATTAGTCTATGGCACTTGGTGTATCATTTAAGTGCTATAAAAAAGAAGGTTATGTCCATTCGCAAATGGATATGTATTACAAGATTATAAAGAGCATTATTCCATAGTGGCTAAGATTTAGGGAAACTGTCCCCACAGCCTCTGGAATCTTCCCCTAAAATGATGACGAGAGAGCCCAGTGTGTCACAATTAATTCTCTACCTGTGAAATGTCACTTTCTAATCTTGAGGCTCTCCATGGCAAATCACAGAAGAGCCAAGCAGTGTTTCAGTACAATACTATCCATTTTGCTATTTACCTGTGATGTTCAGATCGCATTTGTTCCCATCTGCACGCCTGAGTTCCAGACAGGTTCTGATCTGAAGCCTCCAAAATTTAACCAGAAAGACTTCCCTTACTATATTTCCAACTGGGAAGAGACAGGAGAGTTTTCCAATCCGGTATCCAGACCCCAAGTTAGGCTCTGAGCTGGCAGTGACTCTTTAGACAAGACTTTTTTTTACTGGAAAAGCGGAGTCACTGAAACTGAAACTTTTCATGGGAAAGGGTTGGTTTTCACAACGTTCTTGAGTAAAAAAAAGTTGGACCTTTTCTTTTGAAATACGTGAAATAACATTGGGACATTTTCAAAGTGAAAAAATCCCGTTTTCTAAGTCAAAACGATATTTATGCTTAGAAATTTAACCTAATTATGACAAAAAAATTAAAAGCAGCTAATCAAAATGCTTAATTTTGAAATGATCAGAATGAAATATTTCAATTGACCTGAACTGAATTTTTGAGATTGTGCGGTTTTTTGTCCTGATATGGATGGGATTCTTTTTTTTTTTTGAAATCACAACACTATTTGCAAAATGTGAAAACCATTTCCTGCCGAGTTAGTCACCATAATTTAATGGGGGGTAAAAGGATCCACAGTCTTGGTTACAGAGACAGAAAGCAGACATAATAACCAGGTCAGCTGGTACAAATCAGCATGACTCCGTTGATTTCAGTGGCGCTATGCCAATTTAGATCAGTTGAGGATTTCACTCAAATTCTGGATCTGAGTTCAGACTATGAACCCATAAACACCTCCCCTGCACACACAGCTAGTTTGGGGCTGTTTACCTCTGGAGTTGGGTCTAAAAATTCATTATAACCAGGATATGCATAGGAAATAGATTGATACTGAAACAATTGTGGAGTTACATTAAACAAAAGTGCTAACATACAATGAGCTTTCCTTTATGAGAGAGGAGTGCAAGGCAGAGGCCAATATGTTTATTATGCTGAAGGCATTCTGGCTTGCCTAGTTATTTACAGGAATAGAAATGTGAGGAAGGAAGGAATAAAACTGGGAGGGGAGCGGAATGATACCCAAAATAGCAACCAGGGTGCCAGCTTCCTCTAGAGGAAAGACAGGGGAGTGAGATGCTTCATTAATGGATAATTGGCATTCCACTACTTTTGAATTTAAACAAATGTTCTAATGATAATTACAGAATTTCTGCATTCATAGCAAGCCAGAGAACGTGTAGACAATAACATCATTTGTTAAGTGCCATTCTTCTCCTGGTGTACAAATTCAATCAGTATCTCTAGCTCTCTCCATTACCATTTCATTGGTAGGTAACCAATACAAAGCTACGTCCTTTCCCAGCAGTGAGTATTGGAATTAAAGCTAAGCAAGGGCCGCCGGGGGAAATGGGAAGAAGGTGTTACAAACAGAGCAAATGAGAGCCATGTCCACTGTAGTTTCTATTATCTGCACTAGCTAAAGCTACTAACAGACCATCATATCTTGGCTATGACTTTCATGGCAGCCAAAAGGCTTCGGATACCCAATTTGTACAAAAATTAATCATCCAAAATTCAGCATCCGCAACCTTGGGACACCTTTGGAAATCTCAGCCACTGATTTCATGATGCACACTGCCAGTGATGTTCACCCAATGGTGGATGAGTTGTGGGAGGCCTCCATGTCGTGTGGGACCTTCTGATACATCCGAGTGGGGGAGTCAGATGTGCATATGTGTTGAGGCGGCTGTGCAGGATGACCGGTGCATCCCAGGGATCCCCAGGGATGTGACTTCCATGCTAGCTGTAAATATGCTGATATGGATGGTGGGTCAAGGAAAGGCCCAGGGGCAGGACCATTCTGTTCATGTTTATCAGAACCAGTTTTGGAAATCCACCACCAAAGGCCCATGTCTCTGAATCCAGACCATGCACGGGATGGAACTGCAGAGGTGGAGCGAGTATGGAGTTGCCCCACTGACAGGTTGTGGATGGATTCTGTCATCACCAAGTCATGTGGAGTTCCCCAACCAAAGCTTGTCTACCCAGAGGCAGGCGAATTTGACCATGTGTGAATAACCTTGCTAGCATGGTGAACAGCAAGTAACTTTTTCATATATTTTCAGTCCTCATTTCAATCACTCACCTCTGTCAACGCCAGTGAGAAACAGCCATTTTCATTTGTTACACTGCTTTTATTCTTTAATGCCCTGTTACACAAGCTTAGCTGTCCTCTTTGTTCCACCTATTCAAAGCAAAATTCTAGATCAACCTTTGATATTTTGTTTTCTATTTATGTAAGACAGCTTGTTACTTTTTCAAAGGACAGTTTCTGTGATTTAAAAATACTGTTCCTGGAGTGGGATCCATACATCATCTAACCATAACACTTTAAATATCAGATAACTTCCTTGCTTGGTAATACTCCTGCAAATAAAGGATATTAATTTACCCACAACTTTCTGATGGGTTTCTAAGAATATATAGTATTCTTCAATAATGGGTAAGGGGTAGGGGTACTCCCTACCAGTGGGAAGTGTTAATATCAATACATTCATACAGAAGATCCCCAATTGTATTATAACTACTTCTTTAGTTCTGAAATGCTATTTTTTATTTTTGTCATCACTCCCTGAGTGATCCTAGTGGTGAAATAGACGTTGGTTCTAGAAATAAGTCCATTTGGGTGTTGGATGTTAATGGGAGTGCCCTGGAAAGAGGATTTAAGGGGCAATAAACCGAACATTCTTTGCTGTGGAGAGAAATGGGGGAAGAGAGAACACTGATCTTGCAGCCCGGAGAAAGCTGAACTGTGATGATGATATACAAACTGCAGCAGAGCCAAGACAGAGCCTTGGCAACCTCTACTAGCTCTGTAGAGGTTACTTTGCAGTTAGCCATTGTGTCCCGTGTTTCCTTGACATGGCATGTCGCCTGCCTTTGCAGAATCTATCAACAAGGTTATGCAATGAAAGTACTTTTACTGATATTTGTAATGGCTACAGAAGAGGACACTTTGTGGAAAATCTGCTAGAATCAGTTCAAAATAGCCACTGCATCACAAAATTTAGAGGAAGAGGTTTAAGGAATCTTAAAAGAACTGCAAATTTATGCTTGCAAGCAGTTAATTTCCCACCTTTCAGGAAAGCTTCTAAGTTAAACAGTACTTTCATCTTGTATTTAACGTTTGGCCACCTCAGAGTTCTTTAATCTGCATCTTAATAAAGTGCTAGTGGATGCTATGTAAAATGAATAGTGATCTCATACTCTTTCCTCACTAAGATAAAAGCATTAAAGGAGTCCTAGCAGAGTAAGTGAATATATTATTAGAGGAGGACATTTCTGAATAGCAAATAATGGGCCTCAAGTCAATGATTTATTGTCATTTCTGGAGTAATCAGAGGAAAAACTACAGTCACCAGATCAGTGCTTCAGTAATCACCGAATCTGACAGCTGCATGGACTGCCACACAGTTTTGAACTGCTGTTTAAAGGAAAATGTTTTCTGGTTCTGGAAGTGAATGTGAAGGAGTGTCTTGGACTTGAGATGTAAAACTAGTCTGTAAATAAATGGAAGAAAACATTAACGACTGACTTCTCTACTTAGTCTATGGTCTAAAGGTCCTTTTTCTGTCTAAAAATTGTTTCCCCTCTGTTCCATCTGATTTAAGTTGTAGGGGATGTGACCATCCCTCCCTGGTAGTCTTGGAGGGAAGCCATACGCCCTTGCTGTCACACCTGTGCAGGCAAACTTGATATAGGGGACGGCTTCAGCGTCAAGCAGGGCGAGACAGGCAAAGCAAGGTGTCTCTAGCTCCAGCCACAGCGAGCAAGCAGTCTATGGCCCAGGCCCTCAGGCAGGATGTGGCAAGCAGTCTATACAGGCCAGGATGTGGCAACCACCGTAGGGGTGGTGAGGTAACGGGGGGCAGGACGCAGGCCCACCCGACTCCACTGGCAGAGTGCTCTGTCACCGGGTCAGCAGCGCTCCATCTGCAACGCAGACAAAAGGCTCGAATGCTAGCCCAGCTGGACCTCAGCTGGCTACCCTGGGGCTACTTCCTCCACCCCTGTGCCCGTGTACCTGCAGCCAAGGGTCATCATTAGCTGCTCTGGGGTAGGGTGCCAGTGGTAGTCCCACCAAGCCCTCGCTGTCTGGGTTCTCCACCAGCTCAGACGAATCGGGTGCATCCTCCAGGTAACCAGGTTCCTCTCTACAGCAGTGGGCTGGAGACATCCTTCTCCTCCAGCGGCTGCCTCCCTTCTGAGCTGTTGGTCTCACCTTTTATACTTCCAGTTCCTATCTGGGCTCCGCCTCTCTGCTTCCAGCATAGTGGGCATGGCTTCTTTTGCTCCTCCCTCCTGGGGGTGAGTGGCAGTCCCTTCCTGTCTGTCTCGGAGGGAGGCCACACCCCCTCGCTACAAAGTATAAAAGCCTATTAGAATACATGTGTCCCATTCCTCTGCAAGAAAACAAACCCTGCATATATAATTCTCAGTGCTACAGATTCATCCCCAGCACATATTTGCACACTTGTGTTAACCAGAAAGAAGTTACGTTTTACAAATAACCTGAGATAAGTGACTCCAGTTAAATAGGATACAGAAAGGTGTCAAATAAATATTGCTCTCAAGGACCTCTCTAAGCTCAAGTGGCCCTGGATATTTGTCAAGAGTGAAATTTACTAGCAATGACTTGGAGTCTCCACCTGCCTGCCAAAACTACTGGGAAATCTCTAGTCGGGAAGATGTTCAGTTAATAATGTCAATTTCTTCTTTCACTGGTTTTCTCTGTTTCACAGCTCAAAATTATGAAAGGCATGTGAGGGAAGATCACAGGAACCCTTTGGGAAAACTTAAAAAATGCTCCTTGCTACATATCTGGCAGAAATATATATGAAAGAAGATGCAGAGAGTGCAAGTTTAAGGCCCTAAATTATGTTATAAATGTTGACTGATGTTGCTATGTAATTCTTGTGGCTTGCTAGGCAGCTATCATGGCTGTAGCTATCTGTTTAAATGTTGTATGTGTCTGTGTTTTATTATCATAGATAAGAAACTAGGCTGCTGCTTTGCTAAAGGAATGTACAGGAAAGTAGAAGGGCAGCCAACCCCCCCGCATGTATCAGAAAGAAGCAGAGCAGACATCACTCTGCATATGCGGGGAAGTGGGCAGGCAGCCAGCGCCCTTGGGACGTCGAGTGATTGGTAACACATCAGAATATGATATGGCTGCTCCTGAATGGTGTAAGATAATGTATGCATAATGTAATCTGCTTGGCAACACGCCCGTAATAAAAGCCCCCCGTGTGCTGAACGCGGGGTTGATTCACCACGAGAAGTTGTCGGTTTCGTCACTTCAGGATTCGGACTCCGTGAATGACCCCACTGTGGTAAACCAATTACCACAGACTGACACATACATTTATTTTATAGTGGTTTAAAAATAATTTCTAGTCCTTTTGCAACATTAAATGTCCTACAGTGCTTTGAAGGGAAAGCGGAAGTCTGGACATATGGACTAACCTTGTTTGTGATATGATATATTCTCTTCACTGGGCACAGGGAGGGTTCAACGGTTTCTAAAGGTGCAAGAACACAATCCGAAAGGAAATCTTGAACGTTGAACAGCAGTGTTAGATATGAGGAGCAAGGCCAAGGACTTAAGGAAGTGCTTAACTTCAAATACGTGGATAAATCTCTTTGACTGGCATGGGATACAAGCGCATGACTAAATGTTAAGTGCTATGCTGAATGGGGACCTAAACTCTGACCCTACAGATAAATCCTGATCCTAATGGATAAACCTCCACTGATTTTGGTGGGACGATAATTTGGCCTTAAACCATTTTTTTTCTGATAGTCTAACATGGATAAAAGCTGGTTACAGTCCCAGCTACAGAGTCTGCCTCTCTAGATCAAGTTTCTCTAAGCTCTGGAGGTTCCAAGTTCCACCCTCCGTGTCAGCAATCTTTCCCTTCCTCCTCCTTTTGCTTTTAAGTGAATTGTATTGCACGCACTCCTCCTCTTCCCCATCAGAGAGAGCCAGGAGTCTGGGCACAGCCGGTGAAGTAGCACTATAATGAGATTAGATGCTCCAGATTAGGAAGAGTGCAAAGTGAAATTCCAGGCAGGTTTATTATGGATATCTTGCAGTTGCTTTTTCCAGACAGTGTTGCCAGAGAATGGAGAGAAGGGAGCCCTTGTCTCTTGCATAACAGGACAATATTAACACAGCAGCGTCTCAAGGTCTCTTTCTGTCTAATAATTGTCTCCCCTTTGTTCCAGCTTCTCTTTGTCTGTCTGAATTCTCCACAGAACAGGGCTGCTACAGGTAATGTTTGCAGTTTTGTCACCGTAAGTGTTCAGACTCAGGCCTCAAAGCAATCATCATAATGTCTTAAAAAGCACGACCAAGGACCTTTGACTTGTAAGAGGGCTCATTTCCCCTCTTCTCCTTGGTTATTGCTGTAGGCTGAAGCAGAAAGGAGCAAATGCTTCTGCTCGCCAGAAGACCACAATCAAAAGACAGATTCTGATTTTGCTCCTCGGTTACCAAAATGAATGAAATGAATTGCTCATGCAGTGCCTTGCTCAACGTGAGCTCTCCTTGAGACCCAACGGCTCAGCCTCGTTTGTAATTCTCTGGCGCTGCTAAGGAAAGAGCTGTGTAGACCAGGGTTTGCATTTTCTTGGTAGGGACTCCTGAGGAAGGATGCATTGAGTCATTAAGCAGCAGGTTGCTTTAATATATTTGATTCAGGGAACCAGAAGTCTTTAGACTCTGAAGGCCAGGTGGTCAGTGAGACCACCCAGGGGCATAAAACCCAACCTCACTCACTACCGCATCACAGGCAGAGGCTGACAGAGCAGTCAATTGGTTCTCGAAGGCTCTGGGAGGGATCGGGGTCAGGAAGACATGGCAGAGTGGCCCTCCCAAAGACAGTCGTGGCAATTGGTGGTGGCTCAGGGTATATTGTGGGTTGGGGACAGCTGTTGTATAGGGCAAGGGCTGGTGCAAGGCATTTTGCAATATTTCTCTCAGGGCATCCTCCTCCCAGGTTTGGGAAGTGTAGTGAACCTCAAAGCCCGGCTCGCTTTGAATGAGGTACAGGTCTGACATGAATGCTTTGCTCTGCTCTGTATGCAGAAGTGCACAAGATGGAGCACGTGAAAGCCAGAATGATCCTGTGGGTGAAACATACAGTTCTGCTTCATTTGGGACAATGCAAACGTGGATCTTTATCAAACTGAATGTTCTATGCTGAGTGCTTCCTGCTATATATTTGTTCAGAAAACCCCTCCAATCCTTTGCTTTTTAACCAACCATCTCCAGTTATTGATGTGCTGACAGAGACCCCTTCACACAGTTGACACAGGAGCAAACATCAGCATTTTTCGATCTGTGCAGTGCATACTCTATGCACCTTGAATGTAACGTACCTTTTTTCATATGTACCAAAGGCTTTTCAAGTGATTCCGTATCTCACCAGTCACCTGAGAATAAATTTGGCTGGTCCATAGAAAATAGTTTAAATCAATTTGGTGTTTTCTTCCCAGAAGAGGGTACGAAGGATTTCTGCATGCAGCACTCTGCTGGATTAGCACTGGCCACAGTATTACCTTGCCACGGTAGGGAACATATTTGTTTCCTGAACGCCCACCCAAATAAAATCTAGATTAGTCACAGTCCAGTTCAAGCAAAGGAGGCTCATCTCAGGCTGGACAACTGTTTCAACTTTCTAAGCTGGTATCCATGCCACCTGCAAAACAGAACTGATATAATGCAGGTATTTATGACAGTCTATTGGGACAGCAACATGGCGTATCTGTTCTGAATCAATACGACAGAGCTCACAGCAGCCAGTCATAGACTCAGAGGAAAACGATACTGGAGGCAAAAGATGTGCAAGGAGATACGTGATTCATTTGGAAAACAAACCTCTTAAGATAACTTGTGTATGTGATCTACAGTTCATCTGGGTATTTCATTCAAGCGTGGTTTTGCAGCAGAGAATTTGAAAGACCATAAAAAGAAAATTGATTGCAGGACACTACGAGACGACAACACAAAACCAGCAAAATGACTTATTTTTTAAAATAGCAGCACTCATTACAGATGTAGATCACACATGACCAAACCTCTCTTCTTTCACGAAAGTCTTATTAAATCAGACAGCTCCTTTCATTGCAATCAGCATTTACGGTGGGTATCAGATTTGGAAAGTGGCTAATCTAAGTTGAAAGCTTCCCAGTCCACCTACAGCTATCTTGCCATCTCCATCTTAACTACACTGTGCGGAACACTGAAAAAAACAGTGTTTTGTAACATTCATTTGCCTTCTGATTAGCTGGTAAATTCATCTCTTGATTATGCCCTTTTTTTTATTTACTATTCATAAATGTTCAAGTGAGTGGATTTTTGTTCGCACCAACACACGGGGAATGGCAAATGGCAATAGTTGCATTCAAACAAGAGGATTCATTATTGACTGTTTGCCATTTATTATTTTTCTGCTTGAAATTTCAGCCATCCAATCAAGGCACAGAAACCATTCCATGGGATTGAAGTGACTGCTCACTAGTGAAACAGGTGTGAAATTTGTTCAGCTAAACATCTGGGGCAGATACAAACCAAAGTCTGTCTGTCTGGAATAGTCTGCAAATTGCGCAGGATGGGTTCAATTCATTGAATCATTTATTCTTAACCAGCAATCTGAGCTGCTCTAATCTCTGCAGCAGTCAGAGCCTGCGGTGATGGAGATAGACACTGAAAATGTCAGCCCTGCTATAGAAGAAGACCAGACCCTGATCTTTGGCTCTAGATGAGGAACGTTTGATGCGCCTTTGAGCCACCTTTGCACTCCCTCAATCCAGAGCCATCCCGGCCCTACTTTGCTCCCCGACATAATATAGAACAGCCCTCAGGCAATAGGGGATTGACAGCCCTATAGCGGAGCAACCCGGGATCACCAGGGCCTTGGGATGTCCTTATTGCACCCATTTCCCCCAGCCAGGCCTTCTGCCCCACTCAGCCAAAACAAAGGCAGCAGAGCCTACCCAGAAGTCCCTGCTCGGGGATTATCTCCACTCTCGGTGATATAGCAGGTGGCCAGCAGATATGCTGCTGAGCAGTGACTGCTGGGAAGGACAGCAGGTTCTCAGAGTGCTAATGCCCTACATTCCAGCTGTGTTCCTGCGTCTACACGGGGAGGTGGCTCCCCTATCGCCGCTCTGTCAGAACGAGGCTGATTCCAGCCCTTAAAAAGTGTAGGGAGCCCCTTTCTGCTTCCTAACCAAACAGACATTTTCATCTTAACATGATCACCCTTGAGGGCCACAAGAGGTCTCCAGGCCGCAGAGCGCATGCCATTGCTCTAAGAAAAGCTAAAAGGACTAGTCCTCTAGCAAAACCCTGCTCCCACGACAGGAGCTGCAGCTTTCTGATGCTAACTCCTGCCATGAGCCCAACACAGCAGGGTTTGCACTATTCCGCTGAGCCGTTTTAAAAAAAACATAGGTTAGCCTCAGCCGAGCAGCAACCTGAGACACTTCCTCTGGCGGAGAGGTATGCTGCAGCCTGGATCACAAACTCATTCATGCCCTTCTGCTTCCTATCGCTGTTTAATTGTTAAATTATTCCCCTTCCCTTTCTCCACTGTGCCTTGTGCCATGCAGCTGAAATGTAACATTATGGAACCACCTCCAGGTGTCTTTCTTTGGAAGGCTCATTGTAACCCAGATGTGTCACATGAAAAGAAAAGATTTGCCTATGACAGCTGTTAATGTTTCTGCCTCATTCTTAAGAGGGAAAAAAACCTCAGACTGATTCATCCTTATACTATAGCTCAGTGTAAGCCCAGGAAAAAAGCACTGTCAGCATGCGGGATAAGGGAAACTGTTCACTGATTTCATATTCCAAGAGTGTCACCATTTTAAATATATATATTGTAATCATTAAGAGGGAGATTGAAAAATAAAACACCTAAGGGGTTTAGGATAACAAATCCTTGGCTTTCAGCTACTAAAGCCATTAGATCTTTTGAAACTCCTCCCCCAAAATAACTGGCAGATATATCAGCACATCCAAAAATATTGCCAGCTGTGGTTACAGATTCTATCCTTCCTCACACAAAGAAGGATGGTGCAGGTACCACTGAACGCAGCATTTAATTCCTATATATGAAGTAAAATACACTAGAACAACTACTAAAAAAATGCCACGTAAATATAACATTGATCTCACTCATCCTTTTACACAGCACAGATATATGAGGTAAACAGCATAATAAACCACCCAGAGAGATGTATAAAAAATGTGCTTTAAGTAGTAGCCATAGATAGAAGAGATATCATAGCCAAGAGCCACATGAACCAACAAAATTAAGAATCTGATCTAACTCTTATTGAAATGAATGGGAGTCTTTTCACTGATTTCAACAAATAGGCTTTGGATTAGATCCTAAATGAATTTCCATATCTCTTCTGGTGGATATCGAAAACAAATTAGCTTATTAGAATATGAGATGAAAAAATAAACCAGGTTGAATCTATCTATCCAAATTTAATTTCCTAAATAAACATATATTCTTTTGTTAATCGCTAAATATTTTGCATAAGTAAAGCTACGAGATTTTTTAAGGACCACTTTATCATTAGGTACAGTTCCTAGTTCCCATTGTGAGTTCTGTATTATCATAATATATTATATGTTCAGCAGAGTCTTATTGACAGTTCTTACCCTTAGGCTATACCTCATTTTAACAAAATTGGCTTTTCAAACAGACTGGTCAAGAGCCCTAATCTCCCCACCCACCAAAAACCTGGTATTATATGAAAGGTAAATCCTTAAATCCACAACAAACCATCTCGTTTAAGGGGCCAAGTATTGTATTTATTTAAACCACAGCAGATTTTATTCAGGTCTGTCTAATAGTTTTTGCTATTCTGAGAGCAGATAAGGATGACTAGCAATTATTCATATTGGATGTCTGGGTTACAGTAAATATACCCTTTAGGTGGTTTCTGATATCACAATAAATCATTTCATTGTGAGTTTGCATGAGGAGACAGCTCACTTTCACCTCTCCTCGGTTTCTTGAAGGGGACAGAGTTCTGAACTCCTCAAACAGACCAGTAAATACAGACCTTGGCTTCAGACCTTGGTTCACCCACTGCCTCTCTAAAAAAAGAAAGAAGTCACCTACCAAAACTCATTCTTGAGACTGCAGGGGGGAGTTTTCAGCTGTTTTCATGGACAAGACTGGCCCATCCTAATGCAATTTGGATTGCAAGTTCTCTGGGCCCTGGTCTACACTTACCTGGTGATTCGGCAGCAGTCGACGGGAGTTACGCAAGCTACGCAGAGTTGACTGCTCTGCTTCCCTTCTGCGCGGCGTCTTCACTGCACTGCACCGACAGGAACCGCCTTCCTGTTGATGCAACGCTATGCCACTGGAAGGGGTGGTTTTACCATGTCGACTTCTGGATCAATTGAGCAGGTCTTCACTAACTGCTCAGCTCAACTTTCCTGTTACCAGCCATTCTACCATAAAGATCAAAAGCAGCCAAGATTAAAGGGTGAAATAGGAAGAAAGAGGTGAATGCTTCATTTCTGGACTATGACAGTAGACGGTGAAGTCCTCATATAATACCTTCTGCACATCTGAGCATTCTGATGAGTTGCCAAAATATCTCAACTGAGTCCTGGGGGCATAGTTAACTGTGAAAGGGGGGTGACAGACTCACACAGATACACACTTCTTGGAAGATCCACATTTTCCTTGTCTTCCCACAGGCTCTTTCCCATTAAATGGCCGAGGGGAAGTCGCCCAACTCTACCTTTCTGCTTTCCTGTTTGTGTAATGGAGGAGGGTTGTCATGTTTGCTGTAAAAAATGTTTCATTTCAAAAATGTCCAAATGAATCCATTTTTTAAATGAAACCCTTTTCACAGCAAGTATGGCAGCAGCAACAGTTTCATTTTGACAGTTTTGTAATGTACTCCTTCAACTTTTTGAGTCAAAGCAAATCTTCCTTTAGAAACCTTTAATTTTTTTTTAATTAAAAAGAGAAAAAAAATTCTCCAAAGTGCAATTAAATGTTTCATTCAACTTGAAACTATTTTTTTTCCAACTTTGAAAGCTGCGAAAACTTCAAACACACCTTGGTTGCGTGTTAACCCAAATGATTTTTTCCCAATTTTTCAAAATCCCACAGCACTAGTTAATGCTACAATGATGGGTTTAGTTTCATCCATGTGTTTCATGTCCTGAGACATTCTCCCCAGACTTCTGACCTGAATTTTAGAACAATCACAGAAGGGACATCAGAGAACCTTTTAGTTATGCCTTGGGCTCACTGTATGCATGGGAAGTTTGGTTAGTATTGTGTGAGTACACTTGCTATGCAGAAATGATCATTAGAATGGCCTCACACTGAGTCAGACCAGTGGTCCATCTAGCTCAGTATCCTGTCTTCCGACAACAGTCGGTGCAAGATGCTTCCGAGGGAATGATCAGAATGGGACAATTATCAGGTGATCCAGCCCCTGTCATCCAGTCCCAGCTTCTGGCAGCCAGAGGTTTAGGGACACCCAGAGCATGGGGTTGCATCCCTGACCACCTTAGCTAATAGCCATTGATGGACCCATCCTCCATGAGCTTATCTAATTCTTGGTTGAACACAGTTATAGTTTTGGCTTTCACAGTGTCCCGGTACAGCTTGTCTCACTCTGGAGTTGCGGTGCTTTGACCGGATGTACTGCGAGTCTCTGGGGACACAACAGCATTGTTTGATTTACTAGTCTGGAGAGCCTGCAATTAAACTGACTGAATGATTAAAAAACTCCACTGCTAAAATAGCAACCATGACAGGGGATGTCTTGAATGATTATCAAGGACGGAAAGTTATGAAATCCTAAAGGGCAAAGGAAGAGCATGGATTATACCGCTGCCCTAACATTTTACAAGCATCCATCTTTCTGTCCATTTTGAAACTCTCTCCTGTTCCTCTCCAGTGGACATGGAGAGCATAGCAAAAATAAACGAGAAGCAGTGGCATTCCTGCAGGCCAATGATTTTAAGAGCAGTTTGATATAAGCCTCTTCCTTCAAGCTTTCAAGCCTCTGGCTTGTTGATTGGCTACTCCATCACGGGGAGAGAAAAATAACTAGTCTGAAGTACATCTCTCTCTAATGTTTATATTCCTAGAAGAGGATTTTAAGAAGAATTTTAAGCACACTACCCAAAATCTGTCTCAAATTTGCTATTGCACATTCCCTTAAACCATTTCCATCTCCAGACTATACTAATTCAATGTTTCATAATAACTTCCAGGGTCTAAGCTCAGACTTTGGGCCTTGAGTTTTGTCCCATTTAAGTCAACGTTAGCATTGCCATTGTCTTCCATGACAGCAAAGAGAGGTAACGTGCCCCAGTAGATAGGGCAATGGATAGACCACAGGTCTGTTCTTGGCTCTGCCTCCAATCAGCTGAGTGACTTGGACAGGTCACTTCCCTTCTCTTTCTTTCTCCAGCTAGTCTATTTAATGTGGATGCTCCATAGAGCAGATGCTGCCTCTTACAATGTGTGTGTATAGTTCCTTGCACAACGGTTCTCTGCTCTTGGTTGGGACCTATAAGTGCTACCATAATAGAAATAATAGTGTGGGCCTTGACTCTTCTAAAATAAAGTTAGTCATTTATTTTGCTAGGAGCAAATTAATTAGGCTCCTGCAGTGAGAAATTTCAGTTGATTGAGAATAGGGGCATAATTAGAGAGACAGAATAATTTTGGACTAAGAAGTTTAAATCCTTGGACAAAAGGCGCCTCCTACCTAGTGTTTTTAACTACACACAGAGACATGTGGTCAATCTAAATGCAAATCTTCTCCCTTTGTTAGCTACCCACACACCTGCTAGATAAAGAATGTGTTGAAACACAACCTGCCAATCATCAAAAGATCTTGACATCAGTGTGATGCACACAAATTCTAAAGAAGGGTGAGGTAAGTGTCCGCAAAGCAACAAGCTAAGTGGCTGTGGCAGATGCTTGTTGATATTGTAGGTTAGAGCTAGACTTTGGGCACCAGAAAGATAATTGATCAAGATAGCTGGGTTTCTGTCAGCACTGCCACTTTAAGGGGCTGCATAAGCACTATACGAAAGCTAGGACTCAGTCCAGAAACTCCAAGAATCAGAAAATCACCCAGACACGTTTCTGAAACATTAACTGACAATACTTCAGTTGTGTCCTTTTTACCCCGAGCCCTCAAATCGGAAACCCTTCTTAAAAAGCTAGAACCTGTGTTTCATCATGTCACTGGGGAGTTCAAAGAAACCTGATGTATTAATTAGACTTTCTTGCAATTGAATCAATCATTTCTCAAGGCCTTGGCTGGACGTGCAGCAATTTAAGCTACTATGTTTTGCCACCAAAAGAGAACCATATGAATGTCTCCTGCTAGCAGGCCAGGAATCTTGGATGGGTTTACCAATATCATTGCTATTATTTATTGCTTGACAACACACCTTGAAAGTGACTGCACAATCGCAGCAACAGACAAGGCAGAGCGACACACCATCCAAAACTGAGTGGGAGAAATAAATGCTTTAATTATGAGCTTCAAACCAAACCATGATGAAGGGAGGACGATTAAAGGGGAACAAATTCTATCTCTGGGGGACAGATGATGTCACAAGTAAAGAATCCAGTCTACAGCATAACGGATCAGCTAACACATAAACCAAATTGCATTGCTTAGGCAAGGAGGAGCCAGAGAATGGAGTGCTTTAGACTTAATCAACACATGTTTAAATGAGGTGACACGCTAGAAAAAGGTTATTGCATAGTAAAGAAAAAAAACTCATTGTTATCTAAACTTATTGTAGGAAGAAGAGGGAAGAAATGTTAGCAATAAAAAGGTAGAGTAGTATTCTGGCCCTCGGCTCAAGGATGTGAGTGTCTTTTAATATTGCAAAGGTAAAGGAGAGGTCTAGTTTTGTTAGGTTGCCAAAATGTGTAAGAACAAAAGGGCATCCTTTTGCCAGGAGGGCACCCTATCCAAAGCTGTAGAAGTCAGTGGAGAGTCCTTCCATGGGCTTTGGATCAGGAATGAAGAATGGATTGAACTCCATGAAGCAAGTGACATTTCTTTTCTGGCAAAATCACTGCTTGTTCATTAACAGGGCGTGTTAGACTTTTTGAAACAGTCAGGAAGTTGCTTTGAGAAACCAGGGCATTGGAAGCCTAGGGGTGACTCTTCTGTGAAAGGGTATGCAGGAAACGAGGCTTATTGCACACCCCAGAAATGGGGGAACTGGTTCACACCAAAACAAAGTAAGAATCACCTGGAATTTGGGGCCCATATTGGAATCAAATCCAAACCCACATCTTAATTCCCCTTCCCCCATCCCTTTTCTTGACATCCGAACAAGTTTTAGGCCCAAGTCCTGCCACGTGAAGCACATGGGAAGCCCTCAGCACCCATGCAGTTTTTCTTGCAGGATAAGGGCTTTAGTTACGTTTCTATTTCTAATTTTCTCTTCAGAATTTTGCATTCAGTCTTCCATGATTCAGCCTTTGCCATTGTCAGCCTTGAAACATTTGATGAACAGTTAATTACTATAGTGAAGTTTTACTCCTCTTCCTTATGTATGAAAGAAACATTGGGGCTGCTGGAAACAAGCCAGCTTTGCTGTAAGCTACTTCCATGAGAGATCTCCAGCGACATGCAGTGCTTAGTAACCTCTATATCCACACCGCCTTGCTAATGCGTTGTCTTGACACTATCTCAATATACTGTAAATTACCTTTATAGAAAAGGCTGATTGATTGATACTTTCAAGTGAAACTAGATTAGGTTGGGCACCTCCTGTCCCTGCAATTAGCAGTGACCTAATAGATTAACATTTTGCATGTAAACGTTTTCATCCATTTTATGATGCCGTTGCACTCAAAAACTGGAACCTTCGAAGAACTTACAAACTTATGCTGGCTGACAACTGGAAGGTAAAGATCTTGCAGAACAAGCAGTTGTATTAGGTACCTTTATTGAGGCAGTTCATTTATTCATTGACCAAGCATTTAAAAAAAAATCTGTCCAACTATAACCACGTACATTCTTGTTTACAATACACGTTTATTAGTCTGGGGAATGGGAAGCTGTTAAAATGAGCTTGTCAGGGAGGTTAGAGATTGCTGGGACATAGCTGGGGAGTTACAATGCAACTGCGGGAGATCATAGGACGTGGAGAGGTTATAAGTGTTCTGATAATCTATGGACAAACTTCCGTGCTTTTCAAACTGTTGAGATTAATCCATTGGGTTTATGAAATGCCTTAGAGACCTTGATGCTTTCCTAATGTTCTTATCAATGAGGGATTTTTTTTTAGTTCAGACACTGAATAGAGAAGGATCTCTCTAGCAACATGTTTTTTTGGGCAGGAGAATATTTAGGCTACTAAATGCACTGAGTGTATTCAGGTTAGACAAATAATGGAGAATAAGGGAAATACCATAAATATTCAGATATATAGCATCCCTGCTATCTGTTTTTGCTTATTTTGTAGGCATTGCTGATGGGTGAGATGATCGGTAGATTTCAGCAATTTAATTCTTGGGTATTAATTTCACAGCTTGGAAGGCTCATGAGATAGCGCTGTGTTTGTAGCAAAATACTTAATATCTGCTTGGTTCAAGTAGTTATTTGCGCTAGTAATGGATAAAGCTGGCACTCGTATCCATCCGTCTTAGCCCTCTCGGTAGAATCTGTCACTATAATTTCCAAGGGTCTAATCCAAAGACCACTGCAGATAATGGGAGTCTTTTCGTAGATTTCAAAGGGCTTTGAATCAAGCCGTAAATGTTGAATCCAGTACACTAGGAAATAAAATCAGTATATAAACATAGATCTCTCTCTCTAATTTGGAATAAGAAAAGTTTCCCACTTTGTTACCAATTTTACAGAGCACCCGCGTTGTTTAATATCATGTCACCGACTTCTGCTTATCACACCTTCTGGACTTAATTTGATATGTGTGCATAATTTAAGGGCAGAAGTCACATTTTGGCATGAAACTATCTCACAGGCATCATCCACTCTGGCTGTGACCAAGGTCTCAGAACCTTTGGTGTTAGAAATCCTTCCTAACACAGCAAGGTGACAGCTCCCTTTATATATAGAAATGTATGGAGCAGATGGCATGGACTCAGGGTGATAAAACTGAAGATATATATGTGAAAAAGCACATATTGTGGTCCCACAATGCAGCCTGTCCAGCAAGGGTTGCAGATTATGTGCAGTGCTGTCTTCTTTGGTATTTTAGACTGTCCAGTAAATTATTTTTAAACTGTGTTTCTCAAATAAAAATATGAAAACCAGCTCAGCAATAATTGATGGCAATGAACTGTCTGGGACAGAAGTTCCCAGCTTTGCCACGGCACAGACCACATCTTTACAAAGAGATTGTCTCATGAACTCCTCCCTGCCCAAGTCCCTCCCATTCATATTCCCGTAACATCCCTGGGCCAAGTACAGCCATATATAACATTGATAAGTAACGTTAGGAAAGTGTGGAGCGTCTCATTTTCATAAGCCCTGAGCACCCACAGTTCTGACTGAGTTCAGCTGGTGTCTGGGTCCTCGATCCTTCTGAAAAATCAGGACCTATCAATGGATTTTTAGGTTTTTCAGTGAGATAAATGTCGTCCTTTTGAACAAAAAGAAAGAAAGAAGACAAGTTAATGGACTGTTCTGCTTTCTCTCCTTATTTCATCTCCTCCACCCCTCTCTGCTGGAAACAAGAAAAGCCAGAACCATATACCTATGGACCAGTTTGAGAACCTCTGTTTAACGGACTGTGGGTAACCAAGCTTATTAAGCTTGTTCTATCTGCAGCGTGATAATGGACTCACGACCAACATATCACTTTGTTCTCTTGCCCACGTGCATTTCAGTCATTCCCAAAGCACCAAATAATGATACCATGAAAGAACCTTTGAAGGAAAACCAATACTTTGGATTGAACAGAGTTACGCTGCCAACTGTATGCAGTAATTCTGCGAGCCCGATTGTGGTATAAGCATAAACCATCTTCTTTGCATGGACATCCACTATACAGCAATACAGAGGACACTGTATGTTGTTTGTGTTACCATCGCACGCGGAGGCCTCCATCCGGGCTGGAACTGCCTTGTGCTGGGCACTGTATAGGCCCATATGAAAAGGCAGCATCAGGGCAAGTGGACCTGAATGGATTAGGAGTATTTTCTCCCAGCTCAGAGGCACTGCACACACAAAGACCACAGACAATCAGAGTTCGATATCTGGCTGAATTAGATTTGCTCATCCATTACATTTGAAGGGGGAGAGGGGGAAGGGAACCCAGCTGCTGATAAGAATGGTAATAACAGAAAGCTGTGTTTGGTGTTCCTGAGCATTTTGCCTTACCTTAAACTATGTTCAACACACCATTTACAATATTTGAGCCAGAACCTAAGCTAGAGTAAATCCACCAGCGACTTCAATAGCACTACATTGACTTAAACTAACTGAGACTCTGGCCTTTTTAATGTTTCCAGCTTTAAAACAGCAGAGACCTCATGCTCTAACAGCTTATAATTTATGTGTAATTTCCTTAACAGGAAGAAGCCATTAGTCGTACATTACGTGAATCTATAGCACCGCAACGTTGTAATTCATTTGGTACTTCCACGATGTTGCTATTTATTGTTATTGCTGTATTTATTGCCATTCTAATGGTTATTGATATTGTTCTATTTATTTTTATATACTAAGAACTTCGATATAATAGCATTTGTGGAAAGACTAGCTGAGGCCAAGTTTAGCACATGTACCATGAGCTCAGGAGTCCGTGTTGTAAATATTTCAAATGCTAAGCTTTAGCAGTTAGTGGGCTCCTGGTTAGATGGGTGCAAAGATAATCTTGCCAGTCTGGGTTGCCATTATTATTTATGTATTTATTTCTGTATTTATTACGTGTACTGTAGTAGCACCTTGGAGCCCCAGTCACGGGACAAGGACCCCATTGTGCTGTGTGAACCCAGAACAAAAAGATGACCCCAGGATCTAAGTTCCTTACAGCATCTGTAGCTCTGGAGGAGCAGAGAATGTATGATCCTGTAGGGCTAGGGATACACTGTCCCCAATGTCTTGGGTAACGTCCAATGACCTATTGGACACTCCTCCACATAGCCATTGTCTTATCAAGCCACACTGTCATTCCCATATGCCTCCTTGTGGGCTAGAGACTGCCAGGTCCCTGTCTAGAGACTCACTAGGGTACTCTGCAGCCAAGGGTTGCAACTCCCAGCCTAATGTCCCTGTGTACCAATCCACAGGCTGTGCATACATAAGGTTTTCTGGGAGGAGGTGGACAATGAGGGGTTATTTTAAGAGGGGTTTAGATGCACGTTGGATTGGTTTATCCCGATACGCTAGGGGAGGGGAAAAGTCCATGCAGCTAATAAAGAATTTTGAATGAGCTCATTCTGGTCTGAGTAAGAGGGGATAGCGTTGATTGAAACGGGAATCCCTCCTACAGCCACTGACACCACGAGAATAGAGCATTATGCCCTTTTGGAGAGGTTGTTCTGGAAGGGGGTGACAAACCTGGGAGTCTGGAGGACGCAAGGTATATCAGGAATTGATTCTTTTTTAATAAATAGAATCGGGGCATTTGGGAGAAGGCTTTCTGCCCTCCAGAGGTGGGGCTCAGAGTAACAATCTGGCTGGCTCATTACACCACTTTTGCAAAAATCGCCTTGACAGGATTAGATGAACTTCAACTACTTCGTGCAGTGGACATGGTGCTCAGCTATCAACCTCTGGCCACCAGCAATTGTTCAAAGCATGGGAAGCTAAAGCTCCCTCGGACACTTTTGATTTAAAATCAGCTAAAGGAGATTTTCATACACTTTTTGAAGTTGTAGCAGGGAAAGGGCTCCCCCACACACACACAGCAGTTCAGTGACATTTACACAGCATAGTTTAAATACAACCACTGAGCTGCCCTCGTATTCGCACGTCCTGCTTTCATAGCTCAGAGCAACTAGAGTTACAGCTGCCTGTAGATCTCTGAACGCTAATGCATTGGTTCCGATTGCTAATCTGTTAGCTTTGCATAATTGATTCTTGGCCCTTCCGTTTATTGTCAGTTCAGTCAAACCTATTGACTGAGTGGCTGAACTTAATGGAAATTTTGGACGTTGCTGCCGCAGCTGTTAACTCTTAGAATGCTGGAGAGCACCTGCTTGGAAAGTGCACCAAGGAACATAAGGTTCCTATGCTCACCTTCAGCCTTCCCAAAAGCCCTCTGGCTCTCTGACGCTGCCCCGGCCGCAGATCTCTCTATCCTCAGGAGCTTCAACCCCCTTTCAGCTCTATTTTGCATCCCTGCCACTCATCCTTCTGCTGACAGTTTCCTCCTCTTGCCCGGTGCTCTCTGCTCCCTGCCATGTTGCTTCCCCCCGGCCAGGCAAACCCACTAGATGCTCTTTCAAAGGGACAATTGCTACCTGGAGCAATCAGCACCCGAGGGTGGCCACTTCTCCACCTTATCATTCTGTGGCCCAGTGCCCAGGTTGGCTATCCCTAGAGCGAGGGAGCGCGAGGCTAGGAGCAGGCAGTGGGGTAGACTGTGATATATTTAGCCTACCTCAGGAACAAGAGATGGGTTTTGACAGCAGGGCAAGAGTGCTCCTCTGTGATCATTTATTGCACAAAGTCAGTGTCCAGGAGGCTTCCCAAGAGCTCCAGTCCTAGCTGATCTGGGACGGCCCAGTGGCTGCAGGTATTCGGCGGCAGAGCACAATATTGTGGGAACGCTACTGAATTAAAGGTCTCCTGGTCTGCGTGGGGGCTGTGCAGTAGCTCACTTGTGAGGTGAGAGCTGTGGTTCTGTTCTTAGAGTTGTGTCCCTTTTACAAGAGGCAAAATACATTTTGGAAGCCCCGACTGAGGAAGCTGCACGAGTGTGCGCAGAAGTCAGGCCCCCCGATGTGGGGGAGCTTGTAGACAAGAGGCCTCTGGTGCCTTCAGAACAGCTCCGCGTGCAGCCACGCACCTCAGTTTCCCTTCTTGGATCCCCAAATAAACTCCACACAGGCTTTCTCCACCCCATCCTCCTGAGGGTCTGCTTTATTCTTTGCAATTTCAGAACTAAACACGAACGTCTTCCCTCCTCTCATCCGACTGGAGACCTTCCTGCCTTAGGAGGCTACTCCCTTCCTAGCTGGAGCAATTCTCCTTGTGTCAGGGTCTTTCTTGCAGGAACCTCTCTCACTCTCTGCAGTTTCACCATAGCCAGCTTCTGTTCTTTCTAGGGAATTGCCTGATTCCCTTCAAATGGGTCTCATTCTGCAGTCAGGGGGGCTTGGCCCAGGCTCTGCAGCCTGGATAAAGGGATACTTTCTGTAATGTTGGGCTGTTACAGTGAGCCCATGGGCTCGGGGTGTCTTCCATGCTGCAAAGATGTCACAGAGGACTCTGCCGATCTGCAAGGGCACCTATAATTATCAAGGGACACAAAGCTGGCACAAGGTGTATAAATCAGGGGGCCTCTGTCCTGTTTAAAGCGGTGATGAGCTGTTACCTGATTTGCGGTCCCTTGATGGCGTTCGTTCCAAACAGCGCTGCGACGGACGTGGGTTGCCTCCATGGGTCTTTTCAAAGCACACAACATAAAAGATATTTTGCGAGGGAAGATCAATCAACTGGAAAAGTTACAGGGAAATGTAAGTGGAGGCTCTTGTAGAAACAACACAAAGATGGTGAGGAATGTAAGGCAGAGAGTTTGCTCAAGGAAGCATGCAATACCAGCCTATGAAGTGTCCCTCGTCTCTGTTTGCTAGAAGCTGGGAATGGGCAATGGGATGGATCACTTGATAGACCACCCGTTCTGTTCATTCCTTCTGAAGCACCTGGCATTGGCCCCTGTCGGGCTAGATGGACCATTGGTCTGACTCAGTATGGTTATTCTTATGTTCTTAAGTGGCTTTTCAGCTCCCTCTTTCACCTATACGGGCCATGATAGGTTACCAAGGGAGGTTTTGGGGTCCCCAGCATTGGAGATTTTAAAAAATAGGTTAGACAAGCCCCTGTCAGGGCTGCTCTAGGTATACTAGGAACTAGATGACATCTTGACTTCCCTTCCAGCTCTACATCTCTTTCATTCTATGATCACATAAAAGGATGGATTCACCTCATCCAATGGGGAAGCATTCCCTTGCTCCCACTGGGGCAGCTGACCTAAAAGGTGATTCATTCGCAGGTGAAAGACATGTGGTGAAAGAGGAAAGCTTTAAATTCAAGCCAGGGTGCCATAGGAACCTAGCTGGCAGACAGCAGCTCCCCATGAGAGCCACCAAATCAGCAAATTTCATGAGTATCTAGGCCCAGCCCTGCCATCTTCCTGGGATGTTCTGTCAAGAGACCTGCCCAGCTAGTGAGCGCCTAAGGAGTATCTTGGGCCCAAAGCATAAGCATGAATCCTTTCATTTTGATGGAAGTTTTGTACAGTCTGAGGGGAAACGAACGAACATTCTCATAACAACAGATTAGGGTTAGAAAACAGTTGAAAATATTGACTTGGTCCATCCATGGTGTG
The DNA here is from genome assembly GCA_007922155.1 of Mesoclemmys tuberculata. Lineage (NCBI taxonomy): Eukaryota > Metazoa > Chordata > Testudines > Chelidae > Mesoclemmys > Mesoclemmys tuberculata. Next base: position 4,410,016 of record ML677031.1, on the reverse strand, counting down.
TGTTATAAACTTCTTAAATTATGTGTGGACATTTCTATGTTTAAAGTTATCTAAACTCATACAGTTCGTTTCTGATCCTGCAACTCTTATCCGACCTTTTACTGAAGTTTTATCCAGGAAAAGGAAAGTCAAATTGAAACTCTTCAGAGTACTTTTCCTTCCGAGGGACTCCAGACAAAATGTATCCCTATTTTTTTTTACAGTTGTGAGGTAATTGATGAGTGCATGGGTGAGACTAATTTCAGGAATTAAACTAGCTAGTAAGAATCCATCCATGGGAGTACTCCACCCATCTGACTATTTTTATTAACTGAGGCTTACTTTACCATACCTTTGCTGAATCACTACAGATGTCTCTGATTTTCCAATATACCCCACACTATTTTCACATTATTGAACTAAAATTGGGATCGTTTTGGTATCGTTTGGTTTTTTTTAAAGACATAAGTATTTGTAGCCATACTTGTCCTAGAGTTAAAGCTGACAAGGTAGCCTTTATGATAAATTACAGTACACAAGCTTTCCAGCCCTAAAAAGATCCTTTGTTCAAGTGTATGGTTTTAAATTAAAGGACAGAGGGCAATATACAACTTCAGACTGACTGATTATGAAGACTGTAAGGACCCTTGTTCCATGCCTATTATACCTATTGACACCAAAGGAATTTCCACATATGGGGAGAGAGGAAAACAACCCCCAAACTTTGAATGATCAAGAGTATGCTTGATAACAAACCACTGTAACAATTATTTCTTTTTCTTTATTATAAATTAGCATGACAGTGCTACTCAAACTCTTTGAAAGCTAGGGCAAGCAAAATGTATTTGAACAGCAAATTAAATATCCTTATGAAGAGAAAGACAGAGGTAAGCGCTAGAATTTCAGCCTTTTTTCCTGCCTTTACCTCCCCCCCTCCCCATTTTCAGATGAGAAGACATGGCCAAGGGATGTTCTGCTTCAAATTTGCATTGTTCCTTGGCCATTTCATAAGGGTGGTAAATATATTATATGGGAAAGTAGACTCTGGATGGTTCAGTTAGTTTATTTTCTTGTTGCACATAGCACTAATCGTCATTGCCTTAAGTGAAAAGTAGCTTGAATTTAGTATGCATGACTTTGAACACTAGGGGCGCCTGACATGAACTCAAAACTTAAGCGTGAAAATTCCATTTTTATATGTTTGAAGATAAAGGTAGGCAAGCCCACAAAGCTTTGCATCTTGATACAGCTTCATTCCCAGTTTGGCTCAGATGCCTTGGAAAGTGTGTTTCTTGGTGAATCATGACTTTCACAAGAGGTTTCATGTTTTCTCATGAAATTTTCACACAGCTCTAATTTAAAGTTTGTGAAGGACAAATCTCCACAGGAATGAGATTAGAAAAATAATCTCTCTCTCGCTAATCTCAATGAGGAAAATATATTCTTTTAGCACATTTCCTTCTCTGTGGCTGCTAGAAACAAGAAAGATACAACAGTAGAACATTCGTATGTATCCGATGAAATTAACTCAGTCGTATTAGTTGCTGTGATTTGATTTCTCACACTGGCTTATTAAATTTAAATGACCAATCATGTAATTTACAGAGCAATGAATTAATCAAAGAAATGTTTTTTTGTGAATCATGGGCTAGCTGTATGATCCAAGTCCCTATTGATTTCATTGGGGCTTCGAATTAGTGAGTGGTAAGCTGTGACGCTGAGGGGATACGGAGCGCAATTTCTGCAAAATTCTGGGAGTTTGGACCCAGAGTTTAGCCTGGCCAGTTGTAGAGAAAGGAACATGCTGCAAATCTCAGATCTCAGGATTTTCAAAAAGTCTGTGGGGTGGAGGTGAATTTGGAGTTTAGATTTGAGGACGTCATTTCGGGGGGGTCTGACCTTGAGCTTCTTTTTTAGGCAGAACTCCTAGTGGCTTTGATGGCCGAGTATAGAAGGCCTACTTCTGGAGTCTTTATAGTTACTTAGGGTTTTCTTTCTTTTCTTTTTTTTTTCAGGAGCGCTGGGCATCTGCAGTTCCAGCTAAATAGTGCCTGTGGTACTCTCTGGCTAAAATCAGGTAGCTTGATCCTGTGCCCACTGAAGTCAATTGCAAAGCACCCATTAACTTTCATATGGTGCTAAGGGTCTCACTTCTTTTTAAAGACATGGAGTGAAATCCTGGCCTCATTGAAGTCAATGGCAAAACTCTAAATAAGGCTAAAATCCTTTTTTTTTTTTTTTGTATATACACAACTTAATCTTCCTTTTTCAGACACTCATTAGTTTCTAAGCTTCAATTGTGCATATAAGAATTAAAGGAGTGAATTTCTGCAGGGCTAATTTTAGAAGCTAAATTTTCACACTTATTATTGTGCTGGAACGCCACATGACTCAAGGAAATCCAGTTGATCAGTCACTGAGGAAAACAAGTCTATTTTTACATTTGAGAAAATAAGGTAAGTGTTTGCTCATTAAGAAAGGTGTTGGCCTGTCATTCTGCCACGTTAAAAGAAATACACTCACACACACAAAAATGGGGCAATGTTCAGAAGGAGCTGAAAGTTAAAATTAGACCCGTTCAGAGTTGTCCATTCCATAAAGGACCCTCTAAGAAATTTTTGCTGGCTCTGGCGATATTTAAAGATCAAATCCAGTGTTACGGTTGAAAACCAAGTGAGAAATGTGTTGGATTTGAAGTAGCACAAGTTGACGATGATAGCCCCTGTGCTCACAAAAACTCTGAGGCATCTGAAAATTATTAAGGGTCTGGTTCAATTAACAGGGACTCTTTGTTTTCTGGTTGTAAAGCTTTAAAAACAATCTGGCTATAACCTTAGCCAGTGATTTCAGAGGGGCAGTGACAGCTATAAATAGCCAATTCACCAGCTAGGGAGATGTAGTAAACATCCCAAAGGTTTTCACCTTATGTTAATATTGACCCATGATAACAGAGAAGCCTTTAGAAAATACAGCTGCATTTTGTGCCATATACAAGTCAATGAGGAAAAAATTACAACCGGTTACAGCCGCAGCAGCATAAGTTGCTCTCTGCAACAGTGTGGGAGTCCCATGCTGCTCTTCCAAGACCAGCAATCTGCCTTTACTTACTAGGGGACAATACCAGGAAGAGGTGATGGGGAGCTGATGTCTCGAGCCACACGACTTTTAAGGGAAGGGGAATTGTTTGGGACCCCCAAGAACACATCATTTTTTTTGCACCATCCAGTTTATTAACCATCTTCATTGCAGAGAGTTATCATTCCTTATATTAAGGGTTGTTTTACAAAGAGTGTATAAAGAGTAAATAGATATTGTAATCAATGGCTGATCAGTTGCTATTGAGTCCAGTACATCAATGGGTTGCTTAGACCCATCTATATCACCTCCCGACTGATGCACTTTATAACCATCAGTAACACTCACTTTTCGTGGTTGTAACAGGCATTTCACACCTATACATAAATATGTACCCTTAATATAAAGTGTGATCTGTGTTGTCATAGGACTGAAGGATAGGCCCACGGCACCAGCTTTTGGCTACCTTCAATATCCTCTTAACTGATGTTTGTCTACTCATCCTGAAATATTGGCAAGAAGTTGCTAAATGGTTTCTTTTAAAGGGGATGTTCCTATTGAATCAGCCTGAGATGTCTTTCCAGTTCAAGAGTTTTTCTTCCTTGTATTTTCTGGCCATCAGTTGCCCAGGCTAAGTGAAAACATTGCTATCTTCCCCTCCCCTCCCCACATCCTTTATCATTATGGACTTGAGACCATTTGCACTGACACTGATAAATCCGGCCAGCTTCAGAATTAGCCTTCCCCCTTCCTCCCCCCTCCCCCCCGGAATCATTTACTTATTCTTCTTTGTTCTGATCCATTCCATTTGATAATTAATTGCATTAATTCTAACTGATTCTCTTCAAACATAGGGAAAACATATGCATGCATTATATTTTTCCAGTGGAGAGTAGCAAAAATTGCTAAATGCTTTGGCCAAGTTGCTAACAGTGATGAATGTAATTTTCTATCAGCTTGTAGATATTCTTCAAGGAGTCATCAATTAAAGGAAATCTATTCTTTGCAAGACAGATGAAAATTCCTCTGAAACTTCTGTAAATCTCTTTCAGTTAAATTGCGCTCTTTGTTTAAGATGACTTTGCTAGGAATAATTAATTGTATTAAACCTCGGCTTGCTTTAGAAAGACAAACTGCCTTTTGTGGAGCACCCAGGGTTTTCAGGTCTCTCAGTTCTGGTTGGCCTTTTGCTGGCAGATTGTTAATCTATGTTGTTTTATACCTGTAGTCTTACTGTTTCACCTCTCGGAGCTTTGCAGTCCTCTGCCTGTCTGCTTTACTGTGGCTGCTTGTAACAGTGAAATAGGTTTGATGATGTGAGCAGTAACATTAGATGGAATTACAGCATGGTATATGAAAAAGCACTATTGCTAATGTTGTCTTCCTACCCTATGGTCACGCTTACGGTCCAGCAGGAATTTGATGGGGGTCTTTCTTTAATATAACTCTGGCCTTTTTTCATGACCTTGACAAAGTTTTAAAAAGGATACAAACTGTAGATTTTCTTTCCCTTAAGGTTCCACGGTCTGCTCTTTACAAGCCATGATACACCTCATTTGATTGCAATCTGCATATGTCTGTTGACTTCCTAACCAGTCCCAAGCTAGCTATGTAACTCTCATAACTGCAACCTGTGTATTATAAAAAGATAACTGCACCTGAGATTGCTGTCATTCCATCACAGCCACACTAGAGCCAATACAATGAGTATATTTAAGAGATGAAAACTCACTCATTCCCTGGGAAATATCCCAGCGGGAGTGATGCTAAGAGCATTTGCACTCTGTCATGTCGCACTTGGCATTACGTGTATGGCTGTGAAGCGCCGTGAAGATGAGAAAAAGAAAATCCAGCTGGGATTCTAGAGATCCTTTTGCTGAACTGGACTAAGGTTCTCCTTGTTTCACCACATCATGGAACACATTTTATAGTGCTCTTGTTTCCGCTGGCGCTGACAAAATGAAGGCGTCAAGATGCATGACAAATCACTCCCAGGTTTCCAAAGGAAAGGTCCATCAGTGCCTTTTATATATAACTTCAGTAGATCCCTCATTATTTACATTGCAAAATCGGGGCAATTTTGTGCTCATGAAAACAAAATGTTTCAGTTCACCCAAAGCCGCATTTTTTGGCCAAAAAAAAAAGTTTTGGATGAAAAATTTCACCCAGCTCTAATACCAGGAAAACTATACTTTTGCCAGCATAGCTCACTCCAAATCCCCCAACTGACATAGTTTACCAGCAAAGAAACAGTTTTGCTGATATATACATTGCCTTAGGTCTGGTCTACACTTACCTTCAAATTCGGCAGCAGTCAATGGGAGTTACGCAAGCGTAGCTTGCCTAACTTCCGTCGACTTCGTAACTCCTCTTCTATGTGGTGTCTTCACTGAACTGCGCCACTTGAGGTGGTGGTTTGAACACATCGACTTCCGGATCAATTGAGCGGGTCTTCGCTGACCGCTCCATCGATCCAGATAGTTTGATTTGACAGCAGCAAATTTGCCGCCACCAGTGAAGAGTAAAAAGAGCCTAGAAATACCCAGAACTAGATGTGGCAATTACTAGACATGCTCACTAGCTGTTTCTGAACCTGTGCAGCGGGCTTTCCATTGAGGACAAATAGTCTAGCTTGTTCAACACATCCACCATCTCAGATCTGAGCCAGCTGGAGGTCCAGGGGCGGAAAGGTTATTAACTGGAGGCACCCGGGAGGGCTCAACAGTTGAACAATGCAAAGCAAAAGATGTGTGCTGAAGGCTTCATCCCAGTACCTGTGTCACTTTGGATACAGGCTGCAGATTCCCATATAACAGCAATGAAGTGGGGAAATCTGTATACAGAACACAGGTAGGTTTACTGCCTAATAGCTTCTGTGTTATTCCTAAGGATTCCAAATTCTCTTTACAATATTAGAGTGCACATGAAATCTTGTTTAGCTTCCTAAGGCATTGTGTTGCTCTTAAAAGCTGACTGGGAACCGTTCTTAACACCTAGATTCAGGGGTTTGCATAGCATAGCTCAGAGGTTTAATTCTGGAAATATTTGGAAAGTCCTGAAAAACACCCTGAATTCTGGCCTGAGTTTCAGCAGAGAAATAAACTGATGCTCAGGAAAACGGGCATGCATTAGTTATTGCATTATCTCAGGATCCCCTTTGCCCAGTCCACGTTATCTAGGAGACACTCTTGACAAGAAACAAGCTGACATCCTTGTCAAATGAAGCCTTTATTTTTCACTACCCCAATCTACCAGCCTCCAGTTCCACACAGAAGTAGGCCTCAGGAATAAGTGAAATGGGAAAGGGCTGAGAATCAGAAGGGGTTTGGCAATGTGGTTGAGGTCTAGTAATCTTTATATTCTCCATTAATCCCAGCAGGCTAAATTCTGTTCTTCCACTGTGGAAAAAGACTGCCCTATCATACACTAGCTTCAGGTTAGCGCTGTCTTCTTTCCAGGGTATGCCTAGACCGTAATGGCAGAGTATTACTGCACCTCGAGGGGACATACCTGAGCTAGCTTTAAGATCCGAGAGCAGTGCAGCCTCAGTAGTACAGGGTGTGCAAGCCCACCTGGAGGCCTGGGTTATTACACGCAGGGCTAGCCCATGCCGCTGTCCTGCAATGATGGCCACATGACTGCAGGAGACCAAGCTAGCTAGATCCACGCTATCTCGGGTATGTTTCCGTGAACTGCAATCACCCCCTGTGATTGGAGGATAGACGTGCCCTCAGACTCCAGCCCCATATCCTTTCCCAAAGGACACTGAATGTACCTGGGTCATTTCCCTTGTTTTTGGCTCTGTTTTTGGAAAACAGACATTCTAAGGCCAGACCCCAGTCTGTGGGTTTAGGTGGGTGCCACACACCCGAAGCCATTGGAATAACTCAGACACTGTTTAAATGAATGCCGCTCAATGTGTTTGAGTGGTGTTACACCTGCTGATGCCAGATCTGAAATCCCTAAAGCCCTCACCGTTCCTGTGCCAGCTCTGTAGTGTGATCCACTTTGCCTGTACTGAGACCCACTGAAGTCAGCAGGACTCTGCAATGGCCACACTGGCAGATCCCAATGCAAGACCAAGGCATTTACTTGCATGCATGACTTTTTGGAAGGAGGAGAAGCAGATGGGACTAACAGCTGGTCATTGGTTTAAATCTGGTTCAAGTCATTAGAGGCCAAGAGCTGTTGGCATCGGCTGGTTCTTGGTGGCAAATGGAATGAGTTGATGGTCTCTGTCCAGTTCCTGGTGGACAGGTATGCCCATCACCACTATCTTCATTCCCTGTGGTATTAAAGGCGCTCTTGATGATAGACTGAGCTGTTCTGCAAGCAGGATGAGAGGCAGTTCCTCTGGCACAGGATACAGAGCCGTGGGCAGGGTATGTACAAAAGCTTGCACTATTTCTGCCTGTGTAGTACCTATGCTGGGAATACAGGATTGTGCCTCCTTTCTAAGGCTGACAAGACAGTTAAAAATTCATTGAAATCTTCAGTTATACAAATAAATACGACGGCTGAGCTCTGTGATAGATTGTGTAGATAGAGACAGAACAAAGACAGTGTATCTAGACAATTAACAATGCCTCCGTGCACAGTCTTAAGGAAACAAATGCCAAAGTCTATTATACAAGAACTATTTAAATATCTGGCAGAACATCTGATGTTGCCCTTTGGAAATGTAGAAGGCTAAGTATTTTATATCAACAAGGATGCTAAGACTGCATTCCGATATTTTGTCATATAATATACTTTACATTTAATATATGAAGCTCTCCCATCTTCCTCGGATGTGATTCCTCACTGGCGAGAAAGTGTGGGTGTTTTATCCTTTAGTAATTGAGGCTTTCATTCCACTTTGCTCTGGGATGGGACTTTTTCCTCCCGAAAGAAATACTTTTTAAAAAAACATTTGGCTCTCTCTGATTTGACTCTTACCTGTAATAAATGCAAGTTTAATTAGTCATTAAAAAGTCAACACACGAAGCTTAATTAATTGTGATTTGCCTATTGACGTACTGTCCTTGAAAATTATAACCCAGTGGATGTGATCACAGTTTCCAGATGCAACTTCATTGTTTATCCTATAGAGATTTTACACCAAGTAATTTAAAAATGAAAGTAACAGCAATCCAGGTACAAAATGATCATTGTAGTGCTCAAATCTGACATTCCTATCCCTGGCCCAAAAGTTAGGCATTGAGATTCTTTTGAAAACCCCAGTCAATACCTATCTGCATTGTTAGATGCCTCACAGCTTGTAAAAACCTGACCCTCGGTGCCGGAGAATGAAGTATGCAGATGTATAAGTTGCCATGAAGTGCACCTGTATTCAGTTGCATCTGCACCTTCATTTATTAGGGTACAACCTCTCACCCCAAGTTTCAAATATCTGCCATCCAAGTTACAGTGCAGCTCCCCGCAGCTCCTTTAAAACTCTCCCTCCATGGTCATGGGAAATGTGTGGACCTGATGATGCTATTTCAGATTAGAGCAATGCTCCATTTAAGCTTCCACACTGAATCAAGTCTCTGAAATATGCGAATGAGCAGGTCACATGTTTGGATACTGCTTGGAGTTTGGCTGATGGTCATTAGCAGCTAGTCATTAACTTAAAAAACTAGATAATTGTGTGTGAATGGAACACACAAGTCACCAGGAACCAGAGCGGTCAAGCGGGCTAGAAACAAAAGATTGTTTCTCCACCCCTTGCTTGAAGATCCACTTTCAAATAATAGGCAAGCACAACTGTTCGGGCCGTGTCCTTTATCCACCAGAGGAAGTCTTGTGGGAGTAAAAAGGAAAAAGAGACAAGTTCCTTAATTTACCTCTGGCTATGTGGAAGGACTGCTGTGGAGAACATTATGCCTTCTATGAACCTGATTTTTATACAAAGAGAGTAAAGAAAAGGAGGTAAAGACAAGGTACCATTGTATTTATATAAGGCTAAGATGAAGATAGGAAGTGCCCCTCCCCCCAGCATCTGTCTAACTCAGTGTACGGTCTCTGAAAGTGGCTAAAGCAGAGGAAGGGGTAAGAACACCGTGATGTGGAATAATCTGCCCCCATGCAGATCTGCTCTAATAGTTAGGGGTTGTCTTAAACATGAGATTTTTACTCCTTCCCAAGCTCCTCGTTTGCATTAACTGTTGTATGTAAGTCAAGCACCAGAGTTATAAAACGACCGGTCCTCTTACAGTTTAGGGGCCCAGTCTTAACCCTTAAGTGAATAGCCTTTTCTCCCACGTTGGTTTCCGTGGAACTTCATCTTGCGAATGACAGTTCGAGTGAGTAAAGGTTTGGGGGATCGGACCCTAAAATCGATTAATCTATACTCCAGAGCCATTATAATCCATGCTGCCTGGCACCCCAGCAGAAATGGGACCTTCCGTGCTAAAGCCGGAGTCTCCACTGTCTGAAACAAAGGAGTAACTCCTATCTGACAGCCATAGTAGGTTCATCTGAACCTCTTTTGCGTACAAGCCACTAGCAGGGGACATACACCCCAAATCTGCTGCTGTAGGTGTTACCTGCTGCTCAGCAGGTGTTTTGCATCCTCCACTGAGACCAATCTACGGAGGATGGGAGTTTGTCACACCTCTCAGTCTGGCTCCTTAGCTCACGGTAGAGAGACTGTCTTGGACCTTCGTCCAGTTGAATTTCTGGTGTTAGCTGCTGTCACTTAGGCACCCTAAAAGGATCCATATTCATGGAGTGCCTGCGCTCCTACTCCTGGGGATGGGGTAGCGGATGCGGGAGGGTGCCCATACAGACCAAGCACCCTTTCCTTCTGACGTGGACATCTGCGAATGCTGATTTATTCCAGCTGATTTCAGCAAGACAGGATCAGTCCCTCTCTGGAGCTACAGCAAGTTCCTGGCTATCGATGCATGAATGAATGCCAGTGAAAAATGTCAATCTAATCCCAAAGGACCCAGGACCAAAATGAAACAGAATTTACAATGATCTATTAAATCTTCTCCCCAAGTCCCTTTTTATGAGAATTTTTAGAACACCATAAAGAACAGTGGCTAGTAAAATCTTTATAAAACAGGAAGGGACCTGGCTTTTTTGCCGCAGAAAATAGTTACCTTGTTACCACCTAATCAAACCCTTTTATGGGATTGTAACAATTTATAACTATCAATTTGTGGTTAGAGGAAGAAAACTCAGCATCTGTACCCTTTTCTACATCTCAAACATCTCAGAGCAAATCCCTGTATTTATAAGACTACCAAAACATTCGCCTCATATACTATCACATAACAGGAGTAAAATTCAAAAGACCGTAAAAGAAGAAAGGCTGCAGTGAAGTTTCCTGAATAGGTGGAACATCAGTTGTTGTTTCAAGGAGTCAGTTAAAAAGCAAACCTTTAAACTATGTCATACAAGACAAATAAGCTGTTCATATGCCATTAAAAAATATTGAGACGTAATAAAAGAACCAGCATATGTTTAATTGCACCACACTCCCTGTGGTATAGCAAGCAACTATCTTTAATATCAAGACATTTTAAAAGAAAAATCCTGTTTGCCTTCCCTGCACACATTCGAGCACAGTTGATGACTTCAGCACTGAAGCCAGTCAATTGGATTTTAGACATTAGCAGGCTGCTATCAGACATATGATCCAAAGTAGTCTGAGGCTGTAAATCAAAGGAATCAGTCTGAGGAGAAACTGACTTTCACACTGGCTTCCTTAGGCTAAGCATTAATATGTTTACCAAAAGAGGCCAGCTGTTGACTAGCATAAGTGTTTTTAAAAGGGAGCCTTTCTTATTTTGTTAATTGCGTCAGTATAGAACTCACTCTTTAAGTTTTCATCCTTCGTATGCAGCAGAGCACGGAAAATGCTCTTGGAAGGTTTCTTCTCTTTTTCTTCCCATTTCCTAGTGAATAATCAGCCCCAGTGTGCAGCCATTACTTAGTCCACTACATGCACAGGCATTAGAAAATTACAATGACAAAAGGAATAGAATAGTTTTTGCTTCTGTAAGATGTATAAAAGGCAGTTGCAAAGGCAAGAATGGAGGCTGACGAGGAATTATATGGAAAGCTGGAGGAAGATGATGGCAGAAATTTTGGGACTGCAAAAAAAAGGAACAATGAAACATAAGATAAGAAGAAATCTTTATGTGTGAAGGATGGGAACTGTGTGGTGATCAATCCTACAGGGGTGGCAGAGGTATGGGAAAAAGATTGTCAAAGGCTGTTAAATGAGAAGAGAGGGTTGCGAGAGAAGGCACTGCTGACAATTATAGAGAAACCTCAAAAGGTATCGATCTCTGTAGAGCAGGTAGAAGGAGCACCAAATAAGATGAAGACTGGCGAAGATGATATAACTCTTGATATCATCAAAGCAGTTGGAGATACCGGAATAAAGTGGCTTCATAGTTTGTTTGCTGGGCTCAGACAAGGTTACCAGGTAATTGGAGAACGGGATTGATTGTCCTTCTTTGGGAGGTTCAGGATGATGCAAATGATCCAAACAGGGTCTTATTTGGGCATTGCCCTGTTAAGTCAGCATCATTTGAGAGAGTTTTGGAGGCAAAGTTAAGGTGCAAGGTGGAGGAAAATATAGGAGAGGAACAGCATGGCTTTAGGAAGGGCAGGCACAGTATAGATGCAATATTTGCAACAAGACAGAAGTTTGCAAGCATGATAAATGGAGGATTTAACATCTATTTATTGATCTTAAGAGAGCATCTGGGTTGATTCCGCAGGAGCTGGTATTGAGATGGATGGGAGGGGGACTGCATGAAATGGAGATGACAGAGGAGGTGTATCAAGGGTCCAGAACTAAGGTGGTAACAATACATGGAATGTCAAGTGAGTTTTGACTGAGAGCGATGTTGGGACTCAGACAAGACAGTGCGTTGCGTCCACTTCTCTTCATCCTAGTGGAGTTTGGAGTTAAATTAGTAAGAGAAGGAAGCCTGTGGAGACACAGAGAAAACGAATGTATGCTGATGGTCTGGTCATGTTGGATGACAGCAAATAGGAACTGGTCGATCTGGTTTCAGAGTGGGCATCTGTGTTTCAAGAGCATGGTTTGAAGGCAAAACGCAAAGCAAATTGCAGTTATGTAAGTAGGGAAGGTGGAAACAAAGAACTGTTTGAAGTTGCAGGTTAGGAGCTGAAGCAAAAGAAAGACGTTGTGCACTTGGGGGTGTACTCTTAGTGCCTTTGGAGAGAGATCTGGAGAACTGAAGAAAAGAACTCAGTGTGCAGGCGTGGCAGAAAAAGGTAGCAGGAGTAATGTGGGATTGGCAATTAAATAGCAAACAGAAAGGGAAGCATGTGCTGTGTGTGTTTGTCCCTGCCTGCTCTATGGCTTGGAAACAGTGGGTCTTACTGTGATGGAAGAAAGGAAGATATAGGGAGTTAAAAATAATATACAGTGGAGAACAGCAGGCAAGCAGAGGGGAGACAGAATGGAGGGATTTGGGACTCTCATTGACAGCTGGAGACTGCACATTTGAGGTGTGTCGGACATGGAAGAAGAATGGGAAAAGAATGACCATCAAAGCAAGCATAGGAAAAAGAGGACAGCAAGGAAGGACATGAGGGGACAATGGAAAGAGTCTGTCAAGAGACGTTGGAAGAGAAAAGGGCTGGAACTCCAAGATATATGAAACCACGCCCTGGACCAGAAAGAGTGATGAAGAATCATGGGCCCCTCCAACCCCAGATAAAAAGGAAAAGGAATCGAGAAGTGAAATGAAGTGTGCTTCTGTGGGATGTATAAAAAGGGACTGACTGCTTCACTTTAAAATCTTAGCTTGTTTTTCACATTAGAAATATCAAGTTTTACCGATTCTCCTCTTACTGGAGGGCTGCTGAACTAGTGCAATTATAACATCGCAAGAGATTGGCACAGGAGTACTAGAGAGGGAAAGGGATTTTAAATCAGATTGTTCAAAACTCTTCGGGGATTTTTTAACACCTATTAAAAAACGAACTCCTGGCTGAGTTCCACCTGGTAGTCAATTTAACAGAATGAACATAACTCGGATTCTTTAATGAAGCAAACATCAGTAGATTAATTTTTTTCTCTAAATTAGAATCCTGAGCTCCAGTGAAAGATGCAATAGTGTACATCTCCATAAATTTACCATTATTAATTCTCCTGGTTAATGTTAATAGACCTTTCAGATTCAGGTCTTGCATGGGTTCTTCTGTGGCTTTTTGCCCCCATTAAGTAGGAATTGATCCCTACTTGTTTTGCAGACCAGAAGCTTTTAAAAATCTCCAGCAAATAAATGTACTTATGTTCAAATCCTCATTATATTCTCTTCACTTCTAAGAGGTGAGACCAGTCAATTCTACTGTACCTTCTACTTCCCTCAACTAAGCACGTCCTTCCGATGTCCCCTAATGCCTTTCTAGCAGACAAATCTTGTTCCTCTGTTTTCACTGTGCTCGGAAACCGCGGTGATGGCCATATCATAAGAATACAGGTAAATTAGACAGAAGAGCACTGTTGACTGGATTTACCAGAAGTCGTCTTTGTTCAAAGATATTTCTAAGACTGATTAAGTTATCAGCACCTCTTGATGAGGTTTGTTAAGCTCCTATTTAAATGAACAGCAACAAAAATGTTGGTCTTTTAAAACTAACCTATAAACATTTTTAGAGAGGAGACAAACTGGAAATCAAGCTCCAGTAATTTTTTTATTATTTGGTGAAACCTTTCCGCAGATTATGGCTTTCTCTCTGACACCTGGAAGTTCTTAGAATGCTGTGCAAGATCCGAAAATGTTATTTTCTTTTCTACTGACAGCTTGTTTTTCCACATCATTTACTTCTTCAAACAATGCTTTTAAAAAAGAAGCTCTGAAGGCTGTTTTCTGATGACAAATGACAACTTTCCATGGGACCTGTTCAACCACGTTGACAGGAAAGCTGTAATTTCTAGAGGGACATTTTTCCTTTAGGGGCTAAAAGATGAGTCCCAAAATCTATTGCAAACATACAGAACAAAAGAGAAATAATTTCATACATGTCACTGATTTTAACAAACTCATGACATGTCATGGAAAAAGCTACATGATGCATAAATCATGGAAGAATCCTCTTCACTGGATTCTTGAAATAATCTGTATCTTTCATCCCATCTAGAATATTTCCTTTGTCTTTCTCATAAAAAAGATGGCAGTGGGATGGTGATGGGATGTGGATTTTGTAAAAGCTTGAGGACTTTTTGTTTTGAGTTTTGTGAAATTTTGAAGGTAAAATATTTTTCCTGTTATGCTGAATAATTGTGTTCCAAGGAAATATACATTTCTGAGTAAATGGAAGCTTTTACAATGGAAACCATTAAAATTATCACTGTGTTTCTAATGTAAAACAACCAGAGATAGTGGAAAAAAGTCAGAAGGCTGGAGAACTGGAAACAAGGCACAAATCTTTAAAAAGGAAGGGTAATTAACCACCGCTTACCAAGGGCTGTAGTAGATTCTTCATCATTTGAAGTCTTTACCAGAAGACGGGATGCCTTTCTAAGAGATCATACCAAGTTCAACCACAAGTTATTGGGTTCAGTTCAAGAATTACTGAGTAAAATTCTATTGCCTCAGTTACAGAATCATATTAATGGACCTCAAGAGGTCATCTGGTCCATTCCCTCACACTGAGGCAGGTCATCCCTGACATGAGTTTGTCTAACCTGTTCTTAAAAAACATCAGTGACAAGGATTCCACATCCTACCTAGGTAACCTGTTTCAGTGCTTAACTGTCCTCATAGTTAATTTTTTTTTCTAATATCCAACCTAAATCTCCCTTGCTGAAAGTAAGTACTTCATGCCTTACCCTTGATGGATGTGGAAAACAATTGATCACCATCCGCTTTATAATAACCTTTCCCGTGTTTGTAGACTACGAGGCCCCACTCAGCCTTCCCTAGCTTAAGTATGCCATAGCAGGGTAGAATCACCCTCTCACGGGGTGTAGAGCTGGGAGGTGGAGGTTTGAGATTACAAATCAAGTGGCAAGAGTCACTGCGGCTGCCCTTCAGTTCAGGACAGCGTGGTCCAGGGGCCAGAGTTCATGCAGCTTCCCTTCTGTTCAGGGCAGCAGGGCCTAGTGGCTAGATTCAATAGGGCTGCCATTCTCTGCATGACAGTATGGCTTAGTGGCTACAGACAATGCAGCTGTCCTTCAGCAGTAAAGCTACTCCCTCAGGCATTGACCACACTCTGTGGTGGGGCTCTGCAAGGTAAGGGGACTATGGCCCACCCTATACCACAAGGTCCTGGCCCAAGGCCCTGAGGAAGCGATACTCCTGTGGTCCGGCTCAGCCTATCACTATCACAGTCTCGATCCCTGGGTCACGTTCTCGCTGCAGTAGTCTCCCGTTGCCACCTGTTTCTCCTCTGCTGGCTCTCACGGTCAGCTGGTAGTCTGCAGGAGCCTCAGTGCGCTCAGCTTCTGGCTCCAACAGCTTCCCGGTAGGAGCGTGAAACACAAGTCTGCTCTCCTCCCTCGTCAGCCCATACTGAGCTCAATTGCTTCTTTTATACTCTGTCTCCAGTCAGAGCATGCCCGGCCAAGGCGAAAGGGTGGAGCCTCTTCAACCCACAGAGTGTAGTTCATCCTATCTGAGACAGGGTGGGGTAGAACCACCGCATCACAGTGCCAAGTTCTTTCAACCTTTCCTCCTACAGCAAGTTTTCTAAACTTCCTAACATTTTGGTTGCTCTCCTTTAGATTCTTTCCAGTTTGTTCACTTCTTTCTCAAAGTGTGGTGCCCAAAACTGGACACGGTACTCTACCTGAGGTCAGGGCCAGCCCTAGACCAAATGGCACCCCAGGCTGAAGAGGTCACTTTCCCCTCACAAAGTGAAGCACAGTATCAGAGAGATCCAGAGACTGACCAATGGCATTTTCCAGTGCTAAAATAGCAAGGGATATCAGTCTCTTGTCGGCCATCGTTGGTTGAAGATATGTATTAATGATCCTGAGCTTCAAAAAGCTGCTCTGACCATTCGTGACTGTGACCGGGAGCATGAGCAGAGTCCTCAAAGCCATCCACACCTTAGGAAAAGTGTCCTTCAGCTCTGCATCATGAATGAATTGAAGAATTTGGAGTGGAGATTCTAGGAGGTTTGAGGAAAATGTACTTCTCAGAAAGCCTGGGAGGTTCCATGAGATTCTACAAAGGTCCAGAACATTTGAGGAGGTTTGTGAAAAATGAATCCACTTATGGATTACCTGAAACATTTTATTTTAAACCTTTATTTTCCCTTTTGTTGCTAACAAAAACAGAGCCCCAAGGGCCCCCCCCACAGCCAGGCATTTCAGGAGGTCGCCTGGGTTGTCTGCCCCTAAATTCAGTCCTGGCTGAGCAGAACATGGAAATAGAGCTCCCCCATACCAGACTTGACCAGACCTGCACCCAAGCACAAAAAAATAGTGGATGATGTTGTTAAGTCATTGTTAAATGACTTAGTGTGAGGCTGATAATTGTTGGTTTTGACCTTAAGTGTATTAAATGTTGCGGTTTTTTTAATACCACAAATGAGTAGTTTGAGTTTGTCGTGAGTGGACATGTTTCCATATGAAAATGAGGTCACTTATTTAGCTCTGTGGTAAATTTGTATTTCAAAAAACAAGTGACTTAATCTGAAGTTACAGGGAGAAGGTGAGAGATCCTGTAGAGCCCAAATTCCTGGAAAAGTCTACCCTGTGCAGTGCTAACAACCACTGACGTGTTCAGTAGAGATCTAACGGATTAAGCATGAGGAAAAGTTCCATGTCACTTGTGCTGCCACCCAGCCAACAATGCTATTTTTGACTGAATATTTATTTCCCCAATGGCTTCAGAAACAACTAATAACCTTAGCATCTACATGGGGAAAAGTCCCCACAGAATTCTGAGCCACACCAGGGCAAAGAGGGAAAAAGGACATCCCTGTGCAGTGCAACATGCGCCTACCTTGGGCTGAGGTGCATGGAGACATGCTCGCCTCTTTACCCCCACAGTGGGTGGAGAGGGACAGAAAATAGGCTGAGTCTTGGCTTCTCCTCCTCCCCTTACTGACCAGAGTAGCTAAACTGGTATAGGCCACAGAAAATGACTGCCTTCCCTTAGGAGCAAGCAGGAAGCTGGAAGGGAATGGCATCTCCCAGGAACATCCGAGGAACACAATTCTTCCTGTGGTTACTTCTGCGGTGGTGCAGCTCGCACACCTGCCTACAGTCAGAGTCTAGTCCCAAGAGCTGTGTCTTATACTGAGAGGTACTTTACTTCGCGAATGGTCTCGTTGGGACGACTCCGCAGGAATGAGAGTGGGAAAACCTGGCCCTAAAATAGAGCGTGTGGCATATGATTTGTAAAACAACATTGTACAGCCTCACGGCAACACCATTGTAATTTCAGGTTGTTTTCTTGTTACAGTGAAGGCAGTTAAAAATGCTGAATGATTGGCCTCTGTAATGCTTGGAGCTGGGCACTGTCCTCAAATTTTATCGCAATCACTGTACCGCATCTCTGTGGAAACCAACTATTGCACTGCATTGCAAAAGGCAATACAAATGTTTTCCCCTACTTCATTACACAGAGATGAGTTATCTTGCATCGAAGAGGTAAGAAAAGAAATGGGGAGAAAAGTGTGTACAATATTACTGCGTCTGACTGCAACTGGTGGAAAAATACTGAAAACAAGTTGCGCTGGCTGATGCACGGGACGTTTTCACTCCCTGTAATTGATTGCTAACTAGCAAAACCACAAAGCATCGACATTATTTCTGTAGTCTGCATACCTAACAAATGTTCTTGTAATAATTTTCTGGTGGTTATGTCTGGAGAATTAAATTGAGAGCTCAGCCACGGCATATTTTACTGCTTCTGTATCTCGTGAAAAATCAGCTCTGTAGGACCTGCTTTACAAGATGTTTTGAGCCCCAAAGAAGCATAGGACTGGAAGGGACCTCCAGAGTCATCAAGTCCAGACCCCTGATACTGCAGGCCCCCCTGTGGTATCATCCCGCTGGTGAACATATCAATTTATGAAGCACAGTATGTCTGAAGGTAGGATCATGCACTCCAAGGTCCAGTTATCTGCTGAAATACAGGTATTAGGCCCAATAGAAGATGGTATAAATTATTCTGTTAAGAAAGAGCACCAGCTGTCCTTCCCAAACAGTGGTGAGGCACAGCGTTACCAGTGGTTATCCAATCCCTCAGGCTCTGATCCAGCAAAGCACTTTAAACACATGGTGAACTTTAAGTGCATGAGTAGTTTCACTGACTTCCATTTTTAGGACGTGTGATTGAGCAAGTGCATTTGGAATTTCTCCAGTCACGCCTTCATCTCATTGATATCCTCCTCCTTGGTCCTTGTGCTGTGATTTCTTCTGGTACAAATGGAAAGGAACTGGAACATACTCTTTAAAATTACAGCTGTAAAGTCTAAAATAATCTGAATCTATAACTAGGGATGGCAGAATCTGTTCTCATATATTTAGAACTCAGAATCCACAAGGTATTCCACTGAGCAAAACTTTGGGAATGTTTCTAAGGGGATATTTCTCCCTTAAATACCCATAAATCCTGCCATAATGGTCCATGATGATCCATTTGACTAGTTTTAACTATTTTCATAGATTCAAAGGCTAGAAGGGACCATTGTGATCATCTGGTCATCATCTGTGTATCACACAGGCCATAGAGTTTCCCCAAAATTACTCCGAGAGCAGATCTTTTAGAAAAACATCCATTCTTTATTTTAAAAATTGTCAGTGATAGAGAATCCACCATGATGCTTGGTCAATTGTTCCAAAGGTTAATTACTCTCACTGTTAAAAATTTATACCTTATTTCCAGTCTGAATTTGTCTAGAGTCAACTTCCAGCTATTAGATTACATTATACCTTTCTCTGCTAGATTGAAAAGCCTGCTATTAAATATTTGTTCCCCATGGAGGGACTTCTAGAGTGTAATTAAGTCTCCCTTTAACCTTTTAAATAGATTGAGCACCTTGCGTCTGTCACAATAAGACATGTTTTCTAATCCTCTAATCGTTCTCACGGCTCTTCTGTGAACCCTCTCAAATTGTTCAACACCCTTCTTGAATTGTGTACACCAGAACTGGACACAGTATTCCAGCCGTGGTCTCACCAGTACCAAATCCAGAGTCAAAGAAACTTCTCCAGTCCTACTCAAGATTTCCCTATTAATGCATCTAAGAATCACATTAGCTTTTGCGACCACAGGGTCACACGGGGAGCTCGTGTTCAGCTGATTATCCATCATGTCCCCCCAAATTATTTTTGGAAGTGTCAGAACCTCCTTCAAGGCTCAGTTCGTTCATTGACACTGTTCAGTGTGTACATCAACCAGCCAGAGTCTCACGCAAAATTATCTATGCCAACGACATCTGCTGCAGCTGCCAAGCTCAGTCCTTCCCAGAGATTGACGTGGTTTTGAATGACGATATGAAACTCACGGCAGACTATTGTAGTTTGTGATGCCTGCAGCTGAGCTTTTCCAACATGGTTTCTAGTGTCTTCCATCTACATAATACAAGCACAGGCCATGAGCTAAATGTTTCCCTCAATGGTCAACGCCTGCAACATGAGCAAAACCCGGTTTACCTCGGAGAGACATTGGACAGATCATTAGCGTATTGCAATCACCTGAGGAAGATGGCAGCCAAAAAACAGCACTTGGAGCAACCTGGCCATGCAAATGCCTGGACCCTTAGAACATCAGCCTTGCCCTCTGCGTTTCAACAGCAGAGTACCGTGCTCCTGCCTGGTGTCGCTTGTCTCACTTGAGGCTGATCGAGGTAGAGCGTATTGTTCCTGGGACTTTAGGGTCAACTCCATTGCCGTGGCTACCAACACTTAGGAACATAGCACTGCCCCATATTCACCAGGAGAAGGCCTCTGTCATGCTGCTGGCCAAGATCCATGAGAATAGCGACCTGGCTTTGGAGGCGGACCTCTTCAACAGCCCGTCAGATTGCCTGTTTTCTAGACACCCTTTATGGTCATTTATGCCTTCACAAGACATGACAATGGAATCTGCTTGGCACAATGAATGGCCAGTGCTGATAATTGTTAATCACTCTTTCCTTACTGACCCAACCCTCTATCCACCAGGTTTTGAGCGGCCAATCTCTGTGGTCATCTCTGAACCGGTTTCGAACGGGACAGGGCATCTGTGCGGCCAATCTTTTGAAATGGGTTTTTTCTAATGACCCGCAGCTGTGGTCAACTTCAGACTGTGTGACATGTCCTTGATGAGTGCCCACTGACTTATTTTGATACCAGCTGTCTGGCTGGCTGATGATGACACCATCAAATGGCTGGGCACATTGCATACACACAGATATGTTAAAATGCAGATTGTTTGTGCCTAGCTTACCAAGCGATCCAGATTGCTCTATATCACTGACCTGTTTGCTTCATTATTTATCATTCCTCCAATTCTTGTGTCATCCACAAACTTTATCAGTAATGATTTGATGCTTTTTCCAGGCAATGATAAAAATGTTAAATAGTGTAGGGTCAAGAACCAATTCCCATGGGACCCAACTAGAGGCATACCTGCTCGATGATGATTCCCCATTTACAATTATATTTTGAGACCGATCAGGTAGCCAGCTTTTCTTTCATTTAATGTGTGCCATGTTTACTTCATATTCTAATTTTTCTGTTTGCAGTACCAAGTCAAATGCCTTACAGAAGTCTATTACATCAACACTATTATGTTTATCAATCAAATCTGTAATCCCATCAAAACATAGTTATCAAGTTAGGTTTTTATCAAGTTTAGTTTTTGTTCCTAATATACTTTAAAAAAACCCTCCATATTATCCTTAACTTTGTTGTCCATAGATTTCTTCTATGTATTTACTGTTAAATATTTTTAAATTACAGTAGCAGCTAGAGGCCTGGATGTAGATCAGAATCCCATTGTGCCAAGCACTTTACAAACGTATATGAAGATAGTCCTTGCCCCAAAGATCTTGTCCAGTTTGAACCGAACATTGATGTTTTTGACATTTTTCATTTAATCGAACACTCAATTTTGTTTGTTTTGAATCAACTGAAATGTTTTGCTTTGTCCTGAAATGAAATTTTTCAATTTATTTTGTTTCATCTGGAATGGGTTTTACTGATTTTTGCAGCACGTATGTGTGTGTGTGTGTTTAATTGGTCAAATTTCAAAACAACACCACTTCAAAAGAACAAGTTGAAAAATTTTTTTTAAAAATTTGAAAACAATATTTTACACCCAAAAAAATCAAAATGAAACATTTTGACTTTCATTGTTTTTCTTTTTTCTTTCTTTTTTTTCAGTCAAAACTGTCAAATTTGTCTCAAAGTCGAGGATGGTTTCGAACCCCTGAAATACATTTGTTCAGTTAAAATACTATTATTTGAAAAAAAATGCCCAATTCAAATCATGAGCCCAGCTGTGCCAGTGGCTATTTGTACAGCAGATCCCAACCCAGAGGGATCTAGAGCCTAGTTTAGGTCATGCACATTTCCCAAAGGCATGGCCAATTTAGCAGGGGCTGCACACACAAAAATTGGAGGCTGGTTTAAGGCTTGCTGAAAGTGTGTGCTTCTGAGTCATTCTTTCACTGTGTCACTGGGTGGATACTGAGCCTTTGATATCTGTTTGGCTACCGCTAGATGTCTGTCTATATCGATCTATCTAGAGACATATCTCTAGATAGAGCGATATAGATATAGATAGATACCTAAGATATGTGCAACTGTTGACTTTAATGTGTAAATGCTTATGTTACTCTTTTTCTTACGAGGCCCTGATGACCTTGCATGTGACTTTTTAGTGTTTAAATAATTCTTGTGAACAAACTTGGAATCCTAAAACCAAGATGTGCAACGGAAATGTCAGTAACCCCGTAAGCACAGCATCGTGCACGGCAATGCTATAGTAAACATTCTGAAGAGGCGCGCCAGTTATTTTAAATTGTTTTACTCTCTTCATTCCCAGAACTCTGATCCATTGCAAACTGAAGTGCTCTTAAAAACTTACAGCACTCCATTAATTTTAAATTGCACAAGCCCAGAACCCTCTTCATTTCCAAACCAAAGCACTCTGGAAAATGTGAAGCGCAACAATTACTTTAAATCACTGTCTCTGATATGTGAGTTCAAAATCCATTTGGTGTGTGTATTTTTTATTTTTTTTTGATTTTGTCTTGCAAATGCAGCAAACAGGAGAGAGCCAAAAAAAATCTTTGGCCCATTAGGGGAAAAATGTATCAAAATTTATCTTTTTTCTATTTGTTAAAATAAAGCAGCAACTTTGTTTAAGCATTTCAATCGCATGCAAAGAGTGACTACAAAAAGGCTTTTTTTTATCAAACCTCAGGTAGGAGGAAGAACATGTATGCTGTGTTGTTTCAACGTTTCTGACAACTGTATTAACTTCTAAGCAGATAAGTCTACACCATCCCTTGCTGTGCAACCGTTTTCTGCTTTTCACCTCCCTTGTTGGCCCGTAATAGTATAGGCAAGCTAGAACATCAGTGCAAATAGCTGATAGCCCTGCCATTCGGGAGCTGCTAGATATCAGTTATCTCCTGTGAGCCAGCTGCATAGTAAAATTTACTAGATCAGATTGAAACTGCAATAAGGTTTTCCACTGAAAAATGGCAAAGAGATTCTGATAAACATTTTAATAAAACTCCTTGTAAAAGAAAATGAATGGAAGGCTTGTAAAAGTCCCAACATCACTGAAAAATTCACTTGCATTTATAGAAGAGATACTGCAAGGATAGTAACATTGCAATGTTTCCCCACAGCCCCCTGTGGTCTACTCTTCATAATACCTTATCAAAAGGTGCACCTGTAGGGTTGATATGATAGTTTACTCTCCATGCCTGATCAGTCTTCAACCGCCCAGATAGGATTGCCAAATCTGTCAGTTAGCCCCCGACTGCAGCTGTGTTTTCTGTGCTGTGTACGTGTATCCAGTGGGCATTACTAACTCACTGTTGAAGATAGTAGAATTTTTTTTCTTCCAATTTCTTAGATTTTTAAGGTCAGAAGGCACCTCTTGTATAACTAGCTATGCCACTGAATTTTACCCCCAGATTTTTTGTTTGACTTTCAAAATTCCAAAAAAAGAAATGGGGAAAATGTGGGTTTTCAATCAACTATAGAGTCAAAGATTTTCAAAATTTCCAAAGCCTTTCAAATTTAAAAAACAAAGGGAAAATCTGAAAATATTTTCGCAAAAACGTTCCCCTTATTTTCCAATCAGCTCTACTCATTGAACACAGACCACAGAAGGCTCAACTGACACATACACCTTTTAGACCCTGATGCAGCAAAACACTTAAGTATGACCTTAACTTTAAACACTTTAGTACCATTGATTTCAACAGGACGAATTACAAGCTTAAAGTTAAGCATATTTGCCAGTGGGTTTGTTGGATGGGGGCCATGGGCACCACACAATTGGCAGTAGACTCCGATCACAGGAATGCCATCTAGGGTAACTCCGCTGAAGCCAGTGGAGTCACTTTGCATTTATGCAATTTAACTCCAATCAGACTATGGCGCCTGGCTGAAAAATCTGCTAAGCTGTTCCTCACTTTACATTCATGTGCACTGTAGAATCAGCTGTATCTTTTTTATATGTTATAGACCTTTTTAATTAGGGCAGCAAATATCTATGGAGTTCTTCCTCCTACAGACATGTTTAAACACTGCTTTCACTGTGCCAACGTCACAGTATGAAAGAACTTCAACTCCAATCAGTCTGAGAAAAAATACAATTTACTGAGTGATATTTGGCTTGTCTATATATCTTTCTGAGCATGTTCATATGGAAAGACACAGCGCAATTTACTGACACATTTATGAGCGTCTGCCACTAAATGTAACATGCAGGTTTGGCAATCATTAAACAAAATGTGCCCCATTTAATTGCAGGGTTGCTATGGACAAGATAATTAAATGTAAATGAGCTCCCAGGTACATCTGTGACAGGTTTCTGGCATGTGCCTGAAGCCTTTTTGCAGCAAGAAAGAGAAAGCGAGAGCAAGAGATGGCGCAAAGGCTGTGATCAAATCCGAAAGCTAAAACTACGCAGCTCTTTCCTTCCAGCATTGGACCAATAGAGATAAACAGAACTGGGAAATGTGTGTGCTTTTTTAATGCACATTTTTCACACATTACTAGGAAGAAGGAATCCCCTATTGAAAAACCATCACTGTAGCTCAGAGTCTTAAACTGCCTAATTCTGCCACCCTAACTCGCACCGAGTAGCAGCTTCTCATGCGCGCCATCCCACCAAGTCCTTTTGGGACTGAATCAGGGCCGGGGTGTTTGGGCCTGGCGCAGAAGGGGAGCAATGGGGCCTGCTGTCTATCTCAGATGCGCTTGCAGAGCCAGTGGGTCTCTTCGCTTGAATACTCAGTGTGAGAAAGGGTTGCAGAATTGGGACCCAAATGTGTACGCTTGTAGGGTAATGAATGGATTTTGCATTAGCTGAATTTATGCTTATTCTGGAGAGGAAGGTTGGTCTCAGGACTGAGGACTCAATGGCGTCCACGCCTTCCCAGATAAAACACATCAGCCTACACAGCTGTGCGGATATCAGACGGGGTTGTCACCAGCTCCGGGAGTGGGCCCGCAGCAAATTACTCCTCCTCTGGAGTGCGGAAGCAGGGCAGGGATTGTGCCTCCGAGGGGTGTGTCTGGATTACATTGCCGCCTTCGGGGGGTTGGCACAGCACCCCTTGCTCTGTGGGAAGGCATCCACGAACCAATAGTTAATGCTGCAGCAGAGCGACTCCACCCAGCGGGCACCTGGAGTCTGAATGCAGGAAGTAAATCGTGGCACAAAACTTGGGGCCTTTTTGTTTTCAGCGCGATTGCCTGTGGCTCAAATCAGTTTCCCTTGGACAAAAGCAGCATTGCCTGGTCCAAGATGCCATCCATTTCCATGCACTGATTTCCAAGCTGAGTGTTGCTGACATTGGGCACGTCTCGTTATCACTAAACACAATAGGATCATCGAATATTAGAGTTGGAACGGACCTCGGGAGGTATCTAGTCCCACCCCCTGCTCAAAGCAGGGCCAGCCTCAGCTAAATCATCCCAATCAGGGCTTTGTCAAGCCTCAGCATAAAAACATCTAAAGATGGAGATTACCTACCTCCCTAGGTAACCCATTCCAGTGCTTCACCATCCTCCTAGAGAAAAATGTTTTCCTAATGGCCAACCTAGGCCTCCTCCACTGCAACTTGAGACCATTGCTCCTCGTTCTGTCATCTGCCACCACTGAGAACAGCCTAGCTCCATCCTTCCTGGAACCCCTTCAGGTAGTTAAAGGCTGCTATCAAATCCCACCCGCCATTCTTCTCTTGTTCAGACTAATTCCTCCAACAAATGTCTCTTCCTCACAGGTAACCCTCTTACAAAACATTCCCTAGTAATGCCGCCGGGCTGCAAACCTGCGACTAGACTGGCCCAGCTACTCACCACATACTCCCTCTTGCACGTAAGCAGGCAGGGAGAGGATGAAAGGGCATCGGAGCAGGAGCCAGGGTAGCCGAGCAGGTGCACAGAGGGAATTAAGCTTCTACTTGCAAAGGAGCTGATAACTCACTCTTTCTCTCGGGCAAGTGGGGAGTAGAGGGGGAGTTTGAGCAGAGCGGTGGAGCCGCAGTCTCATAGACTCATAGACTCATAGGTCAGAAGGGACCAATATGATCATCTAGTCTGACCTCCCGCACAAGGCAGGCCACAAAACCCAGTCAGTTCCCTAGTCCACCCCTTCATCGGGACAGCTTGTGAGTTTACAGCCTAGGCCACTGTGAGCAGCTGCCATTTGAAGGCTCACGCTCCCTTTCTCCCAGTTGTGTGTGTGACACCGCCGCCTTTCCCTCTCGCGGGCTGCAGAGCGACATCACATTTCATGAGTCACGAGCACGGCGCAGCCGCTGCCGTCAGTCGCGCCCTGAGGAGCCGGCTGTGAGCCCTCCCTTCTGAACGGGAAGCTGGGCTGCCAAGCGCCCCCATTTGGGACATGCTTAGAGTGTTTTGTTGGACCAGGCCTGACATTTCCAGCCAAAGAAGTTTAAAAGTCTCCTACTGCTGCCTCTGTCAGTGTGAATCAGCGTTAGCAGACACTGAGCCTCCTGGAGCTGCCAATTCAGTGCAAGGAGGAGGCAGATGGCGGTGCAGCTGCTGAAGGAACCCTTTAAAGAGCATCAAGATGGGGGAAAGGACAGCGGGAAAGTGGGAATTAACTCCACTTCCTGGCACCGAACCGTTCCAGTCTGCCTGCGAGCGACACAACCTGAAGAAGAATTGCACCCGCTGACTGGCCAGCAGACTGCACATGCAGACTTTCCGAGAGCTCCGGATAAAAGTTGCTGTAAGTGCGGAGGGGCCCGGGGAGTGTTTGAAATCTGATGTCATTTTTCAAGAGGGTGCTTGGGGAGGTTGCCGTCTCAGTAGACAAATGAGACTCTCTCACATCATCCCATCCAAAGGCAAATGCATGGTAAGATGTATTTGCAGCATTAATACAGATGTGTAATATCTCGCTGCGGAATGACAGAACAGATGCTGCTATTTGCTATAAGTGAGACGCTGAGACCCATATTAACATGCAAGTTGTTTTTCACCTAGTGGCTCAGGAAGGGGAATTTAAGGCTTTAAACAAATCTTTATTTCACCTTCTGAAACAAGGTGTTTTTACGTATGAGCATCTCAGTGCTGAGTCCCTGAGCTATCTCCATCTGATAATGTGGGGCTGGCCATATACTCTATCCATTTTTGAATCACCAAAGACTGTGTTGCCCAGGAAGAGTGAGACGAGTTGTTCAAATAGGGCCAGCCCCTGTGAAGAAGGAAGCCTATTTTCCTTCCTGAACAGCAGTTTATTGGTTTGCCCCAGACAATCTGATGGTAACTCTTGAGTCAATGACCAGTTTTCACACTGCAATGAAGACAAAAATTCATGGGGATCTTATATCACACGTACAAGCTGTTTTCAGCTGATACCTGCGAAATGCAGCACTCGTTTGGACCTGCATTGTGTCAAGATTCTGCTGCAAACAGCAGTGAATGGGGTGTCTCAATAAGCCAGTAGAAAAGATGGAAATATTGACCGGAACAAAGAACTGGGAATGAATTTTCTTTGACAAATTGCTCTAAACTTGATCACTAGCAAGAAGGTCTGAAAGTTATTGGTGCTATTCCCACACCAGAATTGCTGCTAGCTATCATCATGATTTGCCCAGACAGTTTGTGATGTACTGTGAACAGTGGTATAAGCACTACGGGGATTGTCCGAGCAGTTCCGTAGCAAGTGACCTTGTTCAAAATCCCCCCTCCCACCCACCCCCAAATAGCAGATTCCGGGATAAGTTTGCCATTCGTGATGTAACTGTCAGCTTGGAGCCTAGTACCGAGAACACTGTATAGCCAAGATGGATGGCCTACTTAGTGTGCGGCATAAAACAAGACAGCGTAACATTTAAAATAGTTAGTATGCCAGCCGCAAAGCAAGCTCGGAAAATGTCAGTGTTTGTACTGAATTGCGTCACGTCATCTGCACATAGAAATCTGCGGTGCCAGTTTAAGTGTCTTTACTGGGGCAATGTTCTAGCTTCAGAGAAGGGGTCTAGTAGAAGGGGTGGTCCGATGCCATAACAGCAGTGAACACTGCTTTTACGGCATGTTCTGTGCAACAGTTTGTCTCCGTGGAAAGACATAGCCACCTTGTCCTGGGCGTGTGAATGCATCAGGCGAAGGGAAGAACTGGTTTAACGTATCGCACTCTCATTGAATGAGATCCATAATTCTGCACCGTATTTGCCTCCACATGGCTTCTAGATGTTGCACCGAGCCTCACTACAGGTGCGACAAAGCTGCTGCAAAGAATCAGGAGCGTAGCGCACTGTGGGGTAGTGAATTCAGCCTGTCCCTGGGAGAGGAGTGTAGCATCACCTAATTCAGCAAGGGAGTGGGCAAGAAGGCCCAACACAGTATGTGGGAGCACAAAGCATGGGCTATGGGAAAATGAAGGATGCTTGTTCCTGGGCTGGGAATCCTAAAGTGAAGCAAGATCCAGTGCAACCAGACAGGCTGAGACAAGACTGTTTTTCCTCTGCTTTTGCTTTCCCTCCTGTTGGTTTGGCTTAGCCTTTAAAGGGGCAGGACACTGGGTTTTGCTAGTTGGAGGATCTAGCCTTGCTCGTGCAATATGGCCCCCTGAGCTTCACCGGAGACAGTTCATACCATGATACTGAACGTCTGGTCTGAAAAGAATAAATAATTTTGCAATAAAACATTAAAAATGTTTTGGAATCAAAGTGCAAACCCTTGACTACAGTGGCAGCCATTAAGTAATACTTAGCTGGAACAGTCTGTGTCCTGTAAACCTCAAAATGCCTTATTTGCATAAAATAAAAAATAATTATGTGAGAATATAGTCTGAGATCGCGGTCCATTAAATAGCTCACTTGGCATTTGTTTCCCTGATGTTTTTTTACAGGAATGTTTGCTACAAAATAAATAATTCCACAATTTAAAAAAAGATCGATAAAAACCACCACTCTTGAATTGTAAACGTGAATTTCACCGATGTAGATTTTCATCCTTTTAAAGTAACTGTTTATACCGCAGGACTGTAACTTCACAACTGGTTCTGCGATGCATTTCCTTGAGTCATCAACCTTACTTTTCAGCCCTAACAGCCATCAAACATAATTGCATGCAACACTCCTCAGTTACAGGGAAATCTGTTCTTTGAAGCTGTGCTCTGCCTTTAGGCTCAGCTCTCTCCACTTGTGTTCAGCTGGGAATAAGAAAAAGAAAAAGAAAGACCTACAATTTGTTTCTGTCCAAAGACAGCTTCATGTTAGGGTTTAGCGTTGTCACGGTGCTTTGTTTTCGGGGTAATCTCAATAATACATTAAGATGCAATTTCAAACCAATGAGAATGGCACATTTTCTCTAGGCCCAGCCTTTGTAGCTGCATTAACGCTGAGTATCAACAGCTGTGGAAAACATATGCCACTAGAGACTCCGAGGTAGCAGCTCAAGGGAACCCAAGACACAACTCTATGGTGATGCCTGTTTCAGCACATGGCACGTTGTTGCTGTTAATAAAGGTACAAAGAGGATCTTTGCAGAGACACAACTTCCATGGTTTGTTAAGGAAAGGAGTGAAGTCCAGTCTCTTCCTGCACCTCTTCTAGAGCCGACCAGTGTCTAAATGGAACAATTGGACCCTCAAGAGTTTCCCCTGCCATGCCACCAGCTTGGATTGGGAATATTGGGAAGGAGACGCATTGCTTACTATAGTCACCCGCAACATGCAGACCACTGCATGATGGTGTCATGTGCTTCCTAGAGCAGCCGCTCCACAAGAGGAAAGATGGTGTGGTGCTTAGGGCACCTGCCTGCCACTTGGGAGACCTGGACTCAGTCCCCTGCCCAGAATTCCTGTATGTGCCTTTGGACAAGCCAGCCTCTCTGTGCCTCAGTTTCCCCTCTGTTCGGTGGGGGAGAACAGCACTTCCTGACTCCCAGTGGCATAGCAGGGATAAGCCCATTAAAGCCTGGGAGGAGCTCAGATACCAGGGTGATGGGGGACATAACATGACCGAAGCTAGCTCAGACAAACAGACTCACCTACTGGGCGTGAGCACCTCAGCCAAGGATTTGACGCTCAGACTGGGCTGGGCTGTTCTTCGCATACCGACCCGGCCACCTCCAGCACGCTCTCCCGCAGGAACGCCGGAGAGGGTCCCTTCTTACACGGCTGGAGAAGCAGCCAGACGTGCTCCAAGCTCAGTTGTGCACTATGGCCTGCCGAGGAGTTAGCACCCCAGACCCGAAGAAGAGCTCTGTGTGGCTCAAAAGCTTGTCTCTCACCCACGGACGCTGGCCCAATGGAAGACATTCCCTCGCCTACCTTGTCTCACTCGGAGGAATTCTGGCTGGCTCAGCTGCCCGCCCTGCAGCCACGCTTCCCTTCGGTGGGAGAGGGAGCCGTGGGCTCTCCCCTTTGTACCTGGCAGAGCCAGAGACCCACCCTTTCCCCAGTTTCCCCCCACAGTTATACCCACCTGTCCCCAGATCTGGCCATTGAGCAGGATGTGCAATGCAAAATGCTCCACGCACCCCACTCGAGCCAGTCACCGTTTCACCTTTGGTTGGAAGGGCCAGATGTCCGCCAGCTGATGTCCTGTGCACGGTGTTCTGTACTGCGAGAGTATCACAAACAGCTCGCCCATTCCTCACTCAGTGCAAACTCCCAGCCATGGCGGTGGAAGCTTCGCCTGAGTTCAGGGCACAGCGAGCGCCGCACCGGGAGAAAGGCAAATGAACGATGGGCTCTGGGCAGCGTTTGTGAGTGCCATGCCGTGCTAACGAATGCAACGCGATCAGGTGCTCCGGGTGTGATTGATAACGGCTCCAACTGCTTTTCTGTCTTTCCTTCAGCCAGGAGGATCAGTGTAGATCAGTCCTTGCGTGAAGCAGCGCATATGCTCAAACACTGGACGTGCGTCTCTTTGGCCTGTCGAATATCTGGGGCTGGCTGCTTTATTCCAAGTGAGGCAAAGGGGGAAAAAAAGCATTAGAAGTGTTTTCAGAACATGCTTAATGCACCAGATCTAGAAAGTGGCTTGTTTGCATTACTGCAATCATGTAACAGCTGTCCTCTGGCTGCGGCAGAAGCACGCAAAGCTCTGTGGTGGAAATGACCCTTTTTGGAACGAAGGCTTGTAATGGTAACTCATTTTCCTGAGGCCGCAACCAGCTCACAGCAAGTGAGAGAAATGACTTCGGGCTCCGACGCTGTGCGAGAAAAGATGGTCCAGGGCACAGGTCGCAAGCCTAGGTCTTGGGAAATATAGGATCAACTCCCCTTGGGGCAAGTCATTTAACGCTGCTGCACCTCAGTAAAACAAGAGGATTAGTACCACACAGGGGTGTTGTGACTGAAGACTTTGAAAGGCCGTATTACTGTGGGCCGTCTAGGTACCCAAAAAATGTGTTCCCATTATTCAGAGTGACTTGAATTGTGTTTATTAAGAAAAAAATGTTCGTATGAATATACCTTCTAAGGGCCCTGGCCTATCCCCAATGGGGCAGTGGGCAGGGGCCTGGCGAGGAAAGAAGTCCTTCAGCTTCCGAACAGCCTCACAAGAGAATCACCCGTGGTTCCATAGTCATGGAGCCACCTCACCCAACTAGCTCCCCACCTCTCTCCATAATGCCAGGCAGGCAGTTGCCGGGGGGGGCGGGGTTACTTCACAGCGCAAAGGGGACAGTAAGCATGGGCTTCCTGCCCTGTCCATACCAATTACACTATATCCAGAGCCCTGCAGGCCTGGCTTTTCCCCTAAGGAAATAGGAACAATTAGCGACCCAAAGGGCATATGAAGCAAATTGCTCAGAGGCAGATACGTCCCCAGGCACTTCGCAACCCATCAATTAAAAGAAGAAATGTCTGTCGTTACTGCCCAGACACCAAAAGGGGGACAACTCATTAGCTGTGCCTGGCTCCTGTGCGAGGAGAACCGTGCTGCCTCAGCCACTGAACACAGAGAAAATGAAACTCTCTCTCTGGAGACGGGGGCAGGGAGAAGATGGTGAAACTGGCTCCGATAGAAAACAGCAGCGTGCACTCTGGAGACGAAGCAATTATTTTTCTGCAATTACCGGACTTGTTAGTAGCACAGTTAGTAAACTCCTCCAGCCTCCCGTCTCGCAGTACGAGCCCTTGTGACTATCGGCTAAGTCAAACCTGTAGCTTGCACAGGGTGATTAAGAAATGAACTGGACCAGTTCCGTCGAGGATTCAAGGGGACATCAGCGACCCTGCCATTCACTTGATCCCACTGATACCCCCTTGACTGTAGAGGCAGAGTAGGTGCCACGAATGCAGCACAGGGCGTCCAGCGGTGCTGCTGGACGTGCCAGCCACATTGTGAGCTTTTGTTGAGTCATAGATTTTAAGGCCAGAAGGGAATATCTGGTGTGACTGCCTGTGGAATGCAGAATTAATTCCTACTTCAAGGCCAATAGCTCTGGTGGAATGAGAGTCGATCTTTTCAATAAACATCCAATCTTAATTTACAAGCCAGTGATGGAACCGTTGGAACGTTGTTCAATGGTTAATTACCCCTCTGTGTTTAAAATTTGCACCTGATTTCTAGTCTGAATTTTTCTAGTTTAGCTTCAGCGTCGAGTCCTTGGCTCTTGTTATACCACTGTCTGCTAGGCTGATGAGCCTTCTACACCAGAAGTGGGCACGGTGTTTTAGCAGTGCCAGATACTGAAAAAATATAACCTGCCTATTCCTATTGAAGATTGCTCTGTTTATACGTCCGTGACTCACGCCAGCCCTTAAAGCCACAGCATTGTACTGTGCGCTCACGTTCCAGCTGCGCTGCTACTGTCACACAATTACCAACGACTGCGTTGAAACAGCCGTTTCACATCCTAATTCTGCAAACCCTCCCATTTCACACGAGTTCGACACAAAGCAGCCGAGGTTTTCTCCAAGAGGACCTTTCACCTGCACGGATCTTTTGGTGAACAAGCTCGGATTCTCAAGTTTACAGAAAACAAAAAAACCCCAGAACTAAGTGTGATCTGGCAAAATGTTGGAGGTTGCCGTGATAGTGTGCACGGATCTCCTGGTCAGTTTCACAGCAAGAAAATAAGTATAATGTGAGTTTCTTTTGCCTGACGTGTTTCCTGTTATCTTCAAACAATTTCTACCCCATCCAAGTCCCCTCTGTGCCAGAAGTACAAACAGTGTTTGGCTGAATGCATAGAAGGCTTCCCCCCATTACCAAAATGCTGCACCGCTTCAGCACTGTCTGTCGTTTTGGATCACGTTTCCCCAGGTGTATTAGCATGGTAGCTCGAGCAATTGGAAACAGACCGTATCAAAGCTATTGAAGAGCTGAACAGTGAAAAATCCGGTAGCATCATGTGTATGCTGGGAATCACTTTGGAAAGTAGTTGGCTAGCGCCCAGGCCCTGAATGACTTTGTTGGCCCTCATCAGCTTGCAGAAGGCACTGCTGGGATGGGAAACACCACTGGGTCAGGACTGCGTTGCCCAGACTGGATTCCAGGATGGAGCTCTCCTCATAGCTGTTTCCTGCTGATGTTTATAACGGCCCTTGGGATTTCTGCTCTACCACCCACAGCGGTGTCAGCAGGGTGGACAGGATCAGCACCAGGGTCCTTAATGGGGATTTAAAACCAGCAGAGTGATGGGCATGATGTGTGTTGGCACGCATGCTGGGGAGCCAGGGTATTGCTGTTCGCCCTGATGCCCTGTCGCTGGGTGGGAATGTCGTCTATGGCCTGGTCTACACTTGCCCGGCGATTCGGCAGAGTCGCCTGCGTAACTCCCATTGACTGCTGTGCTTCCCTTCTGTGCACCGTCTTCACTGCATTGTGTTCCGGTCGACGCGGCGTCATGCCACTTGAGGAGGTTTAACTAGGTCGCCTTCCGGATCCATTGAGCGGGTCTTCGGTGACCACTCAATCGAGCCAGATAGGTCAATCTGACGGCAGGGACTTTGCTGCCGTCATTGTAGACGTAGCCTGCGTCCCAAAAAGCCCAGCCGACAGCTATCCTGGAGGACTGTCAGGACCGTCATTCAGTTGGGGTGCAGACTGTTAACCCTTACGTCTCAATGTAACCACCATTCAGGTCGCAGGTGGAGTCACCAATGCCATTTCTGGGAATGAGGCTGGCCCTCTATGAATTATGCAATGCCCCTGACAGCCTCTCACTCCCCAAGGTTCAATGGAGGCTCTGGGGCTATGGAGCACTGCTAAGACGCACAGCTCCCACCAGCCTCCATGCTGCGGTGGTGGCAAGACCTGGAACTTTGCCCTCTATTTTCACCTGAATGCGTGGGCAGATCGAAATGCCATTTCCCACAGCTGGGATGGCACTGTGCCCAGGGGAGTTCCTGGGAGACAGCAGGTTAAAAACATGGAAATCTGTACCAAATCTAACTTCAATTCCCATTAAGTGTTCTCCCAGCGTCTTGCTTGCAAGGCCAAGCGCAAGCCAAGTGCAGAGGCTACAAAAAATATCCGAAAGCTTGGTTCAGTAAGTTCTCTCTCTTTCTGCATTAGATCTCTGACAATGATCTGTGGGAGGCATATAGATACCTAGAGTTCAAGAATAGATGCATACCGATGGGCACAGCTTACCTCTAAAACAAAAAAAAAGTATGAAAACCATGGAGACTCCACTGTCCATTGCTGTGATCATCAGGCCTGGAGTTTCCAGATCTGACTTTTTCTGAATGGAGTGACTTTGCCCCTTGAGGGTCATTCTCAACTGAACAAGATGCAACTGGTTTCTTGCCTCTGTTCCTGTGTTCAGGAAAACAGACTGATTCCCAAGGGATCTTTCGATGGTCATTTTAAGGGCATCATTAGGGGCTAGATGCTACTCTCAATGCCACACTCTGAGCGTCATCTTTTGGCTTTATTTTATTCTGAGTTGAAGGGTCTGAAAGAGCCTGTGGACATAATTGAGACTCTGCTGAGATGCTGGTGGCGGAGTGCACCGATGCAGGGCTTGACCAAAAACTGGTGATATTAGCAAAAATAACAAGCACCCATCTGATACTATAATGCACACACGTGCTCTTGCTTTTCTCATGCTGTATGAACACGCACAACACTTATGGAATTAGGTTTTCCAGGGATCAGCACCTAAGCTGCTGAGCATTCTTGACAATCTATCCCTTCGTATATATGCTGTCTGCAGCTGGTTATTTGGTCACAATGTCAGTCACGAGTAAATTTATTTCAGCTTTCCAGCCACCTCCACAGCTGTGCACGCAGAGATTTCTGGCTGGGGATGTTGCACATCTCTTGCCTAAATTGAGTTCCGAATGCAAAATCTAGCACACGTGGGTATCCTGGGGATTTGTGCCGATGTGATCCAATGGGATACGAAGACAGTGTTCTTCTCTGTGACACATTTGCTCATTTGAATATTGTTCATGCTATTTAAAGGACATTTTCATCAGTTTCCCTCACACCAAGCATCTGAATTTTGAAAGAATAAGAAACATCTCTCAGCATGAATAAATGCAGTGATCTTCTTGAGAAACTTCAGACTTCTGGCACTTGGATACCAAGGGGAGAGCTAAACACAGGTGTGAAAGTGGTGGCTCTCTTTTAACGGTTTTACAGTACCACACATTGTTATTGTGATGGATTGTAAGCCGTGCCGAGGCACAAAAAGAGTCAAGGGAACCTGGTAGTGCTAGTAACCCAATTGCACCTGCCGAGGTGAAGGGGGCAGACTTAAAAAAGAAGAGAAAAGCTTAGTTGGGACAGATCCCAGGGAGCGGGTGTAATGAGTCTCTCTATCTGGGGAGGGGCCTGATAGAAGGACAGAGAAACGGTCTTCTGCTGAGGTGAGCCTGAAAATCGGTGCCACCGCAGGTTGATGACTGCCTGAAATGCTAGGAAGGCAGAGAACTGTGCAATCCCTAGACTGAGGGTGAGGGAGGCCCAGCAGCTTGAGGACATTACTTCATAGCTGAGGCTCGCCTGCAAGGGAGGGAGCGGCTGATGAGCCCAATTGGAGTTGAGCATTGAGTTATTTTATATTTCTGTTAGACTGGTTCAAGGACTCTGGGACCCTGGCAGGGGTGGGAAGAACTTGTGACCTGGCCAGAGCAAGAGGCAGACTACCAGAGGACTACAGTGGCTGGTGACAGTGGGCATCAGATGGCAAGAAAACTGCTATGCCATGCCTGGCCACAAGGAGATGCTACAGCGGAGGGTCCACACTTTTACACGACTTATTTGTATTGTGGTGGCATCTATCGTTTTAGGCATGGTGTACACACAGAATTCAACATTTTCATCCGTGCTTTCATTAATGGCATAGAGAGTACACTTATAATATTTGGGGATGATACCACGCTGGGAGGGGTTGCAATTGCCTTGGAGGCTAGGATTAAAATTCAAAATGATCTGGACAAACTGGAGAAATTGTCTGTCCTTAAATAGAATGAAATTCAATCAGGACAAATGCAAAGTATTTCCACTTGGGAAAGAACAATCAGTTGCACACGTACAAAATGGGAAATGACTCCCTGGAAAAGATTACTGAAGAAAGGGATCTAGGCATCGTAGTGGATCACAAGCTAAATATGAGTCTACAGAGTAACACTGTTGTGGAAAAAGCTAACATCATTCTGGGATGTATTAGCAGGAGTGTTGTAAGCAAGACACAAGTAGTAATTCTTCCGCTCTACTCCACGCTCACTCCACTGGAGTATTGTGTCCAGTTCTGGGCACCACATTTCAGGAAAGATGTGGACAAATTGGAGAAAGTCCAGAGAAAAGCCACAAAAATGATTAAACGTGACCTGACATGATTAAATATGAGGGAAGACTGAAAACATTGGGTTTGTTTAGTCTAGAGAGACGGGACATGGCAACAATTTTCAAGTACATAAAATGTGGTTACAAGATGAAAAATTGTTCTCCTTAGCCTCTGAGGATAGGACAAGAAACAATGGTCTTAAACTGCAGCAAGGGAGGTTTAGATTGGACATTAGGAAAAACTTCCTAACTGTCATGGAGTTAAGCACTGAAATAAATTGCCGAGGGAGGTTGTGTAATCGCCATCATTGGAGATTTTTAAGAGCAGGTTACACAAACATCTGTCAGGGATGGTCTAGTGTGGTAAAGTCAGGCCAGAAGGCTACCATAGGGTATACCAGGGCTAGTATGTGGGTCCTAAATGGTTAAAGGCCCTTCGCCCTGCAGGCAGAGGAGAGACTGCAGCAGGACAATTAGAGACACCTGGACCCAATGAAGGGCGATGCCAGGTGTACTTAAACCCTGCCTTCCCAAGAGGGGGAAGGGGGAACAAACCAGGAGGAAGCTGCCAAAAGGCTCGTGGAAACTGGAGGAGAAGGTTCCCTCCCAGACCGGGAGACAAAGCTCCTCTACAGCCAGGGGAGACGGGGTAGCGGGGGCGCCCTGGCTGAGGAAGAGAGGTAAAGCGCGAGACCCACGAGGGAGAAGCTGGCAGTTTGCCACACTAGATAATGCCTGGTCCTGCCATAAGTGCAGGGGACTGGACTAGACGACCTTGTGAGGTCCCTTTCAGGCCTACAATTCTATAATTCTAGGAATTAAAAAATGGCCTCTGCCCCTAAGAGCTTACACTTGATAAATAATACAAAACACAATCACATATAACTGAACACAGCTGAGTGCAAACAGGTAGGACAGCCAAAGCCCACCACCGCAGTCCAAGAGACCTCGTGCATGCCCGCTGCATACAGCCACCAAAGGTTCCTGCTGGGTGGGCACACCTTTACCCTGTGTCTTTACCAGGAGATGAGTTTTAAGCTTTGGATGGGCATTCTTCCCATTGCATACTTTTGCCACGTGCTCCTGCAGTTCTAATGCATTCTGAGTTTGGGAGATTTTCCTCCAGGGACTCCATTGTTTGAATAATTTTTTCTGATTACCCATTAGAACCTCAG
Organism: Mesoclemmys tuberculata; assembly: GCA_007922155.1. Taxonomy (NCBI): domain Eukaryota; kingdom Metazoa; phylum Chordata; order Testudines; family Chelidae; genus Mesoclemmys; species Mesoclemmys tuberculata. Next base: position 4,372,439 of record ML677031.1, on the reverse strand, counting down.
GGTCCTTACAAAACCATTATTTACAACATGCTGTATGTTGGGATGCCAGCTTCTCCAGAGCCCTCGTTGGAGAATAACTCTGGGCATTTCAAATTCCATGGCTAAGAGGATCATGGGATCCAAAATGTGCTCTTGCCAGAAAGAAAATAAATAAATGTGCTGCATAGCATAGAACCAACTAGCTGCAGGGACCTCTAAAGCAGAAGGCAGCATTGATTAAATGTACACTTTCCTGCTCATTAAACCAAGGCCAATAAATCACAGTTATTACAGTCTCGGATCCATTTTCCTGGTGATTGCCTATGGAAATAAATGTCAGCGTGGATGTGATCCAGGACTGCACTCGGTGGGAAAGCGCGGCTTGGAAAGTCAGGCCCATTGGATCACACGTTGCGTTTGAAGAAGTTTCCTCCCTGAAAGTCTGTCTCAACTCAAAGTTGTGTGCATGATGGGCAACATGTGCTATGGAGGGGCGTGTGGGGTGGTTTGGGGCCAGACGCTGACTGCTGGGCAAACCCTGGTCTTGGCTGGCTTCCAGATGACCTTGCAGGTGCTGTTCTGGGAACAGCGAAGCATGAAGTGTTTATGGGAACTGCGAAGTGCATCCCTGATTACGGCCTCCCCCTGTGCTTGTTGGCCAGTCCTAGCCGATCAGATTAGGGTGTGTGAGAAAGCTCTCACTGCTGTGAGAGCTTGTTTACTGCTGTAAGAACTGCATGTGGAAGGGGATGTTGGGCTAAGCTATAAGAGAAGGTGCTTGCAGCACAATAAAGAAGAACCCTGCTTTCAGCCACCATGGTGTCTTGTGAATAATTGCATTGGGGAAACCCAACAGGGGCGGGTTGTCATTCAAAGTGTGTTCACACAACTTGGGGCCAGAGGGCCAGAGTTTTACACAAAAGGGTAGGGAGTAATAGAACTGCCCGCTTTTTTGACGCAATGAAATTAGGTCTGATCCTCGCTCCTCAGGGGTGGACACCTCCTGCCCCACAAAGTCCCTTGCAGGCTCGGGGCTGCCAACAGTACGGTGCTGTGATCCGTTCCCTGCTTTAAAAGGGGGAAAGGTGCATAGCAGATGCTATCTCTTAGGACCACTTGACCCTGAACCATAGACCTCCACCTCTCTTCCTAGGTCTGAAACACACTGCTGCCTTGACCTTTAGCATCAGCAGATCTATCACCTTGGAGGGGAATGGCCAGGGACACTTGGCAGAGAGGGGCTGGGAGAATAAAAATTGTGCTTGATCTGGCTGGCGGGTTTATTATCCCTGACTGGCTGAGGGATTCCCTTTTCCTTTGGATCCTTTACGTTTTAAAAAGGTGTCTTTGCTTTCATGTCGGGCATTTCACAAACGGAAACAAACAAGGCGAGGGCGTTTTAAAAGAAGTGGCGGGGGAGGGAGAGCTGGCCCCCAGGTTAAAAAGGGTCATTTGCACAGCACAATGATCCCAGTTTGGAGGAAGGGGGGACTTAATGCTCCTCTCACTGACACTGTTATGGTGTAAATGGTCCTGGGTTCAGGGAGATCAGAGCCGAGCATCCCCTGGGTCCCTGCCCCCAATGGCTTGCCAAACGGGCCCAATCCAGCAAAGGCTTATGCACAAAAGCAACTAAACCTGCCCTAAGGGTGAACTGTGACCTACCTGCATAACGCCTCAGCCATCAGGTGCAGGAAGTGGGGGAGATGAAATCCCCCCAGCAAGGCACGGCTGATGGGTAAAGCAGTTGTAGCCATGGCCATCCAGGCTAGTTTCATGGACTGCTGGGGAGGGGAGTCGTTGTAAAGGAGGACGTGATGGGGCTTGCAAGGGGTTAAGGTGGCCAGGCAGGCCAATTAACTCTCCCACTAGTGAATCCTATGTCCAGGTATCTCATTGCCCCATTTGTGGCTTGATCCCATTATGGCCAATACAGTGTGTGTCAGCCTGGGGCCAGACCCATTACCATAGTATGGGTGGCGGGGAGAGAAGGAGGAATACAGCTGCACCGCCCACACTTCCTTCCCACCTCTATGCAGCTGTGTTACGGTTCTCTGCACCAGGGGCCAGTGTTGCACAGGATGAAATGAGGACTCTCTTTGGACACCGCTTCTGCTTACGCCTGAAACTTGGTGTCCAGAAATCAGTGGAGTTACTCAGACGCATACTGGTCCTTACCAGTTTAAATTATATATTGCTTTAAAATTATTCTTCCCCTCCCCCAAATACTGGAACTGTTCAGTGTATTCCTAATTGAAGGGGGTTTATTATGTTTATTATTAAATTATATCCTCTTTTAACATGGTTATCCCTTAAGCCACGCATTTTTCCAGGCCCCAGCCATTTACAAAACCTCTAAAGGCTGCATTAATAATGTGATGGAGAACCCTATCTTTAATACAAATAAGTGTCCAGGCTTTGTGTGTTTAAGAAAATAAATGAAGACAGGTGTCAAGTCTTTGGAGCATACGTGCTGCGTTTGCATTTTGCAGAAATTGGATCATTGTTTAATTATCCCAGGCAGCCATCTTCCAGTTTGGGTTAATGTGTGTGTTAAGAGGGCCCTTGTTCAAGGCCCTCTAGATATCTATAAATCACAGTCAGCATCAATTGCTTTTTTTCCCCTGTGGTTCACAAAAAGGTTTGATGACTCAGCTATTTTCCATCGCTTGCTAAGTGCCAAGTCGTCACTTCAGTTGTCCTCGGTGTCCAGTCACAAGCACAGCTGCACATACAGTTCAGCTATCTATTTCAGGGAAGTGGAGAGAAGAAACAGCTAGTTGTAGTTGTAATTCATGGACAGGAGGAGGACAAATGAAAAGCACAAACCAAAAAATAAAAAGACAAATGCTAAGAGAAACAGACTCCAGCCAGCTTATGAATGGGCTAACGCGAAGCAAAGAGTAAGAATTACAAGACGGCAAATGGTTGAGCAATAATGATGATACTGTTAAAAGGAAAAGTTGGGACTGGGAAACGTATTAAAGATACTGCACAGAAATGTATGTGATTCCTAACATCCTGGCCAGATCCAAGGACTGAACTAGAGAACTTCCGAGTGAAAATCTTAAATCTCTATGTGAGCTAAAAGCGTACGCACCAAAGCCGGGGCTAGAGCGGGAGCCTTGTCCTCTGTGGATCCGACCCAGAGGAGAAGATAATGCATACTGAGGAGTGGGTCGCCCCAGCAATAAACTTGATTAAATATTGGGGGTGATTACAGCTGTGAAAAAATGGCAGATTTCCCTCTTCCCGATAGTCACTCGCATTTGCAAAGGGTGTTTATTACCCAGAGCTTTTCACGTGGCTGAGTTGCTAGTGTTATGTTAGCAGAAAGTGAGCTTCAAAGTTGCATGTGCGACACATGGAAAAGAAATGTTATATTTGCCTGTGGGAGTGAATTCCCACCGGATGTGCTGTGCACTAATCCACGCAGGGCACAGAAACAATGCCATATTGTTTAGCTGACTCAACACGACTAACCAACTGACTGGAAGAGCTGGTAGCTAGTATTTGTGCACAGCTCGTTTGTGATTAAGAGTTCAAGGGATTTACAAAGTCTATCATCAGATTAGCATAATGAACAAATTTGGAGAAACCACAATCTGTTCGTGGGTATTAGAAAAGCAGAAGAAGAGGCCAAATTCAGTGGGCACATTTTAGTTGTTGTCATTGTCAATGATTCACCCAGCACTAGGAACGATACGTGCACGGAAACAGAAAGAGGAGTGGCCTTTCTGAGATGAATTAGCAGGGTATATCAGAGAAGGAGAACAATATCATTTACAAGATGCTGGGATCTAGGCTTATGAGTGTGTTAGTAAAAAAAAAGCAATCTTTCACTGCCCACCTACTCACAAACCCATAAGATGACAATGTGAGAGGAAGAGAAAATATCAAAAGAAAGTGGCTTAGTAGCGGCTTTCTTTCTCCTGTTTGACATGATCATTGGAAGAATCTTAACAGATTGGCCAGAGGAGGAGACTGTAGGCTGGGAATAGAGATCCTGCTTTCATAGATCCTGTTTACCATTTGCTTTGTGTACTTCTACAAAGAGACACATGCCTGTCCAGGTGTGGATGAAAACTGATAATAGAAGAAAGGTACAACTCTAAGCCAATGTAGTTATACAGAGAAGAGATCAAGGAATCCGGACAACAAACCAAATAAACGATCTGATTGTGAGAGACAAATGAAATTCAATCTATTTAGTTTAGTTTATCCAAAAGCAGGTTAAGAGGTAACTTGGTCATGGTCTACAAAGGACGATATCTCTCCTAGAAGAGGGATCAATGTAGCTGCCAAAAGCATAACCAGTGGTTGGAAGATAAAGCTAAACAAACTGAGACTAGAAATAAGGTGCACATTTTTAACAGGGAGGGTGAGATGGGGTGTATACCCCCCCCGGGGAGGAATGAATTAATGCAGGCCTGAGAGGCTAATTATGCCATCTAGTTGCTCTTGGAGGGCGGGTCAAATTTAACTAAAGATGAAGCCCTGCTGAGGGAGGATCTGGATGGCAACTACAATAAGAGGACACCCAGATTAGACGGGGGTTGCAGGGAGATAGAAGAGGTACTCTGCAGTCAATCTCTGGGACTGGAGAATAGGAGCCCGGAGGGATGGGGTTAAATAGGAAGCCCAGAGGGAGAGTTGGCCCTGAGCTCCTGTCCTGCGTAGAGCAGGTCAGAAGAATCATAGAGCAGCTACCAGGGTGGACCAAGTGCTGATGGTGAGCCTTGATAAAAGGGCAAGATCTGGACTTCCAGAGAGAGCGAGCCCAGGAAGAACCATGTAAGGGGAGCTTAAGAGGATGAGAAGCCAAGTCTGAGGAGGACAGAAGCTGGGTTAAGTTGTATTTTTTATCTTAATGGGGGGAATACAGGGGAGAGCCCTGCGAGTCCTGGCCTAGAGAACTGGGTGAAACTAGAGAGACTCTGGGGAGACGGCCTGTAAAAGGCTGTAAAAGGCTGCTGTAGGGAGGTAGCAGGGGTGTGACTAAGTAGATAGACCTTGCCTGCTCATGACAGGATATCTGGGCTGGAACCCCAAGGAGCGGGAAGGCCTGGGTTTCCCTACCAGCCCTAGTGAGATGGTGAGAGGCCAGGGAAGGGACAAGGGTGATGGAGAGCCTGTAGAGAAGGGTGTGAGGGTCACTGTGCCCAGAGTTGAAGCCAAAGAACTTTTTTGTAAAGACATCTGGACTATTATTTGCTAGACATTCGTTACCCTGAAAAGAGTGGAACTAAACCATGACCCAGCCAAATTATGGAAGGAGAGGCCACTGCAGGGCTGGGGCAACCATCTGCAGGGAGCACTGGAGAGGAGGGTTTGCTATGCCACACCATGTCTGGCCATGAAGAGGCATTTTAGTGGTGAGTCCACTTCTCTGCAGAGGGCAGTTAATCATTGGAACCACTTACCTAGGGATGCGGTGTGTTCTCCATCATCAGATGCAAGACTTTTCTGTCCCAACAGTGGTCATCCCAACAGTGGTTTTCAACCTTTTTTCATTTGAAGACCCCTACAAAAATGGAGGCATGGACCCCCTTTGGAAATTTTAGTCATAGACTGTGTACCACACGGGGTCCGTGAGCCACAGGTTGAAAACCACTCTTGTAGCACAAACCAAAGCTATAGGTTTGATGCGGGAGTTACCGGGTGAAGGTCCTTGGCATGATGATGGATGATCACAACGGCCCCTTTTCAATGAATCTGTGAAAGCATTGATCAGTCAGTTTTCTTCTGCCTGCATAAACTCAGAGCTCAGTCACAGTCCGTCTCCATTTACAATGAAGGGCCCAGTGTATGTATGGTTTTTTGCCCATCTGATCACACAGAAATATATAAAAATGCAGTTCCTCTCCAAGAACCCACTGAGCAATTGTTAATTCACCTTTACTGTCTGCGGTGATCGACACCTCAATGCATTTGCATGACAGCGCTGCCGTGCCTATAGATTTCTGAAGGGAAAACACACGGCACAAACCTATTCCTAGCTAGAAGGCTCCAGTAATGCAAAGTGCTGACTCCTTCAGCGATTGTGCAGTCTGTTGACATATTTTTGTGGTAATAGTAATTCACGATGAAGTGTTTCTTACTTTCTTCCTGTGCTTTGAGCCATATGAGTTTTAGCTGATACTAGCCTTTTTCCAGCCTCTTAAAATCCAGCAAGTATTAACCCTTCCCTGGGCATAACTGGGCACTCCTTTTCCTCTCTGCCATTGCTGGCTTCCTTCTGTGATACTTAGGCTGTTCAAACTGCAAAAACAGCCATTTGCAGGTTGTTTAATTGTCTTAGTTAAAGAGAATGGAGAGGTAAAATAGCTCCAGAGTGGGGTGAATAGTTCTCGGACAGGATTCAGCAGGGAAGGCATTAAAAATGAGCCTCAACCGGCCCGGAGTCCCATTGTTGCAGGTGTTAGCTAACCAGTGTGGTCTGACGGCTAGAGACCTAGACTGAAATTCAAGAGGCATGAGTGCAAGCTTCAGCTCTGCTGCCTGTGTAATGGGTAATATTGGGCAAGCTGCTTTCTGTGCCTCAGTTTCCTCATCTGTAAAATGGGGATGATGACACTGACTCCCTTTAAAGAGTATTTTGAGACCCACAGAAGACGACTGCTAGATGTGAGGTAGATATTTATTATCACTCCATGATGTGAGTTGGTAGCTCTTGCCACTCCCCCACCATTTTGTCTGAAGCAGAAGAACTTGTTCGAAATTCACGTAGACAACAGCTTTTTTTTTTTTTAAAGAACAGTAAAGGAAACTTGGCAAGAAACTGCCTATTCAACACTCTGTTGCTTCCAGTAAAACAGACAAATTAGTCAGTGACAATGCACAGAATTAATTACTGCTGTTTCTCTGCATCATTAGTTTCATCTCCTGTGTATTTTAGCTAGGGAGATTTTGTGGTAGTCCAGACCCATGGATCCTACGTTACACAAAGCTGGACGGAAAGAGCTAAATTCATCCCTAGCGTAAATCTGTTCATTCCAGGGGTGTTCGACCAGGGTTGAGTAGGATCCAACGTGTCCCCTACTGTGGCGCTATCCATGGTGCTGATGTTGAGTCAGGATTTCCAATGTCAGGCATTTTCTGTCTCTGAATGTTCACACCACCCGTGTTAGTATATCAAGTATTGTCTACAAGATTTGGAGTCAAATATTAAGACATTATAAGATGGACAAGATAAGAGATCTGGAGAGGATATTCTCTCCTTCATTCACATGTGAGTAGCTTCCATTAACGTTAATGAGCCTGGTTCTCAATTGCATTGCGCCTTGTAAAGTTATTTCCATCTGCACAAACGGGGTGTAAAAAACCACTGACTGATCACCCATTGCTGGAAACACTCCTACCACTGCCTGCTACAGATGAACTTGGTGATTGACCTTTTCCTGTGAGTTTTTCTCCTGAACCCACTGAGAGGAGGCCAACTTGTTCTTATTGGGAGAGGACACTGAATAACGTAGGTAATTTCCCAAGGATTCTAGTCTACATTGTCCAGCTGAAAGGTTTGATGTCCCCCTTCCCATGCCACTCTGCCTCCAGGTTCAGAAAACCATGGCTGCAAGCGTGCAGAAAGGCACGAATAGCTCTTGCACGGATATAGCACTTTCCATCTGGGGAACGCAACACCCTTTACACGTAACAGTTATCTAATTAAGCATCAGTGCTTTCCTGTGCAGCAGGTATTTTTCTAGTTTTGAATTGGAAAACTAAGGCATGGAGAGGTTAAATTCCTTGACCAAAGTCATGTAACACATGAGCAATACTGTTGGGAATAGAAGCCAGCAATCCTGGCTCAGAGCCCTGTACTTATAGCACTGAACCTCTGCCATGTCTCTTTTCTCCACTTTCCCAGCTCCCCAGAGCCACCTGCTAAGCACATTCTCTTATCTAACATCTCATCAGGATTAAGGGTTCCAGTGGAGATACAGAAGCTCAAAGCTGAGGTATCACAGTTGTGAACCTTTCCCAAAATACTCACAATAGTATTCTTTTTTTGGGGGGGGGGTGAATTTTATTTGCATTGAAATTTATTTATGACATGAATCTTCTGTGTATAATCGATTATCCTACTGATGACACTGTCTTACCCCAATGGATACATTCAGATCATAGGTGCTAAAAAAGAAGATTGCTATTATTTTCTGTGCTACACTTGATACTGTTTATTTCAATACCCTAGAAATGATCTCCAAGCAAGATGGATGTTTGTTTGTTTATTCTTCACCTATGCTATCCTCAGCATCTCATTTTTGTAGAGCTCTTCGGTAGCAGTGAAGAATTGGGCTTTGGGACATACTCCAAGAAAACCTTGCCACAGAAATTTCATTTTATGCTGTGCAGCTTTTAATTGACAGCTGCCTACCTTATCTCCAGCAGAATCAGCCAAATCATCAATCAAAGCAGCTGGGAAGTGTCTGTTTCAGACACTCAGTGCCATAGCGGTGAAAAAGCTCTATTGATTTAATTTTCCTTGCACCCTGGCTTCAGAATATATGTGCAGTCTGAAAGGGCTTTGTTTTACTCTGAGACTTAAGATAAATGGGCTGAAGCAAAACCAGCCAGTCCGTTTGGTGGAGGGACGGCGGGCGAGAGAGAACGGACACAAAGGCACCCACCAGATTTCTTGCTTGCTTCTCTGTGGATCTTGGTATGGTCAGGAATCCAAATGTCTCACTCTTGGCAAAGTCAGCCAGGCTATGTCCATGTGCAAAAAGAGGTAACAAATGTATTAAATAGCTCTCTGCCAATGCCAGCCAGTAAGAGAATCCTCTGCTCAAGGTCATTTATTCAATAGGGGAAACAGAGTAGACTTGAGGCAGATATACCTAGTAATTCATATAAGCATAAGAGCTACTTCACTGCTGTGTAACTCGAGGGTTGTGCTGGTGAAAGAAGCCTTGTCTTAGCTACTAGTACCATATTGCCCTTTCCTGGGATCCCCACATGAAATTTTATCCGATCTGAACATTGGTAGTTCTACTTCCACAAGGCAGGGCCGGGGTCCTGGTAATGCTCTGCCTCTTCCGTTATTCCATGGCACAGCAAAGAGCTGTCTGCAGAACACTGGTTTGAACTGCCTTTTAACAGCAAAACAAACCTTCCCCGGATTGGCATTTGTCATTTCCCTGTCAGAAAACCAGCCTTTCAAACCTGCCAGCCAGGGATTGATCTTCTGTGCTGCCCGCAGCAGTGCGATGTTTCCATTTCAGCTGGATCAAGGTTGCAAAAGATGCCATGAGAATAATGTTTGGCCCTCTGCCCTCTGGAAATATGCAGCATTTGAGTGTCTCACGAAACTTCACTGAGTCTGCTTGGAGAGCCCACCAAAATCCATATTGTCACCCCAAGACCCTCCATCAAATCGCTCCCCAAAATTCACTGCATCCATAATGTGGAGAGGAAATTGCAAGGCAGATAGCTGGCTGTGATCTCCACTCCTGGCTGGAAAAGGACAGTACATACCCTATTATATTTGTTACTCAGTTCCTCCCCCCTGACCTATTTGTCATCCACCTGCTATGGTTGCTTTTTTCTAGGATTGATTGGGAAACAGGTTTTCTGTCCTGTGAGGATTTTCCACATTTCAAAATGTTTTCTGTCCCCAGTCCAGACAAAACGTCGCTCTCAAAAATTTTCATGAACCAAAAATCCAATAAAAGGTTGAGGTCAATCCAAACCTTTTCTTTAGATCACTTCAAACTGTTTCATTCTGATGTCAAGCTTTTTCTTTTCTTTAACCTTCTGGTCATGTAAATCTGCAACAATTTCTAAACAGAGAGCTGTTTTGACTCAAAAATCCAAAATGTTCTGATTCAACATTCTCAGATCTTCAGTTCCCAAAAGTGTTGCGAGTCAGATGTCTCATCAAACCCAGTATTGTTGTGAACAGTTTCGGTTTGGATGAATCATCATTTTTCAGCAAAAATGTTTCACAGAAAAATTCCCAACCAGTTCTTGCCTTTTCAGACTACAAGCTCTTTGGGGCTGCCATCTTCTATTGTTTGTACAGCACCAAGCACAATGGGGCCCTGATATGGCTCGTATCTATATGTATCCACAATATACATGCTCAATAACAATCTTGCAAACCCTTTGTCGTGTTCTCTAAAATGTGAGTTCTCATCTTATAAAATGGCACTCTTATAATTAAATACAGAAGGCAGACCCTCCCTAGATGGCAGGTACCACAGCCTGGAGGCTTGCACCACTAGAGTAAATCACCACAATCAGGCAGGCAATGTTTCAACTATCCTGGGGAGCTTCCCTAAGTGCATTGGGGTTGGGATTATGCCAGCCAACTCTGGGCTGCGACAGGCCACTGGGGCCTTCCAGGGGAGCAGAGCTGGCAGCGGCTTTCCTCAGCTACATCTCCCCACTAGTGGATCCCTCCTGACTGCTGGAGGCTTCTTCCAGGGCCCAGGCCATCTTCCACCAGCACAAACTTTGGGGTGAATGAGGGCCCATTTCTGAGCTATCCGACCTTGTCCAGAGACACCTGGTAATGACGAAACCCAAGGAGCTATTCCTGCCGAATCGCTGCATTTCAAGCTGGGCCTACAGGGCTACGGTCTCGGACACTTACTCAGTCAAATGGCTCCTCACAGGAGATCGGCTTGCAGTGCATCCTGGAGGTGAGAAATGGCCACACAGTCAGCTAGGACTGATGCTCCCTGGGATCTGATTGAATCATACTGTCACAAGAGAGCCCACAAAAGGGGGCTACTGGAATCTCGCAGGCGGCCAGAACCATTCAGTGCCCTCTGGGTGGGGGTGGGCTAGAGAGAGGCATATATTCCCATGGTGTGGTGCTGTATCGTTGGTCAGGAGCACGGCAGGGCCTGTGCTGCTCTGACTTACATCCTAAGCATCTCCAATGAAGATGATGGGGGTGCAAACCAGGGCAGAATGTAGCATGCTGGTTCTCCTCATTAGCTGGCACTGGAGACAGGCGGATGGACTGGAAGGGTTGTCAGTCTGCACCGTCCTGGCAATTGTGCTGTTCTCGTGTTTCCTGCGATGATGATTCTTGCTCAGCTTGATGAGACGTGGCCCGGTAATTCAAAGTCTGGTCGCTAGCCAGCCTCTTTGCACAGTGATTCCCAGCACAGGATTCTTCACTATTCACACCCGCAGGAGCTCTGCTTCTGGCGCGAGTCCAGCCCTCCCTAAACCCATCAGCAACATGAGTCAAGCTCTGGAAGGGATTGCGGCCAAAACGGAACCGAGGCACCGAGTGTGGCGGGCGCAGCAAGAGAGTGAGCACGCGAAACGGGGACGCCGCCTTGCACGGACGCTCTCCCTGGCTGGGGCGTTGGACCCCGCTTTGCAGACCGTGTATTTGTTTGCTTGAATTGCCAGACGTCACACACCTGACTGCCCCGGCTGGCAGCACCGCAGCCAAGGACAAGGAAATGCTTTTGGGCTCTCGGCCTTCACTAGCAGCTGCCTCGGGGAAGCATTAATAGTGGATCCCTGCATTCCAGGCTGAGCGTTCACTGGGGCCAGCCGCAGCCGCTGCTTGTACGTCAAAAGAGAACAGGAGAGCTGCAGGCGTGCACCTTCCCGGGACCCCAGCAAACCCGCACTAGGAGTCCAGCGAGAACAGCTGGGAAGAAGGAAATGATTGCTGTTCTCCCCAACCCTGGCTGCGCATGGGAGTGACGGTCTGATGCACAGGAAGGGGTTAGGATGGGGGAACGACAAGGAGAGCACGTCCCTGTGGATTCCTGCCGTCTGGCCGCCGGCTCCAGCAGCGCGCTGGCAGGATACCAGAGACAGGAGAGGCACCGTTGGGAGCTGAGGGCCAGGTGCAAGCGAGAAAGGGCAGCCCTTGGGTGGCCTGACTGGCTCAGGAGGACTGGGGAGAAGTGGACCAGCTGAGCAGACTGAGGAGGGCGCAGCATCTCTCGTTGGCAGACCGGCTGGCTGCCTGGTGGCAATAAAGCAGTACGAATGCTATGTGGTTGGCTGGCTGCTGAGGAGAGCGAGAGGTGCTGGGGTGGCAGAACCTAGAGGAAAAAAACGGCTGATCTGTCCAGGGCAAGAGGGACTGAGTAGGAAAGTCGAGGACTCTACATGGGATATGAGGGCTGGGAGGAAGCTCTGTCAATGGGTGAGGGAACAAGAGGAAGAAACATCTGTTGAGGAGAGGGCTCCATGACTGCTCTGTGTCATTTTGTGAGCACCCCCGAAGCCCCCCAGATCTTGCTGGATCCAAGTGCTGTAAGGAAGGTGGGGATAGTTAGAAAGAAAATGAACTATAGATGTAAAATGAAAACCAATGGGCAACAGCGCGGGAGCAACTGGCTCAATGTTAATAAAATAAACAAATAACTAAATAAGCCAGAGTGCAGCCTGGGGCAGCTGGTGATCACGTGACAGATGGCTACTTCTCTGTAATTGTTTATAGAATATCTACAGTATAATTGGCCAGGGGCTAGGCTGGTAAAGGCTCATTACATATAATAGTCTGTGGAGAAAGCAACTGCCTGGGAACCATTCCCTTTCCTGCACAGCAGCCGATGGGGTATGTGGGGTGAAACGGACAAACTAGATGATAATGGCGTCTTGTCAAAGTCTATTGGAAAACTCTTTAACTAGTGCTTCATTGACTCTCCAGAGGATTTGCCCTTCATTTTGTGCAGACCAGAAAGCAGACTTCTAATTCCTGTAGAAATCCAAGGGTGGGCTTTTCCTAGATTACCATCAGGATTTGCCTATAAGTCTGCCACCTTCCCAAGACAGAGGTCAGATGCATGCCACACTGGGTTGAGAGATGGGAGGGGTGGATTAAGGTTGTCACTAAAGGTCACATTGTCAGAAAAGGCCCCTACCTTGCTCCCCCTGAAAAATTGCATGTGCTTCGTTAGGGAACACAGCACCTACGTTTGCATGCCCAGATCAAGGAATTGCACCTCCATCTTACTAACTGTAGGTACAGCAACTAGCAGAGAGGTGCCGATCCTGGCGGCGGCCTCTGGACACTAATGCAATGCAAATAAGAATCTAATGCTCAGATTTGCAGGTGTAAAGCTGAGTTGTGCATGTTCAATTTTGTGGGGACAAGGGCAGAGGGCTACTTTTGCAATTGAGGAAGATAACATTTGTGAATCACGTATCTGTCTAGCACAGGCTGTCGCTGACCATTAGGCCTGTGCCTCTGGCCCCTATCATGTTCTGAACAAGTGGGATACCCTCTTTCAGCCTTCTGAGGCTTTCCATTTCTGAGATCTTTGAGAGAGACGATTTCTACTGGGCAGCCTTCCTCTGGCTACACTTTATTCTTCCCCACAACTTCACTTGTTGCCTCCTCCATCCCATCTAGCACACAGCAATGAAGCGTTGCATGCTGTGTTCCATGTTATCAGGCGTTCCTCCTTCAGGAGAAACATGCAGCCAGTCCAGCATATCGAGCCGTTCTAATTATCTCAGAATTTAGTTAGTAGGGCATCCTCCCCGCCTTTCAGAAACATCTGGAACTTGCCCGCTGCTTGCTTGCAGGTACCTTTCAGTGACTGTGCCTCTGTGTTAGACAGTGGAAATACAACAGACGCAGTAAAACAGTCACTTCCCGAGATCACGCCAGCTAATCCAATCAACCAACTTAGTTTCCCACTCCAAACACGCCGTGTGGCACCAGCGATCGCTGCTTTATTCTGTATGTGTTCCAACCCGCTGTGCATACCACCACCACCAAGAGCTTCGCAGCACTCCACCCAGATGCTCTATTTGGGAAGCACAGCCCCCGATAAATACCACATGCCGTTAGGAAAGTGCAGGACACTTGCAGAGCACTAGCATTAGTAAATATCCCCACTGATAAATATGCTTCTGCAGAAGAAATGAAGCTTTGTGTTTTGCAATAAGGTCCTCTCCCTCTTGACCAGTCTGGGAAGTTATGCCCATAAAAAGCCAAATTTTCCAAGGAAGGCCCTGGCACACACAAACCAAAGAGTCAGAAGCCCACCTGTAGGTCTTTTGGGATGACGTTAACGCTGAGCCACAGGCCAGCAGAAAAAGGTGTTGTCATGACTTGGGGCCCCCACCCAGAGGTACACATCACCCCTTTCCAGCCAAAGAATGCACAAGTCTTGAGGGAGCCACAACTAGGGAGGCCAGGCTGAGCCCTCTGGACAGTTGACCCCTCTGTTGCCACATTATGGGGAGACTATTCCTCAGAGTTGCTATTTGTTCACTTCTAAATGTTCCCCACAAATCAAGTGCAGCCACAGGTTTTTCTGGACAACAAGTAATTCACTGTAAATGACTCCAGTGACTGTATTCCCTTTACAACCAGCAGTTTAAAGATTACTGATAAACTAGCACATAGAAAATATATATTAACTTGTTCCTCAGGATTGTTTAAGAAGATTAAGTATCCATAGCACTTTCTTTATGCCATTCTGTAGCCTTGTCATTAGCATGAGGGATGAGCTGGTACCAAAATGCTGTACCTGGACACTCTAGTGCTCAAGAGATGTTCAGCTGCTCATGCAAACATTTTGGGTCTCAGTCCTTTCTCCCCATGTTATTAAAATGTTTGGTACACATTTTTAAATGGGCACAGCTCCAAAGTACATCTAAAGACAGATGTGTGACGTCAAATCAAAACCAAAATACTATTTGATCTTGGGACAGCCAGGATTTTGCCCTGATGTTCAGTGAACTCCACCCTCAGATTCATCTTTGTTTCGAATCCAGCAAAGCAAAATGAACCTTGCTATCCTGGAAGCACAATCCACTAATTGTCCCTTCCTCTCTATACCGCAGTACTCAATTCACAAAACGAAGCAAGGCATGATATATCTGCACAGCAACCAAAAGGCGGACTGGAGGAAGTAGACGGAAACCATGATCCAGAGGGGCAGAAGGCATGTGCACATTTACTTTCTACCTGTAATTCCATGTGCGCTAAGCAATCAGGAGAACATTTTCACACCAGCAAAGACACTGACACGGACCTGCTCCGACACTCAGTCACAAACCATAGGGTGCACTAGACATCTCTGTGTTGCATGCGTCCAGGCGGCTTTGCCACCCTACATGTACAGAGTTTCAGGCTGAGCCATGCGTAAGGGGGCAGGTGTGGCTGCATTGACCCAGGAGCAGCTCCAGCAAGAAACTGTGGTTCAGAAAGCCACAGTTCCTTCCCTACTTCCCTCTGGCTCTGGGGTCAGGGGGTGTAAAGGCCAGCAGGTTCCCAAGCAGCCTTCACAACCTGGCCACCACAAGGTTGCTCACCCAGAACAACAGGAAAGGTGGGGCTAGCAGATCTCTGTGCCCTCCCACAGGCAACACCCATGAGAACCCTGACTGAGGAGCGGAAACTGGCCCCACCCATTGGCCAGACCAGACTATTTGTCCGGACCAGAAGGAGGCACAGGAAGTTGTCTGAGCGAGTGAGAGACTGCCTGATGGGGTGCTGCATGGGCTGTGACCCCTGTCCTCTAATTCTGGCTCTGAACCCTAGACGAGATCATCCTTGCTCCGGCCACAAGGTCAGACCGTCCATGGCCCAGTCCTGACTCATTCCACCCATTTCCCACCCCTTTGCTCGCTGGATGATCATGCTATGCTCCCCACAGGCCTCCACTGCTCACCTCACCACGCCCATAGCTGCAGTCTGGGTGACCCGAACACACAGAGTGGATGGGAGAGCCTGTAATCCTGCCTGGCAATGTGGGCTAGGGACAATCTAACCCAAAGAGGGTGTCTGCACGCTGGTCGATGGCAGCACACGCAAGCTCTGATCAGATACAAACCTCAGCAGTCATGCATTATTGAGCAACAGTTGTATAAGATGCCTAAAGGAGTAACAGCTGATGCCAAGTCTCTTTGAACTGAGCTTCCTGTTAAACAACCAGCGAATGCAACTGCAGCCAAAATCCAGGAGAAGATGGTTGTGACTGGGTGCCTGGGATGGACCACACCGAGAATGCCACACGCAGGGCAGACTGCAGGAAACAGGGCAGACAATCCCCCGAAACTGGTAGTTTAGTCTATAATTAGATTCACCAAACCGGTAACAAAAAAATTCTGCAGTACCACATTGGTTAATCAGAAGCCAGACACAGTCCCCCTTAGACATTCCAGCCCTTAGTTCCCATCCAGACAAACAGGTCTAATAGAGAGAGTGGTTACTGAAAATCCATTGCCCCATATGCGAGGCTCTACTAAGGTAGCGTTAAGAGACAGTTTGCAGCTGTAGGTCTTTCAGTTGCCTGAGACGTAACTGGAGCTCTTGACCACTCTGGCTTGTTAAAGATCCCATGGCAGTTTGGTCAGTCGCGGTCTCACAGCCATTTCAATCAGAAGAGGTGTCTCCGTTGTTTAGTGTTGCTGGGAGACATTAAGCAGCTGCTGTTTCTCTGCTAACTGGTGGGCTGCCCTTCTGTGGAAAGCAGAGAGATTTAGGCAGGTAGAATATATTTGAGAGAGCTGGGGGGGACACTGCCAAAATTTTGCCACAAATATTCAGCAGAGTTGTTTGCCTTCCACAAACACTCAATGCATTTGAGTTTAACTAGCCTGAATGTTTGTGGAAAGCAGCCTTTAAGCTTGCACCCTTGAATACATATTCACAGTCATTTTCAAGCTTTGCATGCTCAAATATTTGTGGAAGGTGAATTTTAAGTTCCCTTTCTGTGAATATTGACACTGGCAGGCAGACTGCAACAGTTACAGGGATTGGATCTGGGGACAAAAACTGCCGTGTGATTTACATCGCCATGCACAGCGAAGCAACATCACTCTAACTGAATTATAAATAGTGAGCCCAAATTTTCACTGAATAATATCAAGCATATGCAAGAAAACCACGATCTAATGATGAGGACCTGAGCCACCTCTCATAAAAGTTAATGGCTCTTAATATACATTATACGAACTGGAAAAGAAATGTGGCCAGCTCTATATTTGGTTGAAAAAAATCTGTAAATGTTCAACAAACATTTTCAGCAAAACTTTAATTTTTTTTGGTCAAACCTGAAATTCAGAAATCTCTGACCAGCTTTAGCAACTGTAAAGACTATACAGTGCCTGATTCTCCCATCACACCAGTTTTAAGGTAGTGTAACCCCATTGGCTACAACAGAATTAAGCTTGATTTAGACTATGGCATGTGGGAAGAGAATCAGCCTGGACTGGACGTGAACAGAATGATTTTGATAAAAAGATTGTGTAACAAGAAACCATGGTGTAATTATTATTGATGCAATCAGTAGTGTGATGATGGGCAGAACTGGAGAAAAAGGGTCAGGCTCCAGGAGGGATTTATTTCAGTGTTGCACCAGAGGGCTCAGAAACACAAACCAAACCCAAAATGCTTGCACGTAAAACCCTAGATCCTCAGCACTAACACTAGCCATCCAGCATACTTAATGTAGATCTCTTTCCTCCGGCTCTTTCTCCCTGCTGCACCACAGAGTGCTAATGAAACACAATCTATGTTGCTCCTTTATAGTATTTAGGCAATTGTTGTTTAATTTCTCCCTCTCCCCAGTAAAATTCAAATCATTGCAGTGTTCTTGTGAATCAGATAAAATGTTACACGTGGGAGGAATTTATTCATTGTCCAATGATCTGACCATTTAAACCGTTTAAAGTAAGATTGAAAATTAATAGTATCCCATGTTCCATGCACAGTGCCATTGTTAATAATAGGTTCACGCTATTCTATAGCTATTTACTTGCTATTATTATACTCTTACCCACCAATTATACATAAAAGAAATCTCATCAATGCAGAATTCGGCAATTCCAATGTTAGGAAATTACAGTGCTTCATGCCATCACAGCATCAAAGTGTTTTGGGGTTTTTTTGCAATGGAAAAAAATTCTGCATCTAAAATGAAGGCTAGAGCCTAAAACAGAGAATACTTGGGAGTGATAGTAAGTACTCAAGTGGCACAAGAAGGACTTGGAATGGATCCAATCCAATGCTTTTAAAGTCTACATCAAAGGCCAGATTCTTTTGCCGTTGTTATGCGATATCACGTACAAAGATGTCAGGTCACTTGGAAGGTGGAAAACTGCAGCTCAGCATTTTTTGTGATAGTAAATTAGAAAATCAAAGTGGAATCAAGTTATTAAAAGATGCTGCCATGGGGCAGAGAAATGAAAAATATTGCCAGATATTAACATGTTTAAAAGGGACAAATTCATCTGGCCGTTTCTTCACCAGCTAATAAATGGGATTAGTGGGCATTGCCAATCAGCAATAAATGATTGTACCATACATCACCTCGCACATTCCAATTTCTTTCTCTGTCAGAATATGAGGAGCTGTATGAATAGATTATTTTAATTAAATCACTTTTAGTAATTTACACTGCATGTGGTTTTTAATTGCCAGCCAGAATATATTAGATGCCTCTGATCCAGGTAAGCCTAGTCCAAATCCAGGTTTAATGGTTTCGACAGGATATAGAGTTTATAAACTCTATTTTAAGAAGATATTTCTCATTATTACCTTTTATTCTGTGCTCCACCTGCCACCCCCACCCCAAGATGTACTAAAACCTTCAGGTAGACATTGGGGCCATCTATTAGAACTATTCATTTCTTTTTTAACATAGGGCTGGATTGTGATTTTGGGGGTGCCCACAAGGGGAAGTAAAAGACCACTGCACAGTCTACCCACATCTTAGGTTTGGGATCGCAGAAGTAGAGTGAGAGAGAAGGTGCATGAAGATGGATAAGAAATGGAGGGAAAGAGCCTTTACCCCACCTTCTCAATGCACTAGCCATCAGAGATGAGCAGGGCAAGGAGAAGGGTTTTCTACATGACAAATGACAGTCTAAAAAAAAAAGAACTCCACACTTTCCTCCAAATTAGTTTCAGGTCCTCTGGTTCTAGCAGCACCCACAAGTGACACTTGTAGTCAAGAATCTGCCAGTGTGTGTATTTTAATTCCCTGTTGTCAGGTTTATAGCTCATCCATACAAAAATTTGCTCGCAGCTGAAACCTGGCATGGAAATTTTACCGTTTTAGGATTGAGTGGCAATCACAGAATCTTCGCATGGCTCTTCGTAAGTTACAAGAGGGACAATGAAAATAGATGTTTGGTTGTTACAAATATCTTTGCCCTGGGAACTTGAAAGAGGCCTCTTTCCTTCATTAATTGTCTCTCAGGACACACAAACCAAAAATAAGAAAGGACAGCGATAAGGGTAGAGAAAAGAAAAAGCACAGACCCAACGATTAAATGCATACTGTGGGTATCCCAGGCCACAACAAACAAATAACATACAACCAGATCTAGACTCCATCAAAATATTAAGACAGTTCAAAAAAAGCTAACCAGTTTCTTCGGTTCATTCAGGCGAGGGTCTTTGGCCCAGATCATCAAAGGGAAATCAAAGGAAGTTAGGTGCCCAAACAATTTTGAAGTATTTCAAAGATATGTTCTGTGTGTTCACTAAATGGCTTTCTAGAATACAGAGTTAACTACAAGTGGGCTCCTTGTAGGCTCAAGTAAATTACATTAAAAAGATTAGCTTTATTTTTTTAAATCAGATGATATTTTTATTTTTATAACCCCTGCATTCATATACTCATATCTGTCTGAAATCTTACCCTTTGGGGATACCCACAGAGGAATTTCTTATAAAAAATGTGAGTAAAATACTTGAGTCTTGAGTTCTTCAGGTATTTTAAGGCGTTCACAATATTTCCAATATGACTGGGTGGAGAGGCGAAGCCAGCCATACTTTACAGACTTAATTCTGTTAGGATGAGACTTTGATGGGACTGGCTTATCCTCTATAGGGTTCCGCAGTAGAGGATTTTTTGCACCTGATTCTTTTGCACCTGGGGCTGGCCACTGTTGGAGACAAGATACTGAATTAGATGAACCACAAGTCCAATTTCATTCCTGTGTTCCATTGGAAGTCATCAGCAACGTTTCTATTGACTTAAAAGGGAGCAGGACGGACCCTGGACCCCATTGACAAGAAGGCCTGTTGCTACAATTCTGACCATGCAAGCAATGGAATATCTCTTTGGAGCAAGTAGCACCAGCTATGGCGTGGCTGTAAAACGCTTTCTCAGCCAGCTGTTATTTTTGTAGAATTGTTTATATTTAAGCAGCATGCATGCTGTGCATTTAAATCACTCTCACACTAAATTTGGAATGAGACTCGTTAAATATTTATTCCATGCTTGACACACTTCTCAAGTGTGCTACTTACTGATATTACATATTAATTTACATAGATTTTGCAGTTCTAATAGTGCATTTATTTACAAAAGGCGGCTCCGAAGTATTTATTACGCGTGTTTAAAAAAAACGTTAAGCTTCAGCTTCGCAGAGGAAAACGTTATAGTTAATCCTTTTAAAACATGAAAAGAGAAAAGTGACCTGTGTGAAGCACGGGTTGATGGCTGATAATTACAGCCACAAGCACAATCTGGAAGCTCCCAGAGATCTAGTGAAGGCGAAGAAACTGAGGCCTTACAAATACAGTCATTTCAAAGCCTATAAGGAATGGCTAGTTACTTTTTGAGCAGTAGGAGTACAGTATATTCATAGAAGCTATTGCTCAGCAACAGCATAATTACTACTGAATCGATTACTACCAACTGCAGTTTAGTTCCTGGAAACATGATGGCTGGGAGAGGAATAACCACAGATGATTTGATGGCAATGACCTAAAGGATCCTAATCAGGGTTTTGCAATAATTGAATTCAAGAAATAATCCATCCTAGGGTTTACGCAAGACTCAGCACAGGCTGGGCTAGATCATTCGTTTGTATTTCCAGGCAGACTGTTGGCAGAGCAGAGTGCATTTAATAAAGTTCCTGTTTCCTCTCCCCAACCATAAGTCTCAGTCCTTTTTAATGGTTGTCTCACAGTAATTTGGGAGCTAATGCCAATCAAGCAGCAAAGTAATCCTTCAATCTCGTTGATGCTGTTAGAGAAGACACTGACGATCCTGACCTGAATGGGGTAATTCAAGTATAGCAGGAAAGCTGAAATCAACTTCGTAGTGCTGGATTCTGCTGAGGGTTTGAGAATTTGTTTTACAGTTGGGCTTATTAAACCCCCTCAGCATGGTTTGGAGTGTCCTATGGAACGGCCAGATTTGGGGCTAAATATTTTGATTTGTTCAGTTCCACTGCTGAATGAGCAGTGCTCCTCACATAGCAAACTAATCTACTACACAAAGAGAAGAGTGAGACAGGGGAATGCAATCTACAGTGCATTGGTTCTACAGCCCACCACCCATCTTCCATCATGCAGTAAAATTCACCCTTTCTGCTACAATCAGAATTGTATTTCAGCGGAGGAAACTGGATTTTTTTCCCCCCTCCACCTATCCTGACTTGCCTTTCCTTAGATTATAGGGTTTTTTTAGACTATCCCAGCTCCTCCTTGTTCTTCTCTTTTGTGCGATTCACTCACCCATTGCCCTTTCAAGGACTGGACAGACCTACTCATGCAGTTGTACTTTCCCTCTATATTGAAGTTAGCGGTCCATTGCATGATTACTTCATTCCAGATCCAGGATTTTGGGGCATGACACTAGACCAGCATTTCCCAAATTATGGGTCATGACCCTCAGGGCATCACCAGCGGGTAATGGGGGGGGGATCACGATACATGCGTGCTATACAGCGGGGTGGCTGCACGACCTGCTAGCTGCTGCTGCCCCACAGTGCATCAGGAGGCGCTGTGACTCATGGACACACTTGCCCCACAGCACACACACTGCAGTGAGATGGTACAACTGCCAGGAATGAGGTGTACAGCCACTGCCATGCCAACCTCACAGATGGGAGGAGGGGAAGGAGGATCAGCCAGCCCAACGTGAGCCCAAGGGGGTTGAGTTTTTTTCTGGACCAACCCAAACCTGACACTTACACATGGGTCCCATCGGGTTGCAGGCCTCTATTTCAGACTCTTGGGGGTTGTGTTAACAGAGGTCAGCCCCAAGGGGGCTGCAGTGTGAAAAAGTTTGGGAACCACTGTACTAGAGTCAGGGACCTGGCAAGCCAGCAATCAGCTCATGAAAAGATCTAAAATTCTTCTACAACTTTCTCAGCCAATAATGGGAAAGTTGCAGCACAGCTATAATTAGGGGGTCCTGCAGAATGGACTATCTTACTCCTGCACCTACATGCAGGTATCATCCCCCAATACAGCTGGTGCCCTGGGTCCCATTGAGATCCTGATCCATAGCTTGAAAGAAATGGCATCCAAAAAAGAGTTGGAAAAGAACCGGTGACAGATTTTGTTAGGCGTCCGGAAAACATTACTGATAGGCTGGTGATCATCTTTAATGTATACAATTTCTGGCAGCAGAAACAAAGATTTTCACACAAGGTTTTGATTGGGATGTGTCTGTTGCCTTCTGACTCTGAAGCCCATTGCCAGCCATGGGATGGAGAGCCCTGCGGAAGGTAATGTAATGTTCTAGTTGACTCTTTTCAGTCTGTTGGTTAAAGTAACCATTAGGTTCGAGATGTGGGTGAACTGGAAACCGCGGGAGGCAGACGGCAGAAAAGAGCAGACTGAACTAAGGAAATTGATTAACTTTATTTAGGGAAAACTACAATTATCAGGGGAGGGGAAGATTATATTTGGTTCAAACAGGATTTTTGACAATCAACTAAGATATACAATGCTATAATACTTGATACAAATTGAAATTGGTATAGAGAAAAGCTATATCTATTACAAATGGGGTTTCCAACAAACAATTAAGATCAGAAACACTATAATGACTAATACAAAAACGAGCTGTCCCTGTGGTTGTTCTAAACTGTGGTAAGGGCTAGCAGTCTCCTACGGGTTTCCTGTGGGTTTCAGGGAGCTGTTGTTCATATATCTCGTCTCCACTACAACTACAAAAAAAAACAAAAGGCTTTTTACAGCAAGATTAATATTTACAAACCGTTAACAGAACCGTGAGAATTGTCATAATTGTGGCCGGCAAACGTAGTAGCTCCTTGGGTGCCTCGGGCTCGGGGGAGGCTTCGAGTTGATCAGGCTCGGTATTACCCTGGTGTAGGTGCGGGTAGGTCCTCCTCTGCCGACTAGCAGCGGGGAGATTACAGATATAGGTTGCAGCCGAATCGTGGCCAGTTTTGATAGGATGCTGCCAAGTGGGGCAATATGTGACGTAGCCCCAAGGTACGAGGGGCTGCTGGATCATGGCCAATTTTGATAGGTTGCTGCCAAGTGGGGCAATATGTGACGTAGCCCCAAGGTACGAGGGGCAGCAGTATCGTGGCCAATTTTGGTAGGTTGGGCCGAGTGGGGCAATATGTGTAACTGACACTACGTGCAGCTTCACTTCCCTTGCATGGAGTGGCCTGTGTGCTGGTTTAGTGCTAAAAGTTTTCTTTTAAGGCGAGGCCAGAGCAAAGTGATGACACCATGTTAGTTGAACACAGTCCATCTCTTGCGTTACCCAAATCATACCAGTTGTGTTGATACCAATGCCATTGCCAATTGCCCAGTTAAGAACACAATCAAGAATACCAACAAACGCAGCAGCCACAACAAATATAAACACAATTCCATGATGTAACAAGAAAGCTTAACTTTTTGCTTAATTGAGAGTTCAGAATCTTATTTATAAAATTGGGTTCGTGTTGCCATCAAGGAGCTAGGTGCAAATCAGGGTAGAGAATGGCATAGAAGAGTAATGATGGATAGGATGAAGCTGATTGGAAAAAACCCACAAGTCTGGTGAATGGATTTTAGTAAGGGAACGACATTCTGCTCAAAAGCATTCACAGACATGCTACCCACAAATCAATTTAGAGGTGATCTCATTTCAGGCTTCATTGTGTTGCTGGCAACATTTTCAGTGAAAGGTATTTACATTTATTTTAGCATTGTACTCATCTCTAGTGTATAACTAGAGCATTGGAGAAAGCAGATGACCTTTCCTATTCATTACCTAAGGAAATAATGTTGCCTAAAACTCACTCCTGCCTGTCCTAGAGTATCTATGACAGAAGAACCTGCTGCAGTAATTCAGAACATTGTAGAAATTGCTTTGGTTCATGGGCACACTGCTGCTTATTGAAGCCACTCAATCTTGACAAGACTAGAGATCGATTGTGTCATAGACATTACAATCTGCCATTAGCCTTGAGACATCAACAAATAGATGGAGGTAGCCAGTCACGTGGCTATTCCCTGACAAATTCCTATGTGGGGTGAGAGGCAGGAGACAAATGGGAGATCAGAACTAAAAGCAAGTGGTCAGGAGCTGTGACGCAAAGCCTGAAAAAGCCAAGCAACTTCACAAACTGCATGGCCCAACTCTGAGCTTTCAAGATATATTATAGGAAAATACAATGGTATTAAGGGTCGGTCCTTATAAGCAAACTAGAGCTTTGATATGCAAGTGTATTGTTGGTAGTTGTCTGATGTTGTTTACATCTCTCTCTAGAGGTTAGCAATGCAGATAAACTGCTTCCCTGTCTATCACTGTTCTATCGATTAAGAGTTCAAAAGGAACACATGAACATTCAGATGGAACTTTGAATGTAACAACACTATTGTTTGTATTTCTCTTTGAAGTTTAGGTAGTAAATATCTGTAAAGGGTTGTAAATGGCCAATCACCTTGTGCTAATGTAACTAGTTACTGGTGTGCGCAGGACATAGGAGATGGTACTTCAGGGTCCCAAGTATCATCTATTAATTGTTCAAGGAGACACCTGCTGTCAAGAAAATACCAGTCAGCCTGCATGGATCTATAAAGGACTCTAGTGGACTGATCCTTTTGATCTCAAATCTGACCAAGCTCATCAGGAAAAGTTTGGATTGAAAGACTGAGATCTCCACACCAGCCTGTAATCACCCTGCTACTTCTCATGGGAGAATTTAAACAAACTCTGCACATGGACTATTGAGTCTTCATTTCTCTGGACTGGATTTCTAAGAAAGAAGCTCTAAACAAGGACTGATGACCCCAAGCTGTTTGGGTAATTTCAGAGACTTTGCAGTTTAAGAACTTTGCAACTCAGTTATAATCTCTACTTTAAAACTAACCTAAGAGCGTTATTTTCATCTGTGTATGTATGCTGACCTTTTAACCATTACTCGCTTTCCCTTTTTTAAATAAATGTTCCTTTAGTTAATAAGCATTGGCTTTAAGTGTGTATTTGGGTAAGATATGAACTATTCATTAACCTGTTTGGTAATGTGTCTGATCCTTTGGGATTGGTAAAACTTTTTTACGTATGATGGATAAAGATTTTCCATAATCCCCATCATATTTGACTTGGCTGTCTGGGTGCTAGCCAACGGGCTGGATAGTCTTAAGGGAACTGTGTTTTGTCTACTGAATAACCAGTGAGGTCATCAGAAGCTGTTTGTTTGTTGGCTTGGGATATCTTATGGAAGAAAAACCATCAGTATTTAGGGCGTTGCCTGCCCCATTCTCTGTAGTATGCTCTGTTTAAGCTATCTCAGCATGACTCCCCTGGAGGCCAACGTCACAGGAGTTAAACCAAGTCAGGATGCCTGGAAGTCAAGCCGGGCAGTAGGAGCAAGAGACACAAGATGCACAGTCCAGAGCAGGGTGGGTCCCAGTTGTTCAGACAGCTTCCTGTTCCTGTTCCTGGCTCAAGTACGGCTAGTAGGCCAATCAGCTGCGCCGGAATTTTGCCAGTAGGGCGTCAGGGGTGGAGCCTCACACAGGTTCTGGTTGGCAGTTGTCAGCAGGTGGCCAAATGGCGTGTTGAAGTGTGGCTGCTCTTGAAAACCTGGGTTCGAGGCCTGTGGGTCAAAACAATCATATCATATCACTTACCAAAGTGTGCTAGGCACTTCACAGCCATGCAGTGGTTGCTGCTTCCCTTTCCACTTCTAGGAAAAGTACGAAAGGGGCTGGTGGAGCACATTATTCTGAGCAGTCTGGCAGCTCATCCTTGCCTCTGGGACCGTGATTGCTTGCAGTACCACAAAGCTGGAAGCTGGCCACTTCCCTGGGACACCTATTGGGAAGCCAAAGACGTGGGCTTTTGAGACTGATGTTAGCTATTTGATTGATCATTCATAGATCAGTGGTGCAGGACCTTCTCTGATGCTGCATCTCTAAGACCTTTGACCTTGCACACATTGTGAGCTGTGATATGACTGCAGGGCTTTTCCATACTTGCCAATATTACAAATCAGGCTTTCTCAGCTCTTATCAGTTCAGAGCAGGGCCTCTTGATAGGTTTCCTATTCTTGCTGCCTGGCCTGCCTGCCTGGGATTTCACCCAGCTTTGTTGTGCTGCTAACAGGCCCCCTGAACCACGAGGCATTGTCCGAAGGTATGAGAGCGGGTCTCAGACTTAGCAGAACAGTGTCTGTATCACATCACAGCTCTGACTTTGCCTCACCCTAGGTATTCCCCAGTAGAACATACATTCACACTGAGCTTGAGGGCCAGAATGAACTGGTGATCTTTGAAGCTCTTGTGACATCTTTACCTATCATTGCCGACCGTATCATTGTGAAAGTGCTGGTCCCCATGCTTTGGCAAGGAAGCTCTTTCCAGTGAAGGAACTCTACACCTCTCCATTTGCAAGGGACTCGGTATTTCACTTTGGCTGCTGGCCTCTCCCACTTGTTTAAGGGCCCTGTGAGCTCTCTGACATTTCTAGCTTATCACAGCTCATTACTGGGGCAATTCAGATGGACACCTCGTTCTCCTTCCCACCTACCATCAGTTACCGTTTCCTGAACACCTCCTCAAAGCCATGTGCCATCAAGCATTACCAGGCTGTGTCACTGCTGAAGTGGATGATTCTGTGCAGCTGCCTCATCTGAAGAAAAAATGTGGATGGTAAATCTCACCACCTTGCGGCCTCCATCCTTCAATCTACGTAGACAATTGCAGGTGTTGGCTGCGTGATGAAGTCATTCCTTAACTGCCTTCCTGATGGTGTCATCAAGGGAAGAAAGCAGAGTGCTCTTGAAATGAGTATGGGCAGCCAAGTAGATAACCCCTGGTACAATGAGCACATTCGGTATGTCCAATTTCTGCCATGTTTTGAAAGGGCTAATCCGCTTAGCGAGGGTTGATCCTCTTTAACCAAGTGTCAAGTTTCTTGGACAGTATCAGATTGGAGACCTGGATCCATGGATCTACCTTGGGATCCATGGGGTACCACTCTGACCCACCTGAAATTATTGCGTTGAGCCCATCAGAACCTATTTTCCAAATCTCAAATTTGTGGATGATAGGAGAGTTATGAGCTGGGCTGAAGAAGAATCCATGACAGTTCCTGGCTTGTGCCTTTGGGACAGGTAGACTGCAGAAGCAGAAGGACTCCACAATGCTGCTGTTTTTGTTCATACCGTCTCATGAGCTGCTGAACAGGGCCAGATCATCAGTGAAGGCCAGAGATGGTATTCACTGTTGGACTGAGATTCACTTACTCAGCAGATGGGTCTAACAAATCTTTATTAAGGCAAAACACTGTGATCAGTTACTTACAAGTGGGAAGCTCATCGGTACGATCTCATCACAGTCACCTCCATCAACAGACATGCAACTTCAACCTCCCTTTGTTACGCAAATGTATGTATAACTTTTTGTTACCTTTTCTAGTACCTATGTATTAATCTCTTATTTCCATGTTAACTCTCCTGCCCTGTCAATACAGGTTTAGTGTTAATTCAAACCATCCTTTGCTAGCTTTTTTAGTTACTTTGTCATTTCTTTTTCTCACAAACATGATTACTCTGCAAGTCTTATACACGTGCAGTTCTATTTGTGCTTACACTTTTAAATGTTATCAGAAGAGAATCTTAAAATTCACAGTAGGGTTCTATGAGGCCTAAATGTGCCTTTGCTCCCAACACGCATTTGATGCCATACAAGAATCCACTTCCTCCTTCCTTTCAAAGGGATATCAGAGGATCGAAGTGCTAGGTTAAACCTTAGAGGAGTCACTGGGCCACCCTGCTTAACCCAGCTTTGATATTGATAGGGGGTGGTTGATTCCATGGTCAGGATGCTTCCAGGATTCCCCAGTCATTAACACCAGTATCTCAAGACTCAGATAAAATAGCTGGCAGAACATGTGAGAACAGCATTGTTTTAACATATTCTGTTGTTTGGAAGACACAGCAGTCTGTATAACGCAGGTCCCAAGAAACTGGTATTGTCCTCCTTTCTATTATAGGAGTTAGTGAAACAAACCGTCCTAGTATGCACCAGGATTTCAATCTCCTTACTGTAAATTCGTATTATAACCAACAGGCAATATTTCACACTGCCATTCTGCAGCCACCGACTGGACTTTATTTATGCATAAAACAGCATGCGTTGCTTGAACCTTCCCACTCCATGCCCCGATTGTTAATTGTCTTAGCTGCTTTTCTTTTTGTCCAGACAGCTGCTAGATGGCATGGTGTAAATTGCCCTGTACCACATAATCAGTGTACAGTTAAATGACAGCAAGTCTTGTAGTGCATGCAGCATTTAGTTCCCATTACTTGTTGTTCAGTCTATGCAACGTTCACTCCTAATCAGCACCTTCCTCTTTGTATTTCAGATGCTGCCACATCTTGTGTCTGTTGCTTGTTTTATTACATTGAAAAGCTTCTTTAAGGCAATATTTTCATAGTTTTCTTTCATACTTTCTGGTTTCTTATTTTTATCATTGTTTGAAAAATCTCAAAGTTATGCCAAATAGTTTTATTTTAAAAATACAGAGGAGTAAACATTCCTGAGTGCTGTTAATTTTGTTCTGAAATTCCTGGGGTGCAGTATGGGATAGCTGGGAGGGTAAATGGAAAAGATAATTACATATACATGTTTGGCTTCTGATAGGTTGGTGTAGGAGGGGAACTGAGTACCTTTAACAATATAAACAGAGACAAACCACCTAATTCAGCAGCTGTTCTTCACAAGGTCATACACATAGCATCAAATCCTGATCTCTGTTACATAAGCCTATCTCTGGAGTAACTCCATTGATTTCCAGGGAACCACTCCAGATCTAGGCCAGTGTAAATTACATCTGAATCTAGCCCGGTGAGTCCAAGTTCAGGGAGTACAATGGCTGATCCTGCATTGTGGCCCTTGAAGATCAGGAGAACTGTGAAGCGAATTGGACTAGCCAGGTTAGCGGGGGAAGGGTTTCATTCCAGGATAGGCTGCGCTGCTGGTTTGGGAAGGGAGTGAGGGACTAAAATATCCCCTCTACTTTTTGCTACAGAGGGACCAAAAGGAAAGGAAAACACTCACCTTTTGGTAATAATTCTCTCAGAAGGAAGGGACTGAGCCAACACAGTGTCAGCTGCTGGGCCTGCCCCAAGGAGCTTCCAATCTAAACAGGGAAGAGAGACAACGTGTGGGAAACCAGCAGGGAATTGACTTGTATGAGGTTACCCAGCAAGTCAACACCAGAACTAGGACCAGAACTCAGGTGTTCTGGCCCCCGATCCAGAGCCCTATCAACTCTACCATGCTTACTCGCATGCTTTTCCATGAAGTCAGGAGACAAGTCGATCTAATTTACCCAGCCTGGTCATTGGTCCCTAATTAATTTGTGCTTCTTCCTGATTCTGCATGAAAGGCATTTGTAGCCTAATCCTATAATGAATGACAATTATTACTCAGTTAATGAGAGGAGTGGACTAAGGTTCTTGTCCCAGAATCAGACACAAAAGAGTCAAAATTGACATGTTCAGTATTTTGTAGGGAACCCTGGGGTGCATGGCAAGGGAACTGACACAGAGAGCAAAACACCACTTTAACCAGCTTTATTAATACAATCAATAGAGCCAAGAAAGCTTCAAACCACATGAGCGAATAGCAATAATAGAGTATTAGATAAGTCTTAAAAGTTATTCCTTGCTTAGCATATGCTCATAGACTTATATACTCACACCCCTTTATTGGAGATCTGGTGGTAAGAGAATAAGAGACAATGGACCTGTATTTGGCTTGCCAGCTGGGTCCGATGGGCCAGATCCCCAGTGCTTGAAGCTAAATGATAGATTACAGCACTTAAATATTGAAGAGTGGAGGGCTAGCTAGCTTCTTCATGTGCATTCTTGCTTATATAGGGCGGGGAATCACCAAGAATATTATTCCAAACACCAGCATCCTCTATCCACATTCAGCTTCCTCACCCTGGGGTGCCTTTCCCTAATAGGCTTGCATATTAATTCCCACTGACTCATGGCAATATTGCTAAAGCAAATTTGTGGCTCGACATCTGCCAATGAACCTATCCAAAAATATTCAAGCTTAGTACCAGTTTAGTATTCCTGTGCTTGCCTAGTCTCATTTTACACCCACTTTTCTCTTAAGCAAACGATTCACAGTTCCCCAGAATCTAAGGTGCCCACTGGGCCACTTTATCTATACTAAAGGTCATAGGTCTATGCTTCACTTATGCTAATTTGCTTAAGCCAAGGTCTTCCAGGATGCAGGATCCTTTGCATTACTACTAAGTAACATAAGGCTAAGGGGGTCCTCAGGGCTACACATTGTCCCCTTTGGCTGTTTGTACCTCTTTCCATTAGATTTCTTATCACTGGCTAGTTGGACATTACAAAGGAAGGTGAAAAGCTGAAGAATCCTAATGAAAAAGTGAGCCTTTTATCTTGTGGTCCATTTAGTCTGACGTTAATAACACAAAATGTATTGCTATAATAAATCTCACTACAGTTCCTTGTCTATCAAGGCAGTATATTTTCAGTGAACTCCCAACAAATTTCTTAAGCACAAGGCTATTTCTCCACCAGTCTTTAGCAGGAAAAACAGCAGAAAAAAAGCATAAATTAATTGAATTAAGATGTGCATTAAATAAAGAGGCTGGGATTAACAAAGAACCCATTCAATACTAACCTTGTGTATAAATCTGTCATACTCCAAAATTCACTGCTACATTAAGTACCATGTGACCTCATACAGCTCTTGGACAGGGCTCAATATGATAGGGGAAATGCTTTCTCGCATACTTTGGTTTAGAGTCTGTTTTGGTGTCTCACCGCCATTCATGCATGCACATGGATTTTACAAAGGAGTTAATTTCTTCCAGACTTTAATAAATAGTCTGTTTTAGGCCTTTACTCAAGATTCATAAAAGGGAAGAGGGATCTTTTTTTATGTAAATGTGATCCTCTCCCAGGGGAGCTATTCAGTTAAATGCTTAAAATGGATCCTTTTATTTGGGGCTTCTTCCAAACCATTCAAACCTACAGAGTTACAGACCTGGTTATAAAGACAGATAAGCCATAGGGCTATAGCTTCTGGGATCTCTTGCCCATGCAGTCACCCTTAAAAACTAAGGGCCAGATCTTGCTTTCCTTTACACTGGTTTTACATCAGTTTAAATTCATTCATTTCCAATGGTGTAACAGGAAGCAGATCTAGTCTTGCTGCATTGAATAGGATTTATCCCTGAACAAACCCGAAAGGTTTGGAATGTAAAATGTACAGAGCTTGACTGCAATGGAATTACTTCTGATTTACACCAGTATACATGAGAATAGGGCCCCATTACTGCAGCATAGAATCTGCATGCACACAGTTCAATGCACGTATTCAGGGCAAGTTCCTGCTTTGCACTTACACTGGCGCACAGCGATGGAGCAGGTGAATGGAGCGTTCTCCTCCACTGTGTCCAGTCTGCGTAAACAGGAGGCAGAACTGCAGTGCAGGCATCCTTGGTCGACTCTCAGACAGCTCCCAGAGAGGATGGAAAAGAGGCCGAGCCATAGCGCCACCCACCCTCTGTACTGACACGTGGTGGGAGCAGTCTCCCTATATAGGAGTGTAATGGTGAGCATGTTCCTCCAAGGAGCTCCCAGCTGCATTCGGTCTCCTTGTGCTCCTTTGGCAAGCCAGTTCCACATCATCCCCATCACGGGTTGCACCTTAAAGGCATGGATGATGTATCGTGTCATTGCCTGCCCTGAAACCTTGGCTGCAATGGCTCTGAGCCCAGATTCCAATAGCCTGCCCCCCAAGCACAAGGTCTCACCCTGGCTTCTGCTAGCCTAGTTTTACTCCTTGCAGGGTGACTCCTTCCAATCCCGAGTGTCCTCCAGTATGTTCTTAACTACCAGACTTTTCCCCCCTGGTTCCTTACCCCCGAAGGGTGTGAAACCAGCCCCCCTGTTATCAGTTCACATGCATGCCACCCCATATGAACGACAGAGACCTGCACGGGGTGAAACTGAAAAAGAGATGTATTTAATAAAAAATATTCCACAGTGAAATAGTAAATTACGCAGAAAATAAGCATAAAGATGTGACTTCAGGCTTCGTACTTCCTGAGTAGGTAAAATACCTATTCCCGCGAAGAGGCCATCCCTCAGTTTCTGCCTGCCTGTCACTACAAACCCCTTCCATTTTAACAGGGCTGGCAAGGAGGTTTTCTTCAGACAGTGTAGATATTCCAAGTGGGGAACTCTCCAGTTGTTCCAGTGGCTTTCCATTAACTATAATGGCTCATCGTTGTCTTTTCCTGGCCTGTACAATGGACCGTTCCTTGAGCCTGGATTTTCTGTAAACTCCTGTTTCAGGAGGTGCCTCTCCCTGTCTGATCGCTCACTGTCCTGCTGTGAGCTGGAGCTGAAGTTTACGAGCACAGTTCTCTATATACACAAAGATGTTTATCTAGCTCATAATGCTTATTAAACGTAGACCGTTACAAGCGTTCATAAAAGACGCAATATACTGCCATAGTACAACAAGACAGCATGATTTCACCTGCTCTCCTCTTGGGGTGTCTGCACCACGATTGTCACAGCCTGGTCTAAGCCTTAGCTTTCAAATTAGCCCCCGAAAGAAGGAAAGGAAAATGAAAGGGTTCTGTGGAGCCAGGGTCAAACGCCGCCCTGCAGCCAGCCTGTACAGCTCCCGTGCAAATCTCTGGCTCCAATTCTGCAGTTGCATGAACATTCAAGCCAGGATTTTACCCCAGTCAATGCCCACGTTCGTGCAGGTTGCCCTGCTTTGCCACTTACACTCCTTTTCCAACCAATTCACACGTGAAGCTGGGCCACTGCCCCTAGCCCCAACGTAAAGGCCCTTAGGATTGGGATCTGGGGAGGAAATAAATAACTTTCTGCAGTTATTCTGGGGGCAGGGGCATACACATATCATTCTAATACAGTTTGGAGTTTGCCCTCAGTGAAACCAGTCCCACCAGACACCCTGCAGCTCAAACTGAGACCCGCTGGTGTGCAGAGCCATGGGCCTCTGCACCAGTGCCACCTCCCAGTAAGCACCCGACCCATCCCTGGCTGCATGGCTCTTTTGTTGTCCCACACTCAGAGGTTTCCTCTGGCTGCAGCTGCTCCCAGAATGCCAGGGGACGCGTCACACGCCTCTTCTGCAAGTTTCCATGTGGTCAGAACATCAGTGATGTGTATGGGCCCTAGAACAGGAGAGCAAGCTCCATGGTGTTCAGAGGAGGGAGGGATGGTGCCCCAGAAGGAAGCAGGACAGAGGAGATCCCAACACAGACGCCACGAGCGTTTCTATAAGGGAGAATCCTACCCTTGAGGAGCCGTGCATGCCACCATTTACAGCACAGCTAAATCTGGCACTCAGCCTATTGGATACCACAGTAGATATCCAGGAGGAGAGCTGGTTAAGATTTGTTGATTGAAACATTTTCCTGATGGAAATGAGGCTGTATGTTCTGATTAAATATGCTTATTTTTCAATGGAAAATTATAAAAAGCAAATGAAACAACCTTCATTTGCTTTTATATCAGACTGAAATTTTTATTTCTGGTTTCAAAAACTAATTTTTTTTCAAACTTTGGAATCCCCCCATATTACTCCCCCTGTTTTCTTGTTTGCTAGATTGTGTGTGGTTAAGGGTAGGGGTTGTGTCATTTTCTCCTTTTTATTTGTTTTGTTTGTTATTCCTATTTGCACTCTAGGACTTCTTAAATCTTCCTCACTCTGGGAAGGTTAGAGCAGCAACAAAGAAAAAAAGAAACTGGGTAAGTCCGCCACTCTGGAACTTTTCCACAGTTTCAGTTTTGAAAAGTTAGATTGGAAAAAGAAATAAGAAATAAAGAAAAAGGGAAAAAAGGGGGGAAGCATAAACCTTGCTCATCATTTATTTTTTTGCATTCAGTGAAAGGAGGAGAAAAAGTAACATCTGAAATATCAAAATCTTGCTAAAAATTTATTTTCTTTTTTTTTTTTTTAACAAAACCTTCTGTTTCAAACCCTGCAAAATGGAAATGACTTGGAAGTTTTTCACAAAATAGTTTTCCATTTTTTGAGCAACTCCACTCAAATTCTTTGGGCTCAGCTGTGGCCTCAATGTATGTAGCTGCCACTCTTACAGCATGGAGGAAGAGAAACCATTACCTCCTTTGGAAGAAATCACACTGTCCTGTGTATATATTTACTCAATTGCTCATTGTTTGTAGAGTTAAAATAATCAGGAGCTTGGAATCATGTATTCTAACACAGTGCACATATCTTGTTACTTTAACGAGGGAGTAACCTAGAAATGTAGACTCCTTATACCTAAGTAATTGTTCTAGAAGTGATGATTGGGTTGTGATGGTAGGAACAAATATATATAGGGTCACATTTCTGAAGCCTTTCTGCTTGGAACTGAATATACTAGGAAGTGTAGTAGCGCCAATCAGATTAAAGATAATCTATTATGCAATTTACATTGAATTTGATAAATTGGGTTCTCGCAGTGCTACGGATCAACAGTTAACATTTTAGCAACCCAAATAAGAGAAGAAAAATATTCACCAACATAAGATCAAAAGTGACCTACTTAATGCTTTCGTTTGTGTGCCTTTGGCCAGTAATGATGGGTAATTACACAATTACCCATCATGAAAAATCACGACGGAAAGTTCCATGTGCAAGCAATGCAAGGATAATAATGCATATATATCGGGACATATTTTCCCCCCTTTTAACGACATATTTTAGATAGGTTTCTTTGTGCAAAAATCACATGTGCAGGCGTTCTCTGTTTTCAGCAGGGATCTGTTCCATGAAAAGTTCTGCCCAGCAAAGTTCCACGCAAATATAGCCCTGGAGCTATATTCTTAAGGGTTAACCTTCATCTTTCTACTGCTCTGTTAGTGGCAGCAGCTGGATTACATAAGCAGGTGTTTCGGTAACTAGATGGGTAGGAATCAGCAAAACGTCAGTTATGTCTAGCCAGCAGGAACATCATCCTGGTACACTAGATACAACGGAAGGAATTCTATGATACAAGAGTAAGAGTCTTTCTTTGTAAGTATTCGTTTCTGTTGAATAGTGGGTGTAAACATGTGACTAGCTACCTCAAAGGCATTGCCAAATTATTCCTTTCTGTTTTTTTCCAAACAGAGTGGGAAACAAGGAGAGAGCTCTAGGAAATGCAATACAAAAGCCCAATTTTCTCATGGGAGTGGGTTAAATCCCACTTTTCATGGCTGAAATTGGTGCACAGGCAAAATACCAGGTTCTGGAAGTCATGTGCTGATCTGGCCATCCATGTGTGGGAATGGGGCATTCCATTAGGGCAGTGGATATGGGCACACACACACCTATCCTGTAGCACCCCCTTCAGGTGCTCTGCTGTCAACTGCCTCAGTGTCTCCTTCAGTGAGATAACAGTGAGTTCACTTCAACAGCCCACAAAAAGAAGCCAAACATGTTAAGTAAGATCAGGGTCTCTTTAATGGGAGCCTTCCTAAAAGGGCATTTAAACAATAGGTTAAAGGCTTTTATTACAGAGCCCCCATCTGGATTACTCCGAACTAGGAGTCCTGAAACACCAGTCTTGGGATCTGATCAGACCAATTTTTGGAGAGTTGGCACAGGATCATCCCCCTTGGCAGTTGTGCAGCTTCTTTAGACATTAGTTTCCACTTTCTCTGGCAGCAGGATCTTCTGCTGTACGGCCAAAGCCTCTCTGCCGGCTGGAGTATCCCCCACTGCTTGCTCAGGATCAGTGAGTCCTAGTCACATACACTCTCACTTTGCAGCTTCCTGCTGATCTTTTCTAGGGCATCTGCCCCTCTTCAGCCCACTAATTCAGCCCTCTCAGGTGTAGTGGACAGGCTAATTAGCCAGGACTGGCAGGATCCAGGCCTCTGCCCCCCATAATAGGCCCCATTATAGGCCCCCATTTGGCCCTCTGGTGACTAAAATGAGAGGTGTATGCCCTGAGGCTACCCCAGGGAGCTAAATTGTACACAACATGGCTCTGAAGAGGAACCAATAAATCCTGGGCATCAAGAAGGCTGAGGGAAAAGGATTGTGAGTAGTGGAGCTTTCAAAAGCACTCAGCACTGGCCTCTGTTCCTATTGAAATCAATGGTAAAACTCCTGTTTACTT
Organism: Mesoclemmys tuberculata; assembly: GCA_007922155.1. Classification (NCBI taxonomy): domain Eukaryota; kingdom Metazoa; phylum Chordata; order Testudines; family Chelidae; genus Mesoclemmys; species Mesoclemmys tuberculata. Next base: position 4,336,146 of record ML677031.1, on the reverse strand, counting down.
CAGTGGGAGCAGAACTTGGCCGCTGAAAATCCTGCTCATATTGTTGTCACAGATGGAGGATCTCTATGCTGAAATATAACGCATACATGTAACTGTTTGGGCATTTTCAAGCAGATGGGATTAGATACACCTTTATAGACAGGAACTATGAGGAAATAATAAAGGTTTCCACATAGAATACATAATATCGGGGCTTTGCTCTTTTTCATCCCTGAAAGACCATTAATTTAGTAACTTTATGTCCGGACATAACAACAATAGAAGGAGGAAAACTAGACTGTAAGCGCTAATGAAAAGAAAGCCAGCCCTTATGCTTGGAAGTGGACTTCTTTTTGTCTGTCGGGACCTAATGCACTTCCAAGTGAACCTACTTTAACCCCTCATTGGATGCCTAAGTGAACTCCTTCAAGCATATCCAAATTCAGATCTGTTCAGTGAGAAAAACTGCATCCACTAAAGAATAAATATAATTCTGAAGGCTCCTAGGGAAGTATGAACTTCTTCACCCTTGTGTGTATCTGTTTTGCATCAGTTAATTTAAAGAAATCCCTCCTGGCAATAACTGTCTCCACAGACAGATAGGTTGCATATGTGCGGGGACTACCCACATTTATCATGCACCTTTGACTGTCTCATCCATATGCTGCCTGCTAATCGATCCCTGCTAGAACTACTTTTAACATTCCAATCACTGAGCAGTTTCAAACCAGTACCACTGAAATAAAAATGGCCAGAACAAACTTTCCAGTTTTCACCATAGCCCCTTAAAAGTTATGCTGCCCCAGTGCCTGATAGGCAAACTTCAGTGCTAGAATAAGGACAAGTTTAATATCTACTATCTATTGATCTATCAGGGTTAGATTCAGGAGTCTTCTGCCATAGAAAAAAGAAAGCTTTCTGCTTTCTAATGGGATAAATAGCACATTTATTTAGCCCTGGAGATTCCAAAGATGGTAGACTATGCACTGTGGTATTACTATGCATAGAAAAGCTACTTTAGGTGACTTTTCTAAGTTTCTAAGTGTTATTCATTTTAATTTTTCTCTTTTTCCAAGTCTTGGACAGTTGGACTCATGGCAACGAGGTTTTGTAGGTGGAAGATGTGAAAAATAATACCAATTTCAAAGCCTAAAATTCTCTAGCAACATTTCTAAAATAGTTTTCTGTAAAATAAGTAACAAGTACTAACTCCATGATGGTGGGTGTATAGAGAAAGGATTTGATTGACATGCATTTAGAATTATTAATAGCAGTAATCATGTTTATTACAGTAGTGCCTAACGACCAGCCAAGATTGGCTCCCCATTGTTCTAGGTTCTGTGGAAACAGAAAGTAATAGTCTGCCCATACCTTGAAAAGCTGACAGTCTGAATAGATCAGACAGATGCAGTTTGGGGGAGCACACAATCTGAGTGAACAGTGTGATGGTAGCAGATATCATGGTAGCTGCATGAGTTTTTTGGAGGTGGGCTTAGTTAGGAAGAGAGTAAGCTAAATGGAAAGAAAAGTGGAGGGAAAGAAGACACCTAAGGAAGGTGAGGGGGAAGAGGATAAAGGGTAAGTGGGTTGCTCACCTACCTAATAATACATTCCAAACTCCTCATGAACAAACCTTTATACCACTCCACCCCACCACATAGTCTCTCACTCTATAGCTAGATTCACACATCCCTAGATCTGTATATCTCCACATTTTGAAGAGTATGGGTCACTTTAAAGCATTCAATGTATGGCTTTAAACTGGGTGGAGGTGGGGCCATCCCTCATGAAGCGTTCACCCAAAGTTTGCATCTTTGCTATAGAGATGGGCCCATGCTGAATGCTATGGCTCACTCTCACCCATCTTTCATAAGGGATGTGTCTTCTGCAAACAGTTTATGACAGTCTCCTCTGACGTGGTTACAGCAAAGATGGCTGAGTTGTGCGTGCACATGAGCAGTTTTCAAAGCACCATCTGTGCGTCGGCCATACACCGGTCCCTTTACACTGTGCAAGGGGAAGGCAGGGCTTGAGGGGTTGCATTGCAAGAGGCATATCATCTGAGCTTGGCTCTTTCTTTCCATGGTAATTACTATAGCATCTCATCTTTTTCCTTTTTACACATAGTTATCTCCTCAGAGCAACTCTGTGAGGCAGGCCAATGCTGTCATCTCTAGTTCACAGATGGGCACTGGGACATAAAAAGACTAAGTGACTTGGTCAAGTTCACACAGGAAGTCTGTGGTAAAGAAGGGACTTGAACCCCATTCTTCTGAGTACCAGGCTAGTCCTCAAGGAATCCATTTTGAGACACTTGGAAGAGCGGAAGGTGATTGGGAACAGTCAACATGGATTCTCCAAGGGCAAATCATGCCTGACCAACCTGATTGCCTTCTGTGATGAGATGACTGGCTCTGTGGATGTGGGGAAAGTGGTGGACGTGATATATCTGGACTTTAGCAAAGCTTTTGATATGGTCTCTCACAGTATTTTTGTCAGAAAGTTAAAGAAGTATGGATCGGATGAATGGTCTATAAGATGGATAGAGAACTGGCTAGATCATCAGGCTCAGTGGGTAGTGATCAATGGCTCAATGTCTAGTTGGCAGCCCGTCATAAGCGGTGTGCCCCAGGGGTCGATCCTGGGACCGGTTTTGTTAAATATCTTCATTAATGATCTGGAGATAGGGTAGATTGCACCCTCAGCAAGTGTGAAGATGATACTAAGCTGGGTGGAGTGACAGATAGGTTGGAGGGTAGGGATAAGATACAGAAGGGCCTAGAAAAATTGGAGGATTGGGCCAAAATAAATCTCATGAGGTTCAACAAGGCCAAATGCAGAGTCCTATACTTAGGATGGAAAAATCCCATGCACTGTTACAGACTGGGAACCAACTAGCTAGGCATCAGTTTTGCAGAAAAGGACCTGCGGGTCACAATGGACAAGAAGCTGAATATGAACAAGTGTGCCCTGGTTGCCAAGAAGGCTAACAGCATATTGGGCTGCATTAGTAGGAGCATTGCCAGCAGATCGAGGGAAGTGATTACTCCCTCTATTCGGCACTGGTGAGGCCTCGTCTGGAGTATTGTTTCCAGTTTTGGGCACCCCACTACAGGAAGGCTGTGGACAAATTGGAGAAAGTCCAGCGGAGGGCAACAAAAATGATTAGGGGGCTGGAGCATATGACTTATGAGGAGAGGCTGAGGGAACTAGGCTTGTTTAGTCTACAGAAGAGTGAGGGGGGATTTGATAGCTACCTTAACCTACCTGAAAGGGAGTTTCAGGGAGGATGGAGCGAGGCTGTTCTCAGTGGTGGCAGATGACAGAACAAGGAGCAATGGTCTCAAGTTGCAGTGAGGGAGGCCTAGGTTGAATATTAGGAAAACCTTTTTCACTAGGAAGATCGTAAAGCACTGGATGGGTTACTTAGGGAGGTGGTGAAATCTCCATCCGTAGAGGTGATTAAGGCCTGTCTTGACAAAGACCCAGCTGGGATGGTTTAGTTGGGGTTGGTCCTATCTGAGCAGGTGGTTGGACTAGACGACCTTCTGTGGTCCCTTCCAATCCTCATCTTCTATGATTCTATGATAGGGTGCTAGCCACTGGACTACCTTTAGCTAGTCTCTGGGCTCAGCATGCCGAGGGTAGGGGTAGACAGGGCAGTGGCTTGCCAGGGGAGGGATGTTGGTGGGTGGATGGTCCCTTCCTCTCCCCCACTCCTTTCAGAGAGGGCATGTTACAGCTGTAGTGGCTACAGCTGCCTTGGACAGGGATTAGCTGTCTTGGAGCTAGTTGGGCTGGCAGCAGGACATGAGGAACTGGCCAACAGGGGCAAATTTCGGAGGTGTTCCCAGATGAAAGCACTAGATGGTTAGGAGGAGCCATATGGTTGTTAACAGCTTCCCTCACAGCAATGTCAAGTGGCTCATGTTTTAGTACAGCTTACAGTATTTATTTAAATTACAGAATGTGCAATCGCAGGACACGCTAGATTCGCTGTCAACGAGATGCCAGTTAATGATCTAAAAAGGAAAAACTATAACAACGGATTTGCTCGTGCCTCCCTCGTTCACAGCAAGGCTAAATTATGACTGGACTACCTGCCTGTGCAGGAGAGCAAGCACCTCTGTGTGCCACTGAATGGGCTACCTGGATTTTGACTGGAGGCATGCTCCCACTTCCTCCCTTCTCAGAGCAAGTGGGTGAGGAGAGGTGGGGTGTAGGAAGAGGCTCGGCTCCAAACCTCCTACTTACTGAGTGATGCTGGTATCAGCCTGCAGCAAATGACTCCATTCATCTCTTGTCCTAGACCAAGGATGAAGCAGGGCAGGAACTGTGCCTCTCAAAGGCTTGCTGTGAGTCACCGACCAAGGCTGCTCTTGAGTTAGAGCAGTTTATGCACTGATCAGGGCTGTGCTTCAAGTCAAAATCTAGCTCCCTGAGTAACACCTTATTCCACATGCAGCTCCGCTGATGGCACAAGGCCCTTAGTTTGGATCACCGCCTACCTTCACCCGGTCTCTTCAACCTTATCCCAGCACGTTTATGAAGATAGAGTTGCATCCTGAAATGACATATAATGAGAATAGACTATGGCTTAATTATGAAAATCAATACACTGAGACTATCTAATGCAGAATCTCAGTCAGCCGGTGCCAGCTGTTTTCACGCTGACTAGCTGTTCCTATCCTATTCAGAATAACTGAAGCTAAATCCAGCCATTGTCTACAGCAGTGTTTTATCTGGAAGAGTTTCCACCCACGGCAGTTCTTAGGTGCAAACGGGTGCAGGTAAGGTGGCAGAGACTGCTGATAATTGTACCTCAGGATCATGCAGTTAGACACAAAAGTATCCTTAACAAAGCTTTCTTATGTGACATTTCAAAGATGGCTGAAATTGCAATGATCGTAGTTCAGGGCTGATCACAAAAAGTGCTGTGCTAATTGTAGACTCTCATATGAAACTCGGTCCTGTCTTGCAACTCATTTACCACTACATCACAGGATGTAACAAAAAGTACAACATTATGTTGATATTGGAGGTGAAGTATCAGAACATTGCATTTAATGCAATTTGAGGAAATCACACTAGTGGATCATAATGGTCTATTCCAGTCTTAAAATCTAGGAGTCCAAAACAGCTAAGGAATTAAAAAACAGGAATCAGTTAGTCAAGTTTGCCTGCTCCATTCAGATCTTATTATTTCCCAGGCTTTCACCACCAGCTCTGTACTCATGTTCTATGGATTGGATCTGAGTGGAGAGAAAAGAATGGTGTGCAGTTTTCCTATGTGAACTGCACACCTACGAAACTGCAAACGTCATCATCGGAAAGAAACGTTAGGTCCCGATGCCGTAATCAAATCCACTAGCAAGGAGCCAGGAGTCTGTGTACAGCCCTGCAGCAGCAACAGTTGCACGACTGAGACTTTAACGGGAACTCCTTGGGGCTTTGACGCAGCAATGTGTAGAAAAGAGAGACGTCAGTGAAAGCTTCCCTTCCACTTATTAGTTAACGGCATTGAGATATGCGAGTGTGGAGAAGTCACTCAAGCCACGGCACACCTAGTGAACTGTGGCACTCTACAAACCTTCTCCAGGGGTACAGCCTTGGTTCATTCCAGAACCCCTAGAGTGGATAACAACTTTGGACGTCAGCTGTTAATGTGGGTATTCAAGTTGCTACCTGAATGAAGAAGGGTAATCCAGAGCGAAGTATGGGTCTCTATGTTGCCTTCAAATATAGTCTGTATCTATTGCCTCCTGATCCAACAGTAGGCAGGGTGGTATCTCAGCTGGGCTGGGGAGATGACAGGGTTTGGGGTGGGATCCAGAGAGGTTCTGTGTCACAGGGAAGACTGGTTCGGGGGGGGGAAAGAGTTTTCCGAGGTGGGGGAGTGGTTCTGAGAAATGGGTAAGAAGTGGGATATTCTGGGCCTGGTGAGGTCACATGAAAGGAAGGGATGTGAGGGAGAGGATGTAGAAATGCCACCTTAAAAGACCCCTAAATCATTAGGGACATTTGTTGTTCTGTGAACATTTTATTTAAATTAGTCAATTGGCATCTTTGTGATTCATATGCATATAACCCTAAACTTCTGATTTCACAACCGTTATTTGTGGCGTTAGTGCTGGTGAAAGGCCACAGTTGACGGAAAACTGCAGTTTATCTACATGGCAACAGCAGGGCTAACTGCCCCCAGGCCCTTCCCTGCCCCAGCCTGTGTCAACAACGACATGGGGAGGGGATGCCAGGACAGCTCCGTCTCCACAGCCCAGGAAATTCTTGGCCTCTCAGCTGAGCTTGCCAGAGAGTGCAAAGGATGGTGGTGAGTTTCTGATGTGGGAGCTGCACCTAAAACCCAGCTGTCCCACCCCCAGTCTGCCTCCCCACACACGAATGAAAGGGGCTCTCCCAATTGGTACAATTTGATATCATGCTCTGTTCCTCCAAGCAGCCAGCCAAATGCTACTGTTCAACCTCACAGCTGAACATCTCTGCTCAGGATAAGCGGGAGGGCCTGGGGTATTTCCTTTACCATGGGGACTATCTAGATGAAATGGGGACAGGTGACAGCCCAAGTGGGAGGAGGTTTGGGGGCTAGTGGCATAGGGCTGGAGAGGGAGGAGTTGATTTAGGCTGGGATGAGGACAGGTAGTAGAATTCAGTACATGGGAGAAATGAGGGATGATTGTGGGTAGATGATGGATGGAGTGTGTGAATGACTGTGTGTGTGAGAGAGAGAGCGAGGGAGAGAGAAAGAGTTAAGAACCAGATTGGAGTGGGAGAGAGAAGAGGCTGGAACTGGGAGAGACCAGTAAAGAATCACAGGGCAGAAATGCTGCATCCTCCAGCCCGTATTTTCCTGTGATGTGTCTGTTTTTCACCCTGACTGGAGGAGGGTGCTGGAAGAGGAAACAGAGGATCCCTTCTGTTTCCACTTCCCCACCCTCTTCCTAAGTGCTCACACAAAACACCCTTCCGAGGACACCACACCAGCCTTTTTGCACTTGGGAACCTGGCCAAGCTGCAGGCCAAGGTGATGGGGTGGCTCTGGAAGGAAGTGAGGGTTCTGCTGCCTGCACCCCACCACTAGCTGTCATCCTGCTGAGTGACCCTTGCTGGCCACCTATGCAGGTTTTAGGGCCACTTAATGAGGCGGGGCGAAGTAACTCCACAGCACCAGGGAGTGGGGCCCCAGAATGCCAACGCCTCTGCATGCTGGACACTGCTCCTGGTTTGCTCTCCGGATTTACTGCTCCACGTCCCCAGCTCTGCTCTGCTCTGCAATCCCCCCCCCCAACGCTGCTCCTCCACCTCCCCCGTCTGCCACTCTTTCCCACCCGCAGGATTTGCTTCCCCACCCCAGGGCCTGCACTAGTGCCCATCCGCCCCTCCCATCCCCCCATCCGCCCCTCCACCCTCCCTATTTGTCCCTCCATCCTCCCACACCACCAGTCTGCCCCTCCCCCCTCCTGGACCCCCCATCTGCCCCTGCAGCCCCAATCTGCCCCTCCCCCTCCCATCCCCCCATCTGCCTCTCCCCCCTCCCTATCTGCCCCTGCAACCCCCCAATCTGCCCATCTCCCCCCCC
>ML677031.1:4190130-4328173 GCA_007922155.1 Mesoclemmys tuberculata | reverse complement strand
CCGGGTGAGGCGCGAGATGGGGGGACTTTGGGGAGCCCGCTAGGGTCCGGGTGAGGCGGGAGATGGAGGCGGAGATGACTGGGGCAGTCCTGTTGAGGTCCAGGTACTCCCAGGAGATGGGGGGGAGGGCAGGAGGGCACTGTCTGGGGCGACCCTGCTGGGGCCTAGGTGTGCCCAGTGAGCAAAGGGAGGGTAAAAGGCTGAACTGGGGGAGGCGGAGAGGAGGACTGGAAGCAGGCAGCTGTGCCAGGGCTGGGAGCATCTTGCAAACTCACTCAGCACGCTCCTGCCCTCCCAGGGGGCCCCGCCGCCACACCAAGGCAGGGAAGGAGGGTGGGAAGAGGCAGCCGGGAAGAGAGGAATGGAGACTGGGGGAAGGAAAGGAGCCTGGGATATCAGGAGCCCATCTTAGCTCCCTCCTTGCTGCGCCTGTCCCTGCTGCCCTGGGTGGGGGTGACATTGGGAATGGACTGATTCCCCCCCCCGCCCTTACAGGTAGATGTCCTCTTCTGTCTGCCTGCCTCTTCCCTTTGCCACATGTAACCGCAGGTATTGCCAGCCCCCCCACCCTCCCGCTTTTAAACACAGTCATAATATTGCTAATATTATTGCTAACAAGGACAAGAGAGAGACCCCCAGGCAATGCCCCCCCTTTGTATCCCTCTGTCTTTCTCCCTAGCCTCCCCACTCCAAGGTGATCCATGCACCCATCTCAGGAAAGCTGTCCGGCCATTGATGTCTAAGAGAGATCTAAGCAAAGGTTACTTTGGCCCAGTTGCTTGCAGTGCTTGTACTGCTGTGAGCTCCAATTATTGCATCAAAGCTTTTGTGTCCCTGCCGGAGGAGTCCTAGCCATCAGCCATCTCAGTGCAGCTTTGATGTCTAACAATAACAAACCCTGCTCCATATCAAGTTCGGCTCACTTGCTTTCTTTTCAATCCAGTCATAAAAATCATCTGCGGTGCAGTTTTTATGCATAATTCTTTGACCAATTATTGCACCTGCGGAGCTGGATTTTGAAAAGCATCACTGGCCATAACCCTGATGGAAATGATCAAATGCAGCAAAATGCCTGTATTTAAATAACACTAAAAGGCCCACAAAAGTTCTAATATATTCAAGGGCGATTGAAATGCATTGGTTGCATGTATACATAGGTTACTTTTCAAAGGAAATATTTATTCTGTGGCCAGGCAAGTTGTTGTGGGCGTATAAATTCAAATGCTTTTTTAAACATAGGTTTAATTTATTCACTGATAATAAAGATGTTTTCTCCAGATGCTTTGCAGTTCAGTATATATTCAGATACATAAGTATCCTTGCAAAGATGCATTTGCAGTTTAGACGTTCTGTTTACGCAGTGTCCTGCTTGGAATCTTGGCCGTTTAAAGATATTTTCCTCACTCTCCCTCCCCAACTCCCCACCTCCGAAAAATAGGAGATTTGACTGTACTGTTGAATATTTGCTTGTTAAGTTTATCATTTACCTAATTCAAAATGGTGTTTGAGCTACATGCTCTAAGTATTTTCAAAATAATTAACATAAACGTATGTGTTTGCATTGTCATTTTATTTTTATATATACATGCACACGCTATCCTCTCTCTCTGTCTCTTTACTTATCTGTTGTAAAGTACTTCAGAACCGAGCTAGAAACTTATATCCGAAGTTTCAGCCTGGAGTAAATATTTATGGCCAAGTTACAAATATGTTACTAATTACCAACTGAATAATATATGAAAATAGAGCTTTACAATGAAAGCGCTGACACAACATTAACTATACCTTTGCGAATGCGTCACTATAATATAGCAGTTCCAGACAAAAGAATAAGAAAGAGTCTAAATCAGGAGGTGTAGTACTGCAGTGAATTAAAAGAAGTGTTATTGACTCTTTCAGTTATGGTGGATTTATCCGCTCGTTCTCCGTCTGTCACATTACAGACCAATACAGCAATTTGGTTTTGAAAGGCAGTTAATTCCCACAGGCACAGAATACATTTCAGTCAAATGCGGCTGACTTAGTTTCTTTCCATAGCAGTCCGAATAGAGTGATAATGGGACATGACTATATGGAATGTCTGCTTGCTTCCCCTTTCCCCCTGTTTATTTAATTAAGTTTATTAGCACTGTAGTTTTGGACTTGAATTCTGTTCTGCTTTTACAAAGCATCTATAAACGCGAAAGATTCTAGGACATACTGAATAAACAACATTCATTCACTTCTATCACACCGCAAAGCTATTATTAGTCATTGGTGCATGAGGAGGTAAAATGAATATCCATTCCACACGTAATCTGAAGGCAATGTAGAGCAATCTAGTGTTGGTGCGACGTTGAATGGTTCCGTGCTTTTGTTGGTCGGGTGAAATATGGTGGTGATGGTACAGCTAGATTTTTATAGTATGGTCTTTTCTGATTGCATCGCTTCTGGTAGGCTCTGGACATATTTTTAGTCTTGCCATTCTGTTTCCTTTATAACTTCTTCACATTAGAAAAAGAAAAGGGCATGTAACATAATCACTAGGTTTTGTATAGCTGCAAAAGGAAAAACTGAATTTCAATTACAAGTGAACTGATAATGGAAATTAGCTTTCCATGGGAAATTTAAAATATTTTGGTGATCTGAAAGTTAATGCATAACAGGAATAAATCCTTTCACATGAAATAAAAAATACAGTACTAATAAGAAAGGAGAAAGGAAGGAGGGGAAAAAAGCATCTAGAAGTACTACAGGTGAAACAAATAAATGGAAGTAGTGGAAGGAATGATAAAGTGGAAAACAGAAAAAGGAATAGGAAGTAAAACAGGACTACAGAAGAAAACGAATCTCTGAAGAAGAATGTGAGAAACTATATTGAGCTTAATTATATAAGTAGTAAAACAGTTGTCGTCATAAGTGAGTTGCAGGGTTTTTAAAAAAAAAATCTATCTTGTAACTAGAGTTTGGCAAACTGAAGGATCACTATTGTTTTATTGTATGTAACTATTCTTGAAAGTGAACTCCTTTTGTTTTCCTGAACTGTGTGTCCTAGAGTTTCCATTGGATGGCAGCTAGTCTCACTTCAATGCAAGGGTTGCCTATACCAGGCGTTCATGACGGGACTGCAGGTGAACTATTGTTATCTTGACAGATTATTGTAGAACAGGGAAGGTGGCGTTTTTGGTGTTTTTTCTGTCTCACTTGGCAACGGAGTATCATTAGTGAGAGAACAAAATGTGGAGCAAGCTGGACTCGTTCCTTCTCTGGCCAGTCGGGGTTGGATGTTTGTCGTGATAGCATTGCTGGATTTAACAGTCTTTACGGAAACTTTATATCCATTCATGTATTTACTTGTAAGGACTCTTAAGGTCCTGACTCAAAAGCATGTGTCTTGAGAGAAACTGAGATGTAACATGCATTTTCTTTGCTGGGTGAAGAAGAAGAAGAAGAAGAAAAATGATTCATTGGTTCAAATTCTTTACTGGAGCTATTGAGTCAAACTTCCTGTAAAATAGGGAAACTATCTTTCTTTTTTTACATGCAATTTGCATTCCCTTCTCCCCCCCCCCCTCAAAAAAAAGTTTGACATCAGGAGAGGAATTGACCATATTTCACAAAAGGATAGTTTTCAAGAAGCAAGACTCCTCCCGTATTGATCAGAGGTTAGAGTATTAGTCTAACCCTTTCCACCTTTTCTCAGAAGGATGCAGTAAAGCAGGTAGGAGCTATGTTGTACACTAGGACCAGCAGGAGTGTTACTGTAAGGAAGAGGAGTGCTGAAAGGGTAATAAGGGAAGGGTTTGCTTCATTACACGCATGGAGGGCGCTGGTGAGTTTATTGGAGTGGGTAAGAGAATAAAGGACACTAAATATTTCATCCTGCAAGAACTTCAGCTCTTGGCTTGATGAGTGCAGAAAGAAAAGGGCTGCATTCCCAATGGACAGCCTCCCGCTTTAGATACCTTGGAGTCAATTCTGTAAATCTTACAGAAATATATTTCTATAGAAACCCTCCTGTGTTTGATCCTGCAGTCCTCACTTGGGCAAAAAGCCCTATTGATTTCCATGTCTGCTCCACTGGACGACGTTGGGCTAGGTCGGGTATGACAGTTAGGCAGCTGCAGTTGTAATGATTGAACAGCGTTATGGCAGCAGAGAACCACTAAGTAGCAACAAGCGTGATATTTAGGCCTCTCGGATTCAATCTTGCAGTGACAGGATTATAGGAGGTGCTGGATTGGGCCCTCCATTGCCAGTGAAAAACCAGTTTAGAACCTATGTCTGGTGGGCTGGATTGAGCCATTAGGTTCAGTCCAGAACGAGTGGCAGTGCATGCCATACACTGCACAGGCCCGGGGATAGGCCAGGAGGAACTGTGGGGCAGGGGAATGGGGTGCTTTGCCATAGACCTTTCCACGGTACGGCTCCTCCCTTTCCATGCATCCAGCTCTGCTGGGGCCATGACTTTGCCCACTTGCTTTTGGAGGGTGTGAGGCATGGAGTCTCTGCTCTCACTCGATGTTTCCAGAGTACAGTCTATTTAAATGGGAGCAGCATAAAACTGAGGATGTGTCATGATATGGGGTTGTTCAAATCCTTGGGCTGCTTGCCAGCTCCTTCAGGTTTTTTTTGTTTTTTGTTTTTTTTTTTTTACTGTTATTTTGGAAATTTAAAAAAGGGGTAAATTGATTTCAGTGACACTCAGACAAGTCTTAAAACTCAAGGTTTTGTGTATGCTTTGTGAACATTGAAGATCCCAAGGTACTTTTCTGAAGAGTCCGGATTTGCCCCACCATCGCTTCTACCTCCACCCCTGCGCAAGTATGTTATGTAATGCCTGGCTGCCATCCTCCACCCCAGAGGTGGCTGGATTTCAGTAGTGTGGTATCTGTACGCTGTCGTTATTATTTATATAGCTCTAAGGGATGTGCATAGTGATCTGTAAATAGAAAATGTAGCTTATGAATTGCTTTGGGGTCCTCCAGGGTGATGCATAAATATAAGATACTGTCATATTGGCAAGATAATTATATGCAGTCGTGATAAATAATAATATATAGCAAAGCAAAGAATCTCATGGGAATGTATGAATGCACAACCTTAGATGACTATGCAATGCACAGGCTGTATACCAGGTACTCCCTGTTTGTGCTATAGTCAAATACACTCTCTTTCAAACTCCAAGAGGAATTCTATCTAATGCCACCCCCCCAGGATACTATTTTCACATCACACAGAAGGGTGTGTGTATCGATATGTTCAGACGTATATTTACTTCCTCTCTAAGTATACTTTCATTTATTTGCTCCGTATGGCCTTCACTTTAATAGGTACGCCTGCCTGAGGTTTAACTGTAAATCTTGTTCCCGTTTTATTTTAATGCTGAAGGGGGTATTTGGTTGTTAGCTACGTGCCTCATACTTTTTGCCTTTGCTTTAGCTCTCTTTTGATTGTTAGGAGAAGAGTTAAACATGGCATTTCCCTGCACCCAGTTGAGCACTAAGCATGTAAGTCTCTTACCGAGGACCATGAAGGGAGAGGAGTCAGATGGCATAAATGGATTTAGAAGGGATTTGGTCACTGCTTCAGACCATGCTGCTGCTTTTTTCCTATGAAACCGTGAAGCCCCTGACCTCTTGCCTCCTCCTTTCGGCATAGCCGTGTTCCCTGACACATGCTTGTAGCCAGCAGGGGACGTTTTTGTTAAGATGCTAGCTAACACTTCCCTCAGTGACACCGAGCACCACCTCCATGACACCTTGAAACCAAAACCCAAAATACTATAAATTAAATGTGAGATGCCGTATAGCTCAGTTCATTCATTTGAGCAAGCATAAGATGAGTGGAAGCTGGATATATGTTGTCAGGGTTATTAATATCACACATTCTGGATTTTATTTAGAATGCAGCAATATGAAGGACTCTTTAGTTTGTTCTAAAATGTAATGAATCTGTTAGATGAGACATTAAAATTAATGAATGAGTTAACAGTGGTATTATACGGATGCCTGTGTTTTTATGCAGCGTAGGTGAACAGGCAAAAGGAAAACATCTAGAAATACTGTCATTTCGTAACAGTATAATAGTGTAGTGAAAAAGTTGAGGGCTGGATTCAAAGTACTGTGAATCACACTTTAGTGGAGCTGCACTGGATTGAGATCAGTGTAGCTGAAGTCAAAGCTGCTCCTGCGCGTTATGTGATGATGTAAGATACTTTATTATTGTTCTGGCCCCACTTCACTACAGTACTTAAGCATCAGTTTAAGAAGCAGCACTTAACTTTAAGCCCCTCCTTATTTAACAAATAGGTAAGTGTGTGCGTAAGGTGAATCAGGGCTTATCAGGCCAGTTAAAATACATTTTAAATATCAGCTTCTGTTTTCATGAGTAAATTCAGACTGTTGTAATAGCTGAGAAAATAACAAGGCCAGTGCAATGTCCCGAGTAATTAAATATTTTGTGGCTGTCCCAGACTGCATTGTAGATCCTGTGAGCAAAGCCTTCCACCACTTGAACTCGAGTAGACATACTGAAGACATGCAGTGCAAGAAGCACAAGCGTGGGATGCTGCGAAGCTACCTGCACCCGCAGCAACCATTGGGCAGAATTGTGACGTGGCTTCGGAGTTCCTCCCGTCTCTCCATTCTTGTTCCGGAGACGGCAGCCGTGGACTGCGGCTCTTGGAAGGAGCTGCTTTCTTCCCTTTATACCGCAGTTCGCTCCACTGGACAGCCATCGTTGGCGATCCCTGGGAGTTGGTGGTTGATTATCTTCCATGAAATGATAGCCAGTTATCGCGGATGGACCCGCAAGCGGCTCACGAGACTGATCTGGGATCCACAGACCTTGTCACAAATGGGGCAGACATTTCCCAGTGGAAGGGGCAGCTCTATATTGTTATTTCTCCGTTTCCTGTTGTCTTTGTTGGATCTTGAAATACTGGGATCCTTGCCCCAAGGTCCTCTTTCATTTTGGTCAGTTGAGGGCTTGGGTTTCCCTTGAGTTTACATCAGTATTGCACTTCTTCATATTGGCTTTGAGGGTGTCTTTGAAGCTGGCCAGTATGTGGCAGGTAAAGCCATTACTCCACCCTCTTCCTGCCTGTTCTTTGTTCCCTGGCAGGAGCATCTACGCCATAACTCCAGTGTTCTGCAAGGAAATGGATCCAAGATCAAGGTGACCCTGACGAGGCCATGCAGGGGGAAGAGAGGAAGCCCTTAGGCCTCTGTGCAGCTGCATTAGGGGTATTCACAGTCTAGCTCATCATGATTACTCACACAAGTAGGGCTGCAGGACTGCTCTTTAGTTTGTGTCTAGTATTATGCTGAGAGAAACCTTGGACGCCTAGTCGCAGGGTATATCTTTACTGCAGAGTTAACGCCGCTGGACAGAACCAGGGTCTGAGCAACCCGATTAGCCTCGCCTGGATCTGAGCATCCACACTGCAAAGCCACTTCTGAATTACTGTCCCTACCCTCATGCTCTACTCACCCTTATGCAGCACTAGGACTTCCGGGGTCATATCTATGGTTCTTAGCACTGCAGTAAGCAGAGACGCTCTCTGATCCTTTCCACTGAATGGTGGGAGGACTTGTCTGTTCTTCTGGGCACAGGAAGGGAATTGTGGGAAGACATTGGAGAACTAGCAGCATAGAAGTGATTTAGCCTGTGTCCCCACTGCAGAGTGGGCAAATGACCAACCTGAGTGAAAGCTGCACAGGAGTTTTAGCCTATACCCCAGGGCAGGCCAGCCTGACTGTAAATTCCTGGTTTCAAGGCAGCAATTGAGTCAGAGGCCAGATTAACTCTGCAGTGAAGACAAGCTGTCAGTGTGAAAAAGAATCACTGCTTGGAACGCTTTTACAGGGGAGAGGAAATACAGTATGTTTGCAATCTGGAATTTGTGCAGAGTGAAAAAAAGAATATGAACACGGAATGCAAAGTAGTACCTGGAACACACAGAGAATCACTAGTTTCACTTAAAAACATCTGTGATTTATTTTGATGGCATCTTCTCTTCATTATATTTAAGGGGATATTAAATATTTTCATCATACTTAAGCTATTTATACCCTTTGTATATTATTAAATTGGGGGGGGGGAGATTAAATATCTTGTTAACATGTTATTCATTTGGCTGTTTGAGGGTTGTGGGTTGCTGATCAGTGGTCCAAGACTATTCCCAGCATCCCTGTGAATTATTAATTGAAGATGTGTGGAATCTCTCAACACAGGGACCTTGCTTCACTAAGAGTTGTGAGGGCTCTTTGGCTGGTTCAGTTTAGTCCAGTGGTTAAGCTTACCTTTAAAAATATTATTTATCGTCTTCCTCTGTGTAGTCTAGACATGTCTCCCTGAAGCAGTCTGTCTTTTGCATAACTTGTAATTTCTTCTGCTGACCTATGAATGACTATTTCGTTCCTGCAGACAGTGGTCTGCAGTAATTTTCCCGTATAGTGTTTGTGTTATATTTTAAACGCTCTTCTTCTTACAGTTTATGTGAGAGGCAAATATAATTACTGCGCTAGCATTAAGAACATTTAGTAGCAGAAAATCAGCCATCAGAATCATGGTATTAGGATAATGTATCGCTGAAACCTTTCATTTGCTAGATATGCCACAAAATTCATGGTAAAGCACTCTCCATTTTTATCTTCTGAAAATGCCATTGTGACATTACCCAAGATGCAATCTGGACTGTTGAACAGCTGCATCCCCTCAATTCTCCAACCTGGGATGCCTTTTATGTTGCTTCACTGTGAGAGCAACCAAATGTGGTCTGCTCTCTCACAGCCTCCAGCATGTAAATTTCTCCCAACTATCCTGTGTGAATATTCTGGCCAGCCACCCTTGCATTACACTGCAGAGCAACATCAGCAAATTCCCGGTCCCAGACTCCCCCAGAAATCTACGTCCTGTACTGCCCAGCCCTCTCCTGAACAACGCAACCTCATATAAAGGCCATCATTTTGTTAACAGAAAATGATACGCACAAATCCTGTTATCCAAAATGGAGTTTCCCAAACACTTCAATCCAAGGATGCTGGTTTAGACAGAAGAAGTTGTATTGGCTAGATTTTAAGTGGTTACAAGTAATGAGGTATAAAAGTCAGAATTAGTTACAAGAAAATAAAAGTAAAAACAACTAATGCTAACTTAACAAGCTACTTGAATTCACAGCAAAAGTCTCTCTGTCTTACTGGCTGAATTCCTTTCAGACAGGATCTCTCCCTCAGTCCTAAACTGTCTTTGTTCCTCAATTGTTGTAGCTGCCATGAGCAAAGAAGAAAAAGAGGAATAATTTGGGGCATCGGTTCCCCATTTTTATACTTTTTCCTCTTCTTTGAGAGTCCTCTCCAGCTGGGGTCTAGGAGACAGAAAGTCTGTGGGGACAGAAACTTCCAGCAGTTTCTTTGCCAAGATGTACATTTCTCACTTAGACCCTTTTTCCTGTCAAGGAATGGCCACTTGACCAGGTGATGGTCCATTTGATTTTGTTGACATCTGGTTGAGGCATCAGTTTGCATTTTGTCTCTGAGGAACTGGTTTGTGCCTGCTTTTCTAAATTTGGAACATGTCTCAGGAATGTTATAGAGTAGAATTTTATAATTTTACATATTGTGTTGCCCCACACATTTTACCAGGACAAGGATGATCAGCACATTGAGTTTTTCAAATGATACCTCACAAGGTATACTTTGTTCAGAATTTATCATCATCTTGTAAGGGAGGTGAACAGAGGTACAGACTGTCACAGCCACCAATAACTTAGTTCCCCGAAGTACACAGTAAACATCCTGTGATATAGTGAGGGCAGTAGGAGAGAGCTTGAAGGGCGGTACGTAAGCCCCAGAATGCTCATGGCTCTGTTCCCTGCAGACTAGCTAGAAGTCCTGAGGGGGCAATTAGGAGCAGCTGAGGCCAATTAAGGCCCAGCCAGGTGCTTGATTAAAAGCCCTCTGCTCCAGACAGACAGCGCGCAGACTGGAAGAGTAGGAGTGCAGAGTTGTGTGAAAGAGCAGGAAGAAGAGCTGAGGAAGGTACCGGGCTCAAGAAACCAGAAGAACAGAGGGGGGAAAATCAGCCCAGGGGAAAAGCCTACAGCTGTGAGTACAGTGCCAGCAGCACACAGCTGCTACTCATAGGGCCCTGGGCTGGGACCCGGAGGAGTGGGCAGGCCCGGGTCCCTACCCCCCTCCCTGGGGAGATGGGGTAACCGGCGACGCCCTGGCCCACTGCGAGAGGCAAAAGCACGAGACCCACTAGGGTGAAGCCGGCAGTTTGCCACACTACTCAATCACATAAGCCCCACTGATGTACTAAATCTTATCACTAAAGATGGACAGTGAAATTCTGGACCCATTGATGCCAATGAAAATCTTGCCATTAACTTCAGTGGAGCCAGAATTTTTCCCACAAAACACTGTCTAGGCGTTAGATGTTATATTTTTCAAAATGAAGATTGCATGATGTGGATACAACTTACGTACAAATTGCTGGAGAAAGGACATCCCACAGTGTGGGTAACACCACTTTGGACCAGTGGGTAAATCCTTTTCAGCCCTCGGTCAGGTGGGTGGTAGCCAATCCAGATGAAGGACTGCTGACCTACTTGATCTCCTGCGTCACCCGAAGGGAGTGCAGCTGGTGCTTCTCTACTAAGATACCATCTCCCTTTCCAGGTCTCAGCAGATCCTGGACCAACATGGAAGGAGTGAGGACAAAGATGACTTCCTTCCAGAAAAAGGCAGGGAAGAAGGGCAGAAAACGCTTTTCTTGGATCTCTCTGCTGCATCCCTCAGCCAGTGGGTTTGTTCTGCCCATTGTGTATCCCTCCCACTGAAGACGCCTGCAAGAACACAGGGCTGAGTGGAGCCGTGTGTGGCTCCGAACCGGGTGACTGATCTTTGCTTTGGCAGCTCCCTGTGGATAGTGGAGACCCACTGACCAGCTCCCAATCCTCCAAGAAGAACTTCAGGAGAACAGTGGGGACTCACACAGTGACAAGCTAGAGGTGTCACCTTTATTACCACCCCCTACTCTCAAGTCTATTCTTATCCCTCGTCCTCAGGCATTCCTCAGTTATCCATTGGACTGCAGCCCCAATTGTGGCTCATTATTAAGACTAGAGAGAGAGAGAAGATTTGATTAAAGGAAAACAGGATGTCAGCACATCTCAAGAGAGGGCTTACATTCATAGATTGCAAGGCCAGGACGGTGATCATCTAGTCCTGTATAACACAGGCCATAAAACTCCCCCCAATATAATTCCTGGAGGAGATCTTTTAGACAAACCTCCAGTCGTGACTTTAAAATGGCCAGCAATGGCGAATGCACTGTGACTTCTGGTACATTGTTCCAGTGGTTAATGTTCTCTTCAGCTACCATGATTTCAAAAACATTAAAATGTCTTTTATTCTCATTCTGGGATCATCGGTGTTAAGAGCATGAAATGCTAAGAAGAGAGTGTAGACAACCTCCTTTCCAGCTCCCAGATGGAGTCTCATTTTCCTCCCACTCTGGAGTTCTTCATTCATCCATTCAGTGAGTCAGCACAGACCAGCAGGCCTCCAGCCAGTCATCAGCAATCAGGTGTGCACAGCTATTATTCAGCATCTGACTCACTCTGGGTCTTCTCCGGGACCTTTCTGAGCATGGTACCTGAATCTGGGGACCCTACCTTAATCCACTCAGTCTGCCCACGTGCTACTTTGCATCAGAGATATGCTAAACTCCCTAACAAATTAATGTAGGCAGCCAGAATTCGGGGTTTGTTCTGTGTGGCTCTTATGTGGTCTCACCCCTTAGCACCATGGGCCATCCTGAGCTGCACCAGCACGATCGTCTCTCTCAGGCAGAAGCTATCTGCTGGTGTTCTTTAGGTGTGTGAAGCTGCCTGGATTTTTTGGTGTATAGCCAAGAGGAAGGACTGCAGTGAGCTATTTAGAATTCAGTGATGTGGACCATCAGTAGGGAAGGAATGAATCCCAACAGCCTGTAAGAGGGATGGTGGAGACGGAAGCAGGAGTTTGCAGAAGAGATGTGGAGCTGAGATGAGGGGATTTTTCATCTTCTCCTAAAATTTTATCTTGTTTTGGTACCTACCTGCCTAAACAAGCTCTCCTTTGTACTGTACTGTGGCTTTGACTGTGACCAAAGGAAACCCAGTTGCACTTTTGTCTGCCCCATAGACAATCAGGACATTTTTTTACACTTACTTTTCTGCTTTGCCTTGTTATGAAGGTGGGTTTCTGCTTCAACTGTTCTGTGACTCATATAAAGTGGTGTTAGCTGCTGTCAGTGTGCTTGACGCTTTCCAAGAGACATCAGGAAATGAAGCCGCTCGTGCCATGAGGAGCTTACGGTCTAAGCAGACGTTGTGCTCAGAGAAGTCCTGTAATGTCTTCGCCCACTTAGTGAGCAGGAATGTGAAAAATGACTTTTTATTACTCAGGCTTGTAAGACGGCCTTTTATCACAGGCTTTGCTGTATCCTACCCCCTTTCCCTAGGTACCTCCCCTATATTAATGATTTCAGAATAATTCTTATCTTCTGGATGATCTCAGCTAGTCTCTTGCTAGCCGTCAGAACTAGTGAAACCTGCCTTTCAGCCTAGGGGATTAAACTCTTCTCCACAAGGGAATGAATCTGAAGAAGTCAAAGCAAGAAAATTAAATCAACGGAGCGACGAGAATTTGTAGATGGAGCATTGATGGTTTACATCAGCTGAGGATCTGCCCATACGCCATCCACTGACCAACAATTGCTCCAAGGAACCACAGTTTCTGCAACCGTGAGCAACTTAGTTTTCTAAAAATGCAGGTCCCGATCCTACAAAGAGCTGGCTCTGGGCATGCGGACCCCTGCCCCAACATGGAGCTGCCCTCAGTGAGGGTCCACACTCAGAGTCCCGTGTAGGGGCTTGACTTAGCTTTACTTTGTAGACTGGGTTGGTTGGTCAGAGAACAGACTGCCCGGGAAGTGTTAATGTGATACTGTGGGGCTTGGATGAGTAGGCTTGTCATTGTAGCTTCATTCGTAAACCTTTATTTTTTTCTAAGTGGTATTTTAAAAAAAATGTATATTGAAGGGGGTCAAATTCATTGTCCCAGGGGCTTTTACTAAGGACCCACAACTCTAATTGGAGTCAGTGGTTGATGAACGAGCCTCTGAAAATCAGGTCCTGCTGGTAATTCATGTAACAGCTGCAGACCGGGCAACAGCATTCTCCTTCACCCAGCCCCACTGGTGCATCCCAGCCCTGTGCCGGAAGGACGCCCCATAAGATGGTAAGTTGTTTTTTGTTCTGTGCTCATTCAGTCCTCGGCCTCTCTGCTAATGCTGCCGACCAGGGTGCAAACTACGGTGGTGAGTGTCATGATGTGGATTCCTTTCCTATTCCTTTCATACCTTTTGAGGATCGAGGCCCATGTCCTTTATGTTTGTGTATCATCTAGCACGTGGTGGGTGCCACTGGAAGCAGATTAATAACCCTCCTATTCCAACAGCCCATTTGTTTCACAAGGGGGGTTATCCAACAACAACCAGATGGCGATTTTCAGCTTTATCAACATAGGCCAGATTGGAACTGGTCAATTAGAGGCTGAAAGCTTGTGTATCCCATTTAACAGCATCTGCCCTCGTCCACCTGTTTTGTCAGCTTTTTTCACAACCGCCTCTCCAGTTTCTTCCATGCAGCACCCTCTTGATGGTGGGACTTCACTGAGCTTCTCCATAAGGGCCCTTTACTCCTTCATGTTTAAGTTGCACTTGTAGCTCCACTTCTCCCATACTGTCTGTAGTGAATGCTGCATATAAATTGCCTTTTGTTGTTCCCTTCCCCTGGCCTCTGTCCACATGTTCAGCCATAATTCAGGTGTGCAGAGCTTTGGTGGGTGTTTGTAAAGCCTCTGACATGAAGTGGGCACTATAATGAATAAATAATGATCACTGCATCGTCCAGTCCCACTACACGTGGGACATGTAAGGCACATGTTGGTATGTTGGCAGGTGAAAAATACGATCTCTTGAAATACTGATTTTACGCCTCTGCCACCACACCTTTGTTTTTAAGTTGCTTATGCTGTGGCCTTCCACAGGCAAAGGAGTGTGTGTGTCTGGCTTTGTGATGGAAGTATTTCCATATTTATGCAGAAGTATCCCCAAAATGAATCTAATCCTTATATTCAGTGAGACAGTTTTCACACTATGCTATTTATAGCACATGCAATTGCCCTGAACACATCCCAGACCTCTAATTGCCTTTTTATTGCTTTTTAGCACTGTGTCAAAGGGATCGGAATAGTATGGCCTTACTGTCTCATAATCGCTTTTTGTTTGTTTCCACTAACTTCCCTCCTCCACTGCATCAGATTCAAGCTTTTTGTCCCAGCCTTCGAGGCCCTGTATAACTTGTTCACCCTTGTCCCTTCACATCATTGGCCCAGGTGCCCTGGGCTCTGCCCTCTTGATGCACCATTTGTACCTTCCACCTGCAAGTGTGTTGCACTGCCTTCCACGCTCGTTCCTTCTGAGGAGAATGACCTTCCTATAGTGGCTCTGCAAAGCCGCTGACCTCTTCACACTCCAGTTCCTACTGAAGACTCACTTCCAGTGCCTACAAGAACATAACTAGTGGGATATGGTAAAGTTATAGGTTATCTGAGAGCAGGCTGCATTTCTTTACATGTCTTGGTACATCTGGTGAATATCGCTCAGTAGCCATCCAAAATTAGCAACTTCCAGTTAGCAGCAGCATTTCGATGGGAGCCTATTCCGTCCTTTTGACTTCACCGTTAATCAGAGTTGGACGCCGGTAACGTCGTGCTGCTTGTTGAACTCGTTTTTGGAAGAGAGGCTCCACAGGTTTGCAAGGCTGTAATCAGGGAAGAAAGCACTGGAAGGCGCCTGCCCCAGCTACAGTTCCACAAACCTCCCTGTGCCCGGGGACTGCACCGAGAATAGGGGGCTGCAACCCTGTCCAACAGGAGAGCCTCTGCCAGAGGCTGTGTGCTGTGGGCTGGGAGGGGTCCTGGAGCCTGGATGCCATGGGGAGCAGGGGTGCAGTGGTCTGTGGGCCTGTCCAGTACTTCTCCCTGCTGCTGCCCCTGCCCATAGCCTCCCGTCTAGTACAGACGCCTGGGCTTCCCACGCATAGTCCCTCTCCCCTCTGCTGCCTAGACCACAGGCAGGTTTGCAGGCCTGCAGTCCCAGCGCTTCCTTCTCTAATGGCTGCCCCACAGACCTGCCTTCTGCTTATCGGCAACTGCTGGATAAGGGCAACTTTTTGCTGGCAACCGAGGGGATGCTAATAAGTGGAATCCGCTGTATGGAATTTGCATTCTCAGAACAAGTCCAGTTAGCTCCCTGGCCAGTTTATTTGTGCATTGTGCTCTTCTCCCCGCCCCACATGGCTGTCAACTTTTTTTTTCTTTTGAAAGTGTAAGCCCTCTTAGGAGCAGGAACGATAACCCAGATCCTCACCAGTATTTTGGTGTCCAACTCCCACCTCAGCTTTGTGTTTGTACATCAGCTGGCACATTGTGGGTGCTGTTGGAAGCAAATAATAATCCTCTTTTGGGTTTTGCTACCTACGGCCTTTGAGAGTATCTAGTCCCTTTTGTAATGTTTTTCTTTAAAATTTCATCTTCTCATTTGGCAGTTGTGTAGCATGAATTGTTTAAGTTAATTATCTCCCCGGGTTCCTGCTCTTTCAGTGTCATTCTCAATTTTATTGCCCTCCCCTTGCATTGAGTAACCCACGGAGCTCTGAATCATCAGCAAATTTAATCGTGTTATTTTAAGTTTGTTCTTCCAGGTCAGCGATATATTAAATAAACCAAATTAGTCTTAATACTGATCCATGTGGCTCCCTCTTAGGCATCTGGCTGAGTTTTGAAGTGCTTCCTAGCCTTATAGATCCTAGTCACTCAGTATTAATAGCATATATATTGACTAGAGAGAGAAATTACAAAAAAATTACATGTTTTGACAGTTTCTGCTACAGCATCACACAAAAAATTGGATGTCCATAACATGGCCCTGTCAGTCCGATCACATCTATTAAGCATGATCTCGCTTTTATGAATCCAGGATCGTTCTTAGTTAAATCCAAGCCTTCAGCTTTCTCAAGGTCCCCAGTTCAAACGGAGATAGAGTATATAGTGAATGCAACACTCCCATCCTCATCCAGATGCCTCTCAGCTGAAAGTTATTTAAGGTCTAGCAGTAAACTGTGACCCGACTCTAGTTAGACCATGGTTTCTGCTTTGTCTCCAGGCTGAATGTCTTCCAGGGAGGATGGAGCTAGGCTGTTCTCAGTGGTGGTAGATGACAGACAAGGAGCAATGGTCTCAAGTTGCAGTGGCGGAGGTCTAGGTTGGATATTTGGAAAAACATTTTACTGGGAGAGTGGTGAAGCACTGGAATAGGTTACTTAAGGAGGTGGTGGAATCTCCGTCCTTAGAGGTTTTTAAGGCCTAGCTTGACAAAGCCCTGGCTGGGATGGTTTAGTTGGGGTTAGTCCTGCTTTGAGAAGGGGTTTGGACTAGATGACCTGTGGTCCCTCCCAACCCTAATCTTCTATGATTCTTAGTTACCCATGAGCAAACTCAAGCCAAGTGCTGGGCTGACTTGCTAGAAAGCATAAATGAGAACAGTCATTGTGTAGGCTTCTTGTGATGTGTGCCAATTCCGGTGTGGTTTTTTTTCTTCCCCAAATACGTCAGGCCCATTTTACTGTTGCACTGTGTGGCACCAGCACAAAGTGAAGACACAGTCCAAACCAGAGTTGGTCGCCTTTTACATATGCTTTACACTAGTAAATGACTGCATGGGGTGCACAGTGGGGAAGGATTGGGCCCTTAAAGATAATACTGTAAATCAGCTGTAACTTCATGGCATTGAGTGATGTGAGAGAAGGGGGTCTAGTGGTTGGGATGCTAGTGAGGGGTTCGTTGAGACCCTGTTTCAGTTCCCTCTTATGCATGTGTAGCCTGGGCAATTCATGGAGCTTCTCTGTGCCTCTGCTTCCGATCTGTAAAATAATAATCCTCTACCTCCCAGGAATCAGTAAGGGTTGTGAAGTGCTCCGATACTACAGTAATGGTGGTAGTAGTAATGGTACAGATACTGCATAGGTACTCCGGAGTGATAAAATCAGAGCCAATAAATAGGCACAAACTCTGCAGTGTATTTCCTATCTGAACTAGACATCTCTGCATTGCCTTTTCGGTGACTTAGTGTGTCCTCTGAGCAGTATCTGCAGCTGCTGCCTCTTATTATAAGACCGTTAATACAGCCTTGCATAATTCATGATTACAAGTTGTACATGCTTGATGATAAAGGGAGCTGATGTTTAATTTACACACAACCTCATGGTGCTTTGTATAGCCCTTCGGATGTGTGCAAACAATAGCCATGGTAAAAGGAGGCGAAAGGGAAAAGCGTATTGGAAGTGTCTCTGTGTTCAAGAAGTGTGAGGCTCAGTCCTCTAGTCTCCACTTGTCAAGCTCGGAGAGGAAGTAGTTCATCTGGGTGAAAGCGAAGTTTAGGGTGAAACGCCATTGTATTCTGATGCGTTACGGATTATTCTTTATTTAAATGCATGCTTTTCCTTAACATTTATTGGAGGGGCTATTGTGACACTTCGTGAACATTGTCTGTGGTACAATGCTAAATAAGAAGCGTGAGCTTGCTTGCCAATTTGTCCGTGGCCCTTCTGTCCTCTTCCATCGTCCACATCCTTTTACTCCACATCTCCAGCTGCTGTGCAGCAACGTGCGTGTTTGTCTTTTGCATTATCAAGACACTGCCTTGTCATCCCTTCGGCCAGACCGACTTAACAGTTGCAGTCATCATTATTCCCAACTGAAACAGTTGCTTCCAGGTACTGCTGCCTGACATGAAATGGCAGGCCCAATTTCATGACAGCTGTGAGGATAATGTGTCACCACTGTCGGAGGAGGAAGCAGCTCCTTATGAAGTCTGAATATCTAATCCCATTTCATTTTGGGGCCAATTTCTGGGAGTTGTAAATGCAGCCAAAGGGAGAGTTTGACTAGCAGTTCAACACTCAGTACATTTTTCCCCAGAAAGTAGCGTAGAGAATTGGGGGTGGGGGCTATTGGAATACAATACCAAGAAGATAAAATCCTGATTTTATTGCTGTCCCTTTCTGTTTTCTTAAATCCTGTGGAACAATTATTTACTTACAAAAGAGAGCTGCAAAACCTAACTAACTACAACGTTTTGGACCTGATTCTGCACCGCCTGGCGCCTTTTGCTGTCATTCAAATCCGTGCCAAGTGACGGCGTGCCTCAGGAACGCACCTAAGCGTCTGCTTAAGTCCATCCGTCCTCAGGACAGAGCTTGCTGTCTGGCCTGAGTGCTGAGTAGGTGTGAAATGCTGCCAAGTCAGAATTGGTAGCATTTTGTACTCGCCTGGTATATGACTAGATGAGGTGCAGAGACGTGGAGAATCAAGCCTGCTGATATTAGAAATGCTGTATTTAGTGGACCGGACTCCTCTCTCACATCCACTTTAAACTAGTGTGACTCCATTGTCTTCAGTGGAGTTACTCCTGATTTACACCAGTGTCACTGAGACTCCCTGTTCTTTCTATCAGCCAGATTTATATGAATCCATAGCCAGCAAGAAGCAGATGGCTCCCTATTTCTGTGCCCCTTCCTTTTATTATTGCGGGCTGGGAGATAATTTACAGGTGCTCAGGAGTTAGGCAAATCAGCTGTGTGTCTTGTGTTCTGATGTCAGATGGTGTTTGTACATTGCATATATGCTCAAACTAAACAAGTCATGATTTTTTCATCAGATGCTAATGCTGAAAGATGACTGATTTTTTTTAAACTGCTTGTTTCGCTTCTATATGTCTCTCCTTGCACTAACTGAAATAATATTTTTCTACCTGTGACTTGGAAGAACAGATGTACCTTTTCATCCAGATAAAATACTCTTTTAAAAAAATCTGATTACTTGTAGTGCAAAGCTTTGACCTGTATCCAAGGTGAAATTTCTTATAAATATTTGCTTTGGGGGGCAAAGGGAAATAGCCACATTTGGAGACCATTAAGGCATGTCAGACTGCAGCAGTCATTTCAAGTAGGCGCCAGAACACAAGTCATTCAGACTTCAGTTTATTTCAAGGTGAGAGTAAAAAGGATTTAATCCACTAGGAGATTAAATTAAAAACTTTGTGCCTTAATTATGTTTATAGTACTTAGCAAGCATAATTGGCTGTAGTGTAAAGTTGTATGAGCGTATCCTTGAGTGATATTTTTGTCATGCATGAAAAGGTTTGCAGTCTACATCGAATACCTGTTCACTCGAACTATAAGGGAAGTCATCAGTAGATGATGAAATAATGACTTTTAAAGCTGCAGCTGTGGTGACAGTTCTCCAGCTTCTAATGATTGAATTATTTATTTTTTTGCATGGGATATTAACAGGTAAATAGTGCATGAGCCTCAAAAATGCAATTAATGTAGTGATTGGGGACCAACATAGAAATCAAAATCTCTTGGATGCAATCATGTAAACATATCTTTCAAAGCTTAAATCCATGGTCTTTCAGATTACAGTACACGTATTTATCTATAACATATGCCTAGATATACATATAGAGCAAACTCTGGCCTTACTATCCTGATGTTAACCCACTGAAATCAATTGCGTTGGATGGGAACAGAATATACTGCGTGCGTGCGTGTTGCCCTTTGTGTCAC
The DNA here is from genome assembly GCA_007922155.1 of Mesoclemmys tuberculata. Lineage (NCBI taxonomy): Eukaryota > Metazoa > Chordata > Testudines > Chelidae > Mesoclemmys > Mesoclemmys tuberculata. The sequence goes on along the minus strand of ML677031.1, from coordinate 4,308,450 downwards.
ATTTAGTGTTCCTACCAATTTTAAAGTTTTCACTAGTTTAAAAGACATGTAATGGGGAGTACCAGTAAAAACTTCAGACTGATAGAAACTTCTTTGCCTCAGTCCTGCCGTTGAATCCATGCATCTGTGATCTTGCCCGTGGGTGCAAGGATCCATCCTCATGGATCAAATTGCAGGATAGGATCTTGAGTGTGCCAGGTATATATGTGCTTACAAACTATGGCGTGCCCACATACAAAAATACCCAATTCATAGCTATCAAATGTATTGACTTCAATGGGACTTAAGCACATGTTGAAATGTTGTCCAGAATCAGGCCCAACATAAGCACACATGATGCGGGCTATTTGGATCTAACTTTAGTACATTCAAATTAAATCAACCTTCCTTAAATGTGAAAGATGTAAAAACCTGCTGCTCACCATCAGAGGAGGAATGGACACGCATTGTATCAGAATGGACAAATTCTCAAAGTTGCTTAATGAACAAGATCACGTCAGTGGGGAAAGGGGCTGAATTGCCACTTGTTTTTGAATATATCCCCCCTTCTCTCCTTCATGCATTGAAGCTTGAAGCCAAGTCAGTTAAAGCACCAGGCTTACAGAGCAATATGAAATATAATGAAATATGTTAGCCCCAAACGCTTAGGAAGTGGAGAAATAAACTGCCCAAATGGAGCCGTGCAAATCACCTGATGTCAGCTTAAAGGTTGTTCTGTCTTTCTGTGGTTTGAAAGGGTAAGTAAAAGAATTTTGGTGGTGAAAACCTTTTAGTTATTTTGTTGTTGTTTCTGTTTTAAGAGATAAAGGTAAAGGCAGTTAAAGATTTTAGAAAAGGCCAGCTAAGAGAGAGATCAAAATTCTACTCTACAGGCTATACATAAAGCTGCAAAAGTATGTGATCTTTCTTTACAGTATATATGCTGCTACTCTTTCTGCCTTCTCAACAAACCTAACTGAAACCAGATTACTGAGACAGTCGTCCCCCCATCCCAAAATCTCCTTTTAAAACAGTGTACAAGGTCACAGAGGTTTATCTAGCAAATCTGACACGATCTGAAAAATGGCCTGTCCAGGGTTGATCTCTTCTTGTAAGGTTTGTCAGTGGTGTTTATGGACTTACAGAACTACTTTGTATTATAGGTGGCTGTGTTTGGTGTCATAACTAGACACTGATCTGGGCTGTACTCCTTCCCCCCGCCCCCAAACGTGGATGACTAAGCTTTGCTCAGATGCTGCATTGAAAGGCTCTACAGAACATAAAAGAGAAAGTTAGGCAAGTCAATCCATTGTTAGGCATCTAAGGACTGGCCTATATGCAAACTGTCACTGAAATAACTACACTGGCTTTAATTCATCCCTTTGCTCATTTCCGTGCAAGTCCGTGTGTGGATGCTCTTATTTCAGAATAAGAGCACCCTATTTTGCTTTTGCTGCAGTTGTTTGTCTTTTTTCCTCCTCTCCTTCTTTTCCTGTGGCCTCATTTTCAGAGTGTCTGAACAACTGCAGCTCCCACTGGCATCCTTCAGCAACCTATAAGTGGCATTGCTGCTATTACCTTTTGTGGTGCTAGAATACCTGCCCCCCACCCCCGTTTTGTGTGCCTTATTTCCCATGGGACATTTAACTTCTGCTTTAAAACCGATTTGATGCCCGATCCTGCTCCCATTGCCTTGTGTAGCAGCCAAATCAGGTCCTTCTTGCCTTTTATTTTACTCTTTCTATAAACTCCGCATTGCAGACAGCTTCCTTGATGTCCGTGGAAATAGGCCAGTTGACGCCAGCTGAGGATCGGGCCTTGAAATTTTAAATTACACCAGCAAATTGCTCTGGCTGTTACCATCTGCTGGCTGTTACCATTTGCTGCAGTTGCTTGTGTTGTCAAACTGCTCATAAATTCTGCCTATTAAATAGGAACGTAGAAGACGAAGGGTAAAATTCTGGCCCTGTTGACCTGAATGGGAAGATTCCCGCTGCCAGTGGGGAGGCCAGGATTTCAGTTTACTGTGTAAGCGCTACGCTGTGTTCCTAGCAGGGGGGGAACCCAAGTACAACAGGGGACTGCTGGCTTCATTCGTGTGAAAGGTCATGCCAAGGGAGTCTGAAATCCTGTGGAGAAAAATGAGTAAACTCTGGAGTGCTGACCTAGCACCGGCTTCATCTCCTGTTTGAATTATTATTACGATAACCCTCATTTTTCTGCGATATTTAGGAAAGGAAAGAACGGGCCAGGCAGTCTGCGCCTTTTAAAAACGAGACGGCTCATACTCAGTACATTAATCTATATGGACTGGGGTCAGGGGTGTACAGAAGGGGGCGGCAAGCAGGGACAGGGCGGCCCCCCCCGATAATTGGTGGGGGGGCACAGAGCTGCTCCGGCCCCAGCAGGGTGTGCACACACTCCTCCGGCTCCCACGGCCCCTGAGGGGGGCAGGGGGACTTCTCCAAAAGCGCAGGAATTTAAATATCTTATGAAGGGCCAACTCATGAGCGCTATATAGGTAAGGTATCTGGGAAGCTGAGCTATTCCAACCCCTCTGGCTGTGAATGAGTCATTTATTTTATAAACTGTGACATTTCTATTGGATGTGCAGGATGTTTTTCCTCCCATTTATTTAATATTTTAATTTTATAGAGAAGAGGTACTTGAAATGCTATACTGAATATTCCAATAGAAGGAAAACATCTTTCTCTGCCATGCCAGATTGGGATCAAAACTAGCAGCATAGAAAAGAGAACAGAACTATTACTCTGCTTTTAAATTGGTTTTAAAGGCTGCGTACCAACAGGTGTATGATGCCACACATATTCAGCTGCTGTAACTTAATGGCACAGCTATGATTCACTCACTACCGGTTGATTAGATGATTTGTGTTAGTGCATTTTTATAATAATTCACTAGCCTATTATTCCTTATCAGTGGTCACTGTATTTTCTGTGCCCAGAGGCCCACAGCCCTGAAGTGGCCACCTCTTACAGAGAGGACTGTTTGACACATGCCATTCTCACTAAAGGTTCAGACACCCTTCCTTCCCTTGGAGGCTGAAGTAGTTTTGATTCTCTGGGATGGCTTGTGTGAAACTCACAAGCAGTCAAAGCCAGTAAAAGTAGATTGATGAAGATGAAATTCTGCTGCAACAAATGGTAGAGGATGCACAACATCCAGTCTCATCCTCTGCAGTAACTAGTCTGGATAGGTACATCTGGAGTTAGTTGCTGTGCACAAAGCAGAAGCTTTATCTTTCAAGAGAATGCATCCTATCCATGGCAGCTTCCCCCTGGCTCCCAGAGCTGGGAAGGCAGGAAGGAGGATGTATGCTTTGTCCCCATAAAGCTGGGTTAACCGCAGGTACCTCCCTCCTGAGTACCTGGAGGAATTGTACCTCCCTCAGGCAGAAATTCTCCTGATGCTCCCACCGGGGAGTGAGAGAGCTGTGTCACTTGACTGAACCCTGAGTAGGGACCTCTGCAAGCGAGCTCCTCATGTGCGTGGTACTGGTACTGAAAAGCCTGCTTGCGGGTGTTAGAAAGAGCCAGTATAAGCTCTGTGTGGCAAGAAAGGGTTTTCTAACTCAAGATGGGCTCTGTCTAAAAGACATGCTCTAGCTCAGGCAGGAGTTATGGGCTTGAAGCAGAAACCACTCGGTCAATTTTGGGGCCTGTGTTTTGCAGGAGGTCAGACGAGATGATTTGAGTGGACCGTTCGGGCCTTAAACTCTGTGAATCTCTTGCCCAGTTGGGTTTTGAGAATACAGAAGCCACCGTTCCCCGGAAAGACTTTCCTTACCAGCCTCTTGAATCATTACTAGTGATGGGAGACGGCTTCAGGTCAGAAACCTCACCCTGTTGCATTCAAGGGGAGTTTTGTCATTGATTTTACTGGGGTCAGGATTTCACTCTTGTCTTTTTTTCGATGAGCATCTAGCAGTCTGGATTTGTATTCCATTGATCCAGACCTTTGCTCTCCCATCCGGTCATGCATTTTAGGATTCCCACAACAGGCCCTGTGACTTGCCTTCTCTGCATTCCTCATGCCTCCCTTTATTCCAACAGTTCCTTCCTCTCCCTAACCTGTTGTGTTTATTTGTAAGGGTTGGGGCGTTAGCATTGGCAGGCTAGTGCTTCCCCCCAGTGTCTGATCTTGTTTTCACGTGGTCAGCTGCTTTGCTGTAGAGTTGATTCTTCTTTTTCGTGGCCAGGTGGGCTGATACAGCAGTACACAATATCTGTCCCTCATTCAGAAGAACCTGGAACCAGCTGCCTCTTCTGGAGAATGGAATTGAGTATCATCACTGCTTCCTTGGCAACTCATATTGACCTGCCACTTTCAAATTACTTTATTATTATTCAGATCTGTAGCTTAGGCCCAAGATCACAATGTGTCACTCTGACGTGCTTGCTCAACAAGTTCCTTCTTCCCAGCCCATGACAATGGCAGCCTGAATGGATGGATAGTGGGCATATCTTCAGAAAACAAATTTACCCTGCTGAGACAGAGCACAGGGACTAGCCTCTTCCACAGGCCTGGCTCTTTCTTTGACTCCTCGTGTACAGAAATAGTTAGCTAAACTCATTTGAAACTTCTCAGCAGGAAAGGGCTTTGTGTTTCTTAATATTACATTCTTGCCAGAACTTCTTTTAACATGTCTGCCAGGCGTACTGAATGCCTGTATCTAGACTGTGTTGATATAAACATAATATCTTTACATGAATCATATTTTCATGTGATTACGCATCTACTAGACGCTACAATATACAGGTATGCTGTCAGCTAGTTCAAGTTGGATTTCCCTTAAAAACTTGTAAAACTCCCAGCTATCTCTGCCAGCTTAGCATAGAAATGGGAAAGCACTCCTCAGGCAAAAGATGAAGGAATATCTACTATTACCCGCACAACAGCAAGCAAACTCTGTTGGAACCCATGCAATTGCACCATGGCAACTGTGAGTAAAGAGAAAGCAAGAGATCAAAGGTTCACCTAGCCTATTGTCCCAGCCACCAGAGATCTGATGAAATGGGATGGGGTGAGTCAGTGCTGAGTGAGCTGGAACATTTGAGAAATGCATTGCAGCTAGTGTGTAGGACTGAGTGATTATTGGGTACTGAAAGTTCTCAGTGTGCTGCAGATTTACGTACTGAGAGAATGTTTTTTTCCCTGGAGTTGCAGTGAGCCCTTCACCAGCGATCGAAACTCTGACCAACAAGCCTCTGTAGTTCCACTTCGAATATCTTGCCATTCTACCTGTAAAGCAAGCCTGACAGCTGCCAGGATTTCTATTTGGATGATTCTGTTGTGTGTTTTTTAATTTTTATCTGGAACTGAAAACAGCCAGGAAGAGAGGCATTATTTTCATACTGCAGCAAAAATAGCATCTCTAATTGCCTCCCCTCCACTCCTTCTTAGAGAAATATCCATTGATTTTGATAATATCTCCTAAGGTTTGCACACTTAGGGAGTTATTAAAAAGTTGCAAAAAGGCCTAGTCACCAGGTGGGTTTTTCTAAGCAGTTAAAAGGCTAATTCTCTCTACCTTTCCAGTGGAGGGGAGAGTTTCTGGGCACTCAGGCAATTAATGGCCCTGTGTGCAATCTGGACCCCAAGCTGAGAGGGAGATTTTTCATCTCATGTAGAATCGCAAAACTAGATAAAGCAAAACATCTCAGGATTTAAAGTGTGTCTGAGGCACCTTGGATATACTTGCTTATGAGCATCGAGCCAGCCTGCCTTGGAAATTCATGAAGGATTCTTCTGCCTCTGACGGGTTCTTGCACCGATTTATGAGAGTGAGGGGAGAAATATTAGACCGTATGTAATGTTGCTCTGGAGGGTCTCATTTCTTACAGAACTCGGGCATAGTGATCACCACTTGTGCTCTCAAGAGCCCAGATTCTCAGCCTGGGCTAAGTCCTTTAGGAGGAGGAGAAGAGAAGAACTCAGGAGAGATGAGAGAGCGGAACCAGAGTACAATGACTTCTGGTGATTCTGTGCTGGGGTAGCATTTGCTAGAGGGTCGTTCCAGCTGGCTTAAGTTAGAGCAGCCCTGTGGTTGCTCTAACATACGCTTCAGGCCGGTTTTGCCTTCAGTGAGCGCCATGATGAGGGGAAGTGGAAAGGTGCCATAGAGCCATATTTGCCCCCGTTCCTTCGCTAGTTGTGCTGAGCATGACTCGATGCTTATTGAGTTTCATAACCCCCTGTTAAGCTCCTCTGCTTCTGTTGTTGCACGTTTCTGTACAGAAGGCTAACTGGTCAATACCTAAGTATAGTAACTTTGTGCATCTCCTTTTCCATTTCTCTCACTAGCAGCCTTCTCCTTGATCCTTATCTGTACACAGTATATATCCTCTAATTAGGGTTAATTACTACTATGTGGATGAGTGCTGTATTGTAGCCCATCCTGCCAGGAGTCATTGTTTTATAGAAATATGAAGTATCTGTTTGCCTTCCCTCCAAGCATATCACAGTGCTGTGTAGACAGAAATCTATTTTTCCCAACACTCTATGGTGGTCGGTAAATGTTTCTCGTTCCTTTTTAAAGATGGAAGAACGATGGTGCGGGAAGTTTATATGACGCGTGCCCAAGGTGGCATAGGAAGTCTGTGGCAGACATGGGATAGTCCTGAGTTCTTCTGGGTGCCAGTTCTCTGCCTGACCAATGGGACTTTTCCCCTATCCCAACCTGCTGGCTGTATGTGTTCCCGAGTTCCCCCGGCTTGATGTATTTTCATGGCTAATGAGCTTTGATAAGCTTCCAAGAAGACCTGATTACCACTATTGATTTATGTTCATGAATTAATTATTAGCCTCCTCGACTTCTGTCTGCTTTAGAAATGGATTAATGCCATTTCTCAGCAGGGCGAGCAGTTCTGAGTATTTTCTTTTTTCCCCTTTTCACCCTTTTATGTCACAATTAAGCTGCACAATGCAGAAAATCTAGAGTAAAAAAAGACTCTGCATAGGCAACAGGACTGATTTACACAACATGGTGTGGTCCATGAGGGAGAAGGATGCAAAGTCGTGCATTTTTGGGCGCTTCAAAAATTCCAGAGCCAACGTTCATTTGTTTTCAAAACTGTCTTTCCTTGATGTAGTTTGATAAGTGGGTTGTCTCAGTAGGGAAGATCCTTTCATGTAATTCCTTTGCGTGGGAGCCATGTTCAGTGATTCTGCGTGGACTTTTTTCCGCACTCTAGAACAGGTAGAAAGGCCAGGTAGATGCGTTTATTCATTAATAGAGAAAAAATCGTTAAATTTCTACAACTATATTTGCTTAACCTACTTTAAACTAATGTTCAGTATATGTGCTTCTTGTGAAAGAGTTTTAGGGCCGGATCCTGCTGTCATTTACCTCATTAGAAGTTTTGCCATGGTCTTCAATGGGAATGGAAACAAGCTGTTATTGAGCAGTCCAGAGTAAATTCCCTGGTGAATAACTGTGCTGCAAAAAGGCCTATGTCAGGCAAGCACTGTTTGTGTTTAGGGCATGTTTAGAACGAGAACGCTAATACATTAAGCTAGCAATGGGACGGCTCCTGTGTTTGGGAACTGTCCAGTACAGCCTGAGGTCCAATCTTGCGTGCTTGTTTACTCATAACTGCCATTGAAATCAATGGGTAGCCTTGAGTAGGAAATGTAGGACTGGGCCCTGGAGATTCCTCAGCTGCTCATTATGACTGTAATGGGGGAAGGTTAGTGTGTTTGGGGATGTGGGCACGGAACAACTGAAGGAATATTTGGTAGTGTCAGGTGATGGCAAATAGGGGCCCAGAAGCATAGTGCAAGGAGCAAAGTGTCTGGCTTTTTTCAGGAGTAAAAATTCTCCTCAGATTATATCTGGACTCTAGATCTGGAAATAGCCCTTGTTAATAATACACATACCTAGCATTAATATCATGCACAGTCTCTGAAGATCTCAAAGCGTTATCAGATATTATCCCTGGAAGAATAAAAAAGAGCTCTTGCATTGAGTTTTTCATCAGCAGATTGAAACGTGCTCCTTGTTTTGCAGCAGGGGAAACTGAGGCACAGGGTCGTGACGTGACTTGCCCAAGCTCATCCAGGAGACCAGCGGCAGAGCCAGGAGTTAGAACCGAAGTCTCCCGAGTCCCAGTCTGGTGGTCTAGCCACTAGACAACACTTCCTCCCGGTTTGTGAGGCAGCTATTGTAACTATTCTCTCTCCATTTTCCAGCTGGAGAAAATGAAGCATTAAGAGTTAACTCCTCCCCCTCCCCCCCCCCGTTTTCCCCCCAGGTTGTTGGAACTGGCCATAGTTAGTAAGGGCCAGAGGTCATAGGAAGGTAAAGAACTGGGGGAGACCTTTATAGCTTACTGGGCTAGGAGACCACAAGGATGGGGCGGGGTGGGGGGGGGTCTGCCAGCTGATTGCTGGTTGATGTGAGTTGCAGTCCAATGTAGATAATTAATACAATCAGGCTGCAGCTAGGACCTTTAACTTAAAATTAGGTTTTGTGAGTTGTATTGGCCTGGCTTGCAGTGATGCTCGTTGCAGTTTGAAGCCCCTCAGCTACACAGTGATAAGACGGCCAGCATGGATGTCTTTAATTCTATTTTTTTTAATTTTAAAAATGTTGTACACCTCAGAGGAGGGGGAAGGGGTTCAGAATGATGGACATTTGTTGTATTGTTAAGATGGGGAACTTTTAAAAAGCCCAGAAGCAGAGAGCAGTTTGTGCAGCACCTCAGGATCTTCTGCCTGGTTTCCGTCTTGTAATATGTGTGCAGAAACACACACTGTGAAAGTTCATGAAAATCAATTTGGCCTGTAAGTCAGATAACATCTGGTGTTTTCAGTAGCACTCCTTACTGCACTAGATCGTTTACAAAAGGAACTTGTTTTACCATGTAGAGAATTTTTCCTTTCACCCATTAAAAAAGTTTAAAAATAGTTTGCTTGTGTCTATGATTAAAGCCAAGAATCCACCTTGTAATCCCATTCAGATGCTGTGCATCATTATTTGGATTCTTTAAAATAAGGCAGAGGAGGGGTGTGTGTGTGATGAAATTCTTGTGCAAATCCTTTCTCCTGTGGCTGGTGCTTCTCAATGAGCAATATTTTCCTGTGTGTGTTCAGCTTAGTTTGACACACTAATATTAATTGAATTACTTGTGAAGGATCCTGTTTATTTTCTGTCTTGCTGTCAAAATACATCTCAACATCAAACCTGTTAAGTGATGTGGTTAGAAAAGTATTTTTCAGTGTCGCACAAGCCCATTATTTTGTTGTTTCTTATGTCATCTGCCACATTTAAATTAGACTGAAAATAGTTTTGATTTTTGGCTTTTAAATTTGACTATGGTAACATTACTCAAGCTGGATCAATTCTTCATGCTGTATCATAAAAAGTCAAGTTCATTTGATTTGTAACCCTTTGGCAGAAGAATCATCTTACCGGGTTTACTCCCCCCCCCTCCCTTTTTAAATAACTTGTTTAGCTGCTTAGTAGAACTGGACAGGGGCCAAGAGATCAGAGTGCAACCAAACCCCATTTTTTTTCCTGGGAATGTCTAGGATTCCATGTCAAGGGGTGGGTGGACTGTTAAAAAAATAGCACAGTGGTTATGTTTAGGCTTGGAAAGATTAGATTTTTTCTTTAAGTGTCCGTAAATGCTGATTTCACCATATATACACAAATGAAAAAAAAATGTCCATTGATGATCATCAAAATTTACAGATAGGCAAAGTAAGAAAAATGCTGCCTGAGATCGTATTAGTCAAAATTCAATGATTTAGACTTCTGAATGAGACGTATTACAAATCAGCTACTGAATGAATGGTAAAAACAGGTATGATTGGTTGATTTAAGGATCTTTATTTTTTTGTATTCTGACATGCAACATTGACAATTTGCGTATTAACAGTTATAAACTTTACCTTTTTGAATCTCAGCATCTACTGTTGTTAAATAATTGTCTGACCGTCCCTCCCATAATTATGTGCAACTGTGAAAATGTAAAAAGATAAAAATAAACATTAGTATTAAATATAAAAATTATAAATTAAAAACAATTGGATTCTGCCAGGCTTAGTTATATGGTATCAACAAACACGCAGGTGTCATGAATCACATGGGCCCATTTCTGCTTCCATGGAAATCAATGCCAAAACTTCCATTGACTTCAGTGGGAAATCAGGCACTTTAGCATAAGGCCTTGATTTAAAACAAACAAACAATAAAATGGATAAAGAATAAATAAAGAAATAAAGAAACAAACAAAGATTTACACTCCTAGAAACATGTTTAGGCACCTGTGTCAAGTGGCCTGGTACTCAAGATAGCACCCAGCTATTTAAGAAGCTTAAAGTTCAGCTCCAATTTTTGAAAATCTCTGTCTAAATTTCAAGTTATTCAGCATTGAGTTTGTGGTCATTTTCATATAATTCCCTGCCCTTCCTTCTGTTTCCTTATGTGAAGTCTTGTCTCCTCACCTATTCATGACTCGCTGCAGTGATATATCCTGAAATGTAGGTTTATTCTGTGTCCGCCCTTCAGCGTACATATGTCAAAAAAAGTATATATGTCAAAAGACTGGGGAAAAGGGAAAATAAATACTCCTAAAATAATTGCATTTACCTTTCCTCATTTAAATAAAACCCGCCCATTACAGGAAAGAGTTAACTATCCCAATACATAGTTTACTTGCTTTTGCCCCCAACAAAGATGATGATTGAACTGCGAGCTGTTAAAAAAAATCAACTTGGTGACATGGCTTCATTGTAGACCTGTTGCTGCAATGTTTTATAACAGAGACTCAACTAGAGACTGGGTTTTTTTTTTAAATTTACTTTTCATAGCTATCAAGTTGCTTTATTAAGTAGCTGCTTTGGCTGGCATGCTGGAAAGAGCGTAAGATTAAGTTATTTTAATTATAAACTGTGCCACGGTAAGAACATCATGGCTTTCCTGGTAAAAAACATAGATAGGGAGTTGTACTTATGATTTTGCTTGGTGGTTGTGTTTTCTTCCACAGAGAATGAATGTGCTTTTCTCAGAACATTCTTCTGTTTCTTTGATCTTCGATCAAGGACGAATTCACGACATGCCAGTGCCTGGCTTTCTAATTCATCGTTCGGCCAATTTCGGTAGAAGCTTGTGTGTTAACGAATTCAGTGAGTTCTCCTAGCACCGAGCCCCATTGATTTAAATAGGATTCCATGTGGGCATAGGAACATTCTAAAGTTTGGGGCCATAGCTTTTCCAGTTTTTAAGAACGAATACCCCAGTGCTTGCAGTGTTGTTGTAGTTTTGTTGGTCCCAGAATATTAAGAGACAAGGTGGGTGAGATAAGGACCAACTTCTCTTGGTGAAAGAGACATGCTTTCCAGCTCTGCAGAACTTTTCGTCAAGTCACCTTAATGTAGCATGCACTATAAACAATTAAGGATTGATTTTTCCTTTCAACTAGCTGGGGATGCACTAATGTCCATCTAAGAAAATCAGCTACTGCATAGATTATTAGAAATGCAATGCTACAGTCTGCACACCTCCCAAAATGTTCTGAGGCCTGGAACATCTGAATGACGACAGCAATCTCTATCGGTAGTAGGAGTTTGTATTTAATTCTGTGCTGCAATCCCTCTAATCTAGGATTATAGCCAGTTGTTTTCTTCATGCATTATGTAGAGTCTGATAACAGCAGTAGCTGGAGGGAGAAAAATGGCTGGGTACAGGAGCTGAAAGCACCGAATATCTGTTAATGTTGCTGTCAGAAATGTGAACCTGCACGTCAGTAAAATCCATGCAGGTCCAGTGGCTGACAGGATGCTATGTCTCTGATAGATGGAGACCTTGGGAATGCAACCAGTTGCAAATGAAATGGTAATTGCTTTCCTCTCTCTGAATGAAATCTTCTCTGAGGTGATTATACAGATTAAAGCTTCCCACTGAAATGTACCAGTATAAATATAGTCTGCACTTCTCACAGGGACTGCTGCAGAGCATGGACTGAGTGATCAGGGCTTTATAGGGAGCAGGGGTTTGCACTGGAATCAATTCTAATTTGTAACATACAGCTGCAGCGTTTTGTAGAACTGAAAGAAAGGCCTCTGTCAGGGAGCTATATCTGGCCTTATTAGGTATATTTGGCTGTTCCTCTGTCTAGGCTTGAATGGGGGATGGAGCATCACGTAATGAGGTCAGTGGACATGTGAGCTAGGATTGGAGCACTGGACCCTAAAGCGTGTGGAAATCCTCCGGTGGATAAGCTACATAAAGGCAAAGCGCTAAGGCTAGTCCAGTAAGGACAGAGTCTCATTCATGCTGCAGATTTTCAAAACAATTTTACAGCAGGGTTACCGTAACTTGTTGGAAGCCTGCTGGGATGGTAGATGTGGAGATGTTTTCTGGACCAGGGCTTTCGGGTGTGTGGGGTACAGAAGCATTGTAGTTGGCTCTCCCGGGTGGTTCCCACAGTATGCCGTATAATGCCAAGCAGGTAAGTTCTTGCTGAATGGCCACATGTGATCCACTCATGCCCCTTGATGGGCAGGGCAGGGACAATCCTCCTCGGGTGCTGGGACAGCACATAGCAGGTGCTACAGTAAATGCTCATGCAGGTTGGTGTGGGGGCTCACTTTTACCCAAGATTTCAAGCACTGCTAAATGTGTTGGAACTGGTGCCTGAGGATGGGGCGATACGCTAACCCTCTTACGAAAGGGTTTCATTTAACAGGCTTGTGCAGTTTAAACAGGGTTAAGTTAAAGAGGTTCCCAAAATAAAGGTGGTGTGTGCCACTGTGGCTGTGGTGCTCCCTGCCATCCCAGTGTGACTGAAGGCCAGCCCTGGATATGCAGGAGACGCACAATCATTTTCTTTGCTTATCGCAGCATGCTTTAACTCCCTGACATGCTAGTGCCTTGATTCGGTTATATCCTGTTAACTGTGAGCACCGCGTGGGCATGGCAATCACAGGACGCCAATTAAAAACCCCTGACGTGGGGGAGTCAGAAATACGAGTCATAGAGCGGTTATATTTCGAACTAAATCCTTCCCAGAGGAAAGACGGGAAGTGTGGTGAAAAAAGAAGGCAGTAAAAGAGAACTTTGTAAATAGGCCGGTGCAGCCTGGAAAACTGATGTGGCCAGAGCAGAATCGTGACTCTTTCTCCTCTCTGTCTTGTGCTGCCCTCTGATGGGTGCATTGAGAGCAGGCCTTGCACTCCCCCGAGCACAGAGGCTTCCTTTGTGGTAGCTGAGCAAGGAAGCTCTTTGTGTGCCTGTCCCTTGGATGTGTGCAATCCTGTCACAACCGGGCCCTTAATATATCGGCGCTATTGAAAAAGTGTGAGCTCGTTGAGTCGGGCGTCCTCTTTTCGCTCTGGGTTTGCGCAGCACCTAGCACAACAGGGTCCTGGTCCATATGTAAGTGTCACAGGGCAGCTGCCTTTTATGGGGAGTGAGGGCCTGTGATTGCCTTGTGAAGGCCCCACCTGGGAGTAATGGGCTGCCCCAGGGGGCTGGTGAGCAAACAAGCACCAGGAGCTAATAAAGGTTACCCACACTCAGTGAGAGGGGAACTCCAAAGGGAGACTGGAAGCTTCTGTCCAGAGGGGCTCACAGTGGAGGCCTGAGCCAAGGGGTTGAGCAAGGAGTCTGGATGGGGACACACTAGAATGGGGAGCCTGTAAGAAGAGGTGCTTCAAGTGAGGGGAGCCTCCTAGACCACGGGCTGCACTTAGCAGGCATCCACCAGGGCCTGGTCTCAGCCAGGGATCCCCCCAGACGCCGTCTGGAAACTTGGCTTGCCGAGTATCATCCACTCTCCCTGGAGAATTGTTGCCGTGGACGGCCTTCCCCAGACCCATGACTCCAAAGTCAGAGCTAACTTTAGGAGGGTCAAGGGCCTACTGTCAGGGCAGAGACTGGAACCGAGAGGACATCTGGGGAATAGCCTGGATAGAAGCCAGCATGGGAACTGAGGTCAGGGACTGGGAATGACACAGTCATGACCTTGGCATGAAAGGTCTGTGCATGTTCCATGTTGGTTTTTCCGTTAATAAAGGAACCCTCCACAAGGGGGCGCTCTTTGGTATCTCGTCTGTCCCGACTGGTCCGTACCTTGGGTGAGGGAAAATAAGAATAAAATTGTGTAAGGCAAGGACCCCCTCCGTGCTTGCCTGGCTGTGAATTAGATAAAAAGGGTTTTCCTTGGCAGCTCATCATGCAGCAGTCCTTAGAACTGCAGGTGTTTGAGTAGAGCGGACTATTGGAAAGGCACAAGCACTTCTTTTTAATAATGCTCTGGACTATGAAAATGATCCTAATAATGCTGAATGTCAGCTGGTACCAAATAACGATAAAACACCCGTCTCCCCTCCCCCGCCCCCCAAAATCCATTTGTATTGGCTCATGGTTAATTAACTAAATTAGAGGAAGACTTCTGCCATTCCTAGCCTTTAATGGCTGGTGTTTCAGACACTTGGTTTTGATTTAGTAGATGAAAGATGACCTTAGCCCTGTGACGGATACAATTTTAGTAAATCTGTTTTTCCCTTAACATTTAAATGTTAAGGCCAAAGTTCCAGGTTAAAATGATCTGAGTGGCTGTCAACTGAGCATTATTGAAAAATGATTGTGGAAAAACGTGCAAAAGGAGCAATGGGCTGGATCTGGAGAGCCAGTTATTTTGATAGGCATTGCAAGCGCTGAGCATCTCCCAGGGCTTTGCTTAGGTTGTGTGTTCAACACTATAAACCAACAGAACAAGTTTAAACATCTTCTTATTAAACAACTTTAGCTAGTGTGTCTGGGACTTCATCTGCTTTCACTGGATGGACATTCTGTAGTTGGCTCTTTGTCTAGTGGGATTAAAAATTCACCCAGTATTTGTTTCTGAGCTGAATTGTAACTGTTTGGAAACTAGTTTGCATCTCCAAAATTATACCCTCAATCCTTGCAAGCCAAAACTCAGAAATAGTAACAACGGCATTTCCATATGGGAACACAAATTGATTTCTCAATGAGGTTCAAAATATAGCATAATGCTTGTTGAAATTCTAGCAGTTTAACTAGTATGCATTAGAGGACAAGGGAATTCTTTTCTCTAATAATGCTGAAACAGACCACTTAGTGCAGTAGCCTATGCTGGAGGAAGGTGAACATTGTCATTCTACACCTGAAAATTTGTGCTGTGCTATACTGTGGGATTGGGGGATGGAGATTTCTTCCTGACCCCAGCCAGTGATCAACTGATTGCTGGAACCATGTGAATTAATAGCAATTACTATCGTTATTTTAGGTTGTCCTGTGTTTAGGACTATGTGTGTAATCATAATTTGAATCTCCATGTCATTTTGCTTCAGTACGCCACAATGATGAATTGTGTAAAGCAGTGTTTCCTTTTCTCCACGGCTCCTTAATTTTGTGTGCCCTCCAGATCTCTTATTTTGTGATAAGGGACTGCCAAAGCAAACAGGCCTTTTCTCTAACATTCCAGTTCTTGTAATAATCTTTTAATTGTTAAAGGGCCTCTGAGTGCACATTAAAATAAACTAACCCTGGAAAATGTCAACGGTCCATGAATAAAGCACCCAAACTATCATGAAGCATCTTTATGAACACCTACAACGACTAATAATAAACCCCCAAAGGAAAGTAAACAGCTCGCTCCCATGTCTCCTCCAGTTCTGTGCTGCAAACAAAATAATCAAAGAGCCAACCCTAATGTTTCAGAGAAGAGGCCTTAGACAAATTTTAAAAGATTTGGTCTAACTCTTTAAAAATCTTTGACTAATTCCTAGCGGGTGGAAACCGAGATATCACTATCCTCCACTCCTTCCTTCACAACACATTGCTTTACCTGTCTGTTCTCTTTTTTTTTTTTTCCCCTTATTCTCCCATTATATTTGGCACTGGGGGGGAATTCAATAATATATATTTTTAAAAAGAGAGATAGGCCCTTTATTCATTATTCACATACAGGGCGTTTTGCTTGAGTAAAGGCTGCAGGGTTTGTCCATAGTCTGTCGGCTCTTCCCTTTCTGAAGACTCCTACAGTGCCTTTGTATATAATGCAGTTGCAAAAATAATTTAACAGTACTAAATATGTTTTAAGTCACAGGCATAAAAGCAAATCCTTTCTGTTCTGCACTGAAATTTTGGATCATGAGCAGAGAATGACTTAAGTTCAAGTTTCAGTGTTTTAAAGCAAGACTTCAAATAAAAAAGCAACGATAGTCAAGCTGCTGCTGCTTGAAAAATAAATACATGCAGGTTCTTTAAGTTTTTTTTCCTTCTGAACACCCAAGAGTAAACAACATGAAAGTATTTTCAGTTTAAAATAGAGATGGCCCCAAAACAACCCCTGAGCCAAAACCCTTCAACTTTGAATCTAGATCCTGTTTTGCAAATGACTCTTCTTTTATTAATAGACTCAATCAAAATCCCTTATTAGGAACATCTGAAGTGTCTGAGGAGCAGATCTGGACTTTGCATACGACCTCCCCCTCTGGTTCAACTATTAAATGAAATGATGTCATTTTTACATGTGACTCTTACCAAGAAGTTCAGATGCATTCAGCTGGGACACAGGGAGTCTTTTCTCAGTGCCTCTTTGGTGCTGTATCCTTGTGCTGCATGGCAAGTCATCTACTAACAATTGAGAAAGCACTTTTATTCGAAGCCTCCATTTTTCAATGGTGTGTACCTCCTCCATGAAACACTTTTGGGGCTGAAATGTCCACCTGCCACCCTCCAGTACTTGATTATGTCCAATCTCTGACCGTAGCTATGGCCAGCTGATGCAGAAATAGATGCAAGGACCCCTGTCACTGCTTCCACCCAGGATGCCTGCAGGGAACACTTCCTCTTCAGTGCCCATGGTTAGGGGTTGGGTCATGCCCAGAAGCAGCGTGCTTTATATCCCTGCCAGTGCTCCTGTTGATTTGTTAATCTTTCCTGTTCCAACTCTGGATAGCCTTGTTAGCCCTGTGAGGGTCCAATCTTCTCTGGATGCTGTTCAGCTCTATGCCTCCATGTCATCCCTTGGTAATTGCCAATACATGCTGTAGGAAGCGCTTTGAACAGCACAAATACCGTGACTAGCTAACGGCAGTACTTTAGCTATCAAAGGTGATTGGCAAGGCTTTTATTTTTTATACTGCCACCGCTGTCAGTGCGTATAATTCCCATTAATGCTAATGGAAATGACACTCGAGCGTCAGCTGCAGAACAGACCACACGGGGTGCCCAGTGCTCTCTGACAGTGGGATCCTGCAGGATTAATGTGAATGGGAATGTAGAGGTAATTCCGGCCGCTCCACACATTCTACCCCTTGGAGTTTTGCTTTAACTGTGTACTGAATGTACCAGCTTAGTGAGGGGGAAATGGGCCTTCAGATCTGCTCCCATGTGACCTTTCTTCAGATGTTTTCTGCCTGTCTCATCTTGCAGCTTGCCAGGGGCCTGTCCCACACCGTAAACCTCTTTTTTTTGTATTTCCAGGTGGGTGTCCCCCTTCCGGCTTCTTCAGCTTCTTTAGCTACTGTGGGGTCTCAATGAGTTGCGCTTTGTTTTGCCCACAGCCACTCAAATCCAATTGGCTAGTGCAGCGTCTTCATCATTAACTGTAAGGCTCAACGCGGTGAGAAGGCATTTTAAAGAGTGTCACGCTACAAAAGCTTAAAACCCACAAATTAGAGTGACATTTCTAAACCCACCCCCCCCACAGAGCAGTAAAAAATGAAATCATGACAGTTAGAATAAAAGGGTTCAGTTAGGCCATAAAGAAAATTAATTGCATACAATTCTTTTCTTCTTTTTTGCTGCTGACCAGGCAAATACGGCAACTGCCCACATAACAGAGATGTTATCATTCGTATAACAAATACTCTCACTTTTGAGGTAAAAGGCTTCTGGGCCAAGATTAGAAAGAGCCATTTATTTCTCAAATGGCAATTGAAGTTACGCTCAGGAATGTCTGCCGCCTGGCTTCCAGCGTTTGTTTCTCCCCAAGGGGTTTGGGAGAGGAATTCAGAGTTGGGCTTTTCCACTTGCACTGACTGGCTATCTCCTCTGCCTTTCCTAGGGTGTGGTCTGGCTTTCCTTTGAAGTCGGACAGCTTTCTGTCCCCCAGGCCTCTGACAAATCTGCCTTCAGTGCTCGGTGAGGTTTTTCAGGGCTGACATGAAGTCACCCATCGAGTTGCCCTTCCTTTGCTGGCGTGAATAGAACCTTCCCCACTGAGAAATCGCACTGCAGTGGGGCGTGAAAGTGCCCATCATCTGGGCAGCTCTGAGCTTTCCGAAGCATGAAGTGACCTCAGCCTCTAGCCTCATGTAGTAGATAAGGAGGGACTTACTTGCTTCTCCTTTTACTGTCCATCCAAACTTCGATGTTGGTGGAGCTTCTGGAATCTGCGTGTCCAGCACAGCCACTCTTCACATTGCTGGAAGCTGAATCCAGGTGGAGGCATTACTGGAAAAAGGCTCTGTGTGTGTGCACGTCCGTCCATTGATCCTGTAATAGGAAGGCAGTACTTCCATTGCACAAAGGAGCTGCCTGCCTGTTTTAAAACCGCTGTTGTCCTGACCAGCTTGGCTTTTCTTTTGGCCTAGCATTTGCTTGACACATACAGCCTCCAGCCCTCTTTGGGAACATCTACACTGCAGTTAAAGACCCATGGCTGGCCTGTGCCCGCTGACTCGGGCTTGCGGGGCTCAGGCCAAGGGGCTGTTGAATTGTGATGTAGATGTTGGGGCACAGGCAGGACCCTGCGAGACGGGAAGATCCCAAAGCTAGGGCTGCAACCCAAGCATGCATCACAATTAAAGAGCTGCAAGCTGCAGTCAGCTAGCATGGGGCTTCTGTGCTTTTGGGGAGATGTTTCCTCCCTCCACCCCCCAGTTCTGTCTCAGGTGTTGCAAGCATCACCGAGCGATTATCTCTCTCACAGGACAACCCTGTCTCTCGGGTTGTGTCCATCACCAGGACTCCTGCTGTCTTTTGATATTTATCTTGCCAGTCGCCCTGGGGTCTTTGGAGAAGATGTTTGTTTGGTTGCTTTTGCTGCATTCTCACTCTGACACCATGTTTGAAGACAGAAACCCAGGACACAGTGTGAGGGTAAAGGAGTGAATGCTTTATTTGATTTCCGATCAGTACAGGTCTTTTTATATTGGGTTACAAAAGGCCCTCTGGTAGCCTATTAAATGTAGCGGCTCTCAGCCGCTCTCACGCTCCCCGCATTGTGGCGTTCTCTTTTCCCACCTACTGGTGTCTCACTCCGCCCTGAAGCAGCTGTTCTTGAGGCACGAGGATTGTATCCAAGATGGAGAGAATGCACTTGTCTTCAAGGCCATTGTCAATCAACACTGCCTCGCAAAGAAGGCCGTGCGCCACTTCTGTAACGTGCCAGCTCACCACAACTGTTCACAGAAGTACAAGTATGCACCCACGTTTAGTGTGGGGACTTATTGGAACAGTTGCCATTCAGACATTTTAGTGACACCTTCAGGTAAACACAGACGTCTGTTAAATCACTTCACTTCCAACTTCTCAGTCCTGCAGCCCTTACTCAGGCAAAAGCGAAGGCCTGGAACGTTGCTTGTAAATGGCATACTTTTAAAGGTTATCACTAACACTTTTACAGATGGGCGGAGGTTTTTATGACATTTGGATGCAGCCAAATCAATGCACTGTAGACTGAAATGAATTGGAGTTGATGGGACTATACATGTACGTTAAGTCAAGCAAGAGAATCAGTCTTTTTAGGATTGGGACTCTAGTCAGGGAGAAACCCCATCAAGGCTCAGCAAATCCAGTATCAAGGCATAGCTTCTCTGTCAAAGTTGCAGGGAGAGGGAGAGCAAGAGGCTGTAAAAGCCATGACCCAAGGCGCCGCGTTTACTTTTAAGGATGTCCTCTCTCCCCCTTTTATATTTTTGGCTTTCATAATTTCAGTGGTTACTTCATTTGGATTTGGGGACTGGAGAGGAGCTGCAGTTATAGGAAAGCTGTAGGCACAGCTGCTTTTTTAAAAGGAATAATTTGGTTTTGCGTCGCCTCTTATTAATGCCTGGGTCTGCAAACGCAGCCATAAAATTATATGCTCCGAATTCACCATAAACGGTCTGGTTCTTTCTTTGTGCTTCCGATATCACAGTCACAACTCCATTACATCTGGTATAATAGACTGAGATTTTTTTTCCCTTCAGTTAGCACTGTACTTTTGTTTACTTGGTGCACATCCTATTTCCATATGCTGATTTAATATTCTTTCAGGCAACACTAGAGAAAATATGAAACATTCTCCCCCTTAAGCCTGAGGAAGAAAAATACAACTCCTCTTTTTGTGAGACTGCTTTCAAATGTACTGCAAAGTCTGACTTCTTTCTTGAGTGCCTGTACAGTTATGAAATATTTACTACATGTACCAAAGTATACTCTAATACATACTGCATGATTACTCCTTAGTTTAAATGAAAAATTCTTCTCCAACTAGTGTGACGTGTATTAGCAAAGGGACTTATATAGGACTATTTGCAAAAGATAGCGCAACCACTTGGGGTGTTCATAAATGCAAAATTTTAGACAGTGCACAGCTCTGGCAGTGATCATACTTTGTGAACTCTGCTCTTGCAGGGATTAGAAGCGCCACAAGACACAAATATGTGTGTAACATTTTGTCCAGAAAGGTGGGCCTGCATGCTAGTGTTTATGTAGCTGACTTGTATTTTACCAAAACACCTCTCCATTTATCATCATGTCATTTGACCTCTGGATGTGTATTAAAAACACATTGGCAGATCCGGGAATGCTTACTCGCACTGAACTGTACCTTGCATATTACCTGGTCCCATTGAAACCAATGAGATCATTTTGCATTAAGGAACTACTCAGTGCATTAGAAACAGCCAATTTCCAGTTTTTGTTCACCTGGGAATTAGCCAGTTTTTTAAGGGCTAAACAAATTGTCCATAGACTCCACACCAGAGAGTTAAGGCAGATAGCCTATCACCTTTAAAAACTGATTTTTAAAAAGAAATTGCCGATAGCTGCATGCCTAATAGGGATGCACAGCCGATCTCCAGTTATCTCATTTGCAGGCCTCGCCATAGTAAGTGGACATAGATTAGATACACATTTTGCACATGCGGTTGTGAATTGGATTTTCTTTGAGAACATTAAGTGCACATTGAGTTACAAAACCACTAAAACCAGTCCTGACTACAGTCTTACCATTGGCCCCATCAGTGTTTTGAGTTTTAAGATTGAGGGATTACGCTGGGATGCATTATAATTAAAGCCGGTTGAAAATTTTCCATTGACATGTTTTGTTTTTTCTTTCTTTTTTAAAAAGAAAATGGCTGTTTGACAAAATGGAAATTTGCACCAAAAAAACCTTGCCTTTTTCATTTAAACTTTTCAGGATATTTTTCACAAACTGGAACCAAAAGTTTTAAACCAAACAAAATGTGTTGTTTTTTTTTGGTGGCTGAAAAATGAATTGGTTTGGTTTGGGTTTTGGCGCTTTTAGTTTTTCAATGAAAACATAATATTAAAATTTATTTTAATTTCATCTTAATTTTTGGTGGGGCTAAAGATCTGTTCCTAATCAGCTCTAATTATAAATGAATATAAACTATTATAAGAATGTGTTCTGTAGTGTTCACAAATGCTGTACGAGAGCAGAAAGTTTGCCTGCTTAAACTTGCTAGCAGTGTTTTGCTACTTCACGAAGAAAATGAATTGTTAGCAAACTCTCTCCCAATTGCAAGTAGGACACCATGGGAGGGTCTGATTTACTCATTTTGGCAGGAAATGTTGTGGGGGAGGAAGAGGTTTTTTCGCCTTCCTCCGCAGCGTGGGGCATGGGTCGCTTGCTGATGGATTCCCTGCAGTTTGAGGTCTTCAAATCTCACTTTTGAGGATTTCAATAACTCAGTCAAGGGTTCGGGGTTGTTATAAATGTGTATGGGTAGGGTTTTGTGGCCTGCCTTGTGCAGGAGGTCAGACTAGATGATCATATTGGTCCCTTCTGACCTATGAGTCTATGATCCTCTCTACTTTTTGTTTTATTTAAATCTAGAAATCAGCTCTGTTCTGTCTTAACTACTTGACCTTTTTCAAAGTGCCATCCGAGAAAGGTTACTTATGTTTTACCACCTTGGAGTGATGCGCTTTGCTCTTTATCCATGGTTTTGAAGCAGACTGTTTCTTTTTCATTTGACTCCCACAGAATTTTCACAGAACCAAGGGGAGGTTTCAGACTGTACAATTCTTACATAAGCATGTTCTCTGGGTGGAAAAATTAGTGTGCTTCAAAACGGGCCCAGTCAGGAAGGGAAATGTGGGCCAGAATTGGATGAAGGGTTTTTCCCCCTCCCAAGTCCCAGTTCCTATTTACTTTACACATGGCAATAATCTGTTCTTGTGGCCAGTGATTTCACTGCCCTTCCAATGCAGGGCATATGCGTTAGGGACAATATAAACGGGAACCTACCTGATTCAGGATGGCATGTAAGCTGCATCTCTAATCTCCAGTCGTTCATGCATTGCTGCTGCTCACTTGGAACTATTAAAACAAAAAAAAAGTGACATGGAGAGCAGATTCAGAGCTTAAATAAATAAACAAACAAGGGAAGGAAAATACTATCTATTAATGGTTAATCCTACATCTAAGGTACCTTAACCCTTTGTTACAAGGTCAGATAAGAAGGTGCTTTTCAAGGTCCAAGTTGTTGGTTTTTAATTTTGCAGGTTGCAGTGACCTTAATGGCTCCATCTGTCTGATAGTGTCTAAGTCTGGAGTGATGCACTTGCTACACTGCACGTTAACTGGGGAAAAGATTAATTTATATAAAACGTAAGCTCTACTCTGGAAAAAAAAACATAAGAAACTGGAGCTGAATAATTTAACTGCTCGAATAGCAGGAGATTTCCAAGCATTGATGTAAAATGATGTGGCTAGTCTGGCTGTGGTAGCTAGTGGCACTGATAGTTGCCTTAGTGATGTAGTTAAGGATCTGTCAGAATTTCTGTTGCAAATGGTTTTCGGGGTTTGGAACTCAATTTGAGTGCCTATCTAGCCTGCAGATTGGCATTTAAAGTCTCTGCCAGGTGGCACATTTTTATTCTGCCCTTCATAACTGGATTGTCAGTTCCAGCAGTGTGGTTTTTTAAAAAAAAGATCAACAGAATACTATGGAAGCTTTATCAGCGTAAGCTGAGGTTGTATCAGTTTAAAAGGCTGGTTTTGGCTGGCAAATATGAGACAGTGGTGACTGCTTAATCTCAACTAACAGGAAAATCTATGTTAAAAAATAAAAATGGCTCAAATTGGGTGAATTCAAAAGTTCTGTCTTATCTTTATATATGGCCCCATCGCCAGAGTATCTGAGTGTCTGAAGTATTGAGCCTCACCACACCCCTATGAGGTAGAGAAGTGTGACTATCCCCACTTTAACTGACGCACGAAGAGACGAAATGCAAGCCTGTGGCTGGGAAGAGAATTTCATCCAGGTCTCCTGAGGTAAAGCCAGGTGAAATTTTTTGGCTAAAAATATTGTTCTTGCCAAAAAATGCAAATTTGACTCAACCAAAACATTGAGCAAATTCATGTTGATTTCAGCAAATGGTTTTGGTCGACAGGAAAAAATGAAAAAAATGTCAGAAGCGTTGACCTGAGCCATCTTGACATTTGCAGAACGGAACATTTTGAGTTTTTCAGGCTGCATTTGCAAAGGGACTTAGGATCCAGCCACAAAAACGGAGGCAGCATTGGCGTCGCTGCCCCCTTATGCTCAATAGCCCAGTGGTTAGAGCACTCACCGCGTGTGTGGGAGCCCAGGTTGAAATCTCTACTATGAAGCAGGGACTCAAACGCACATCACAGATCAGGGCCCTAGCCACTGGACTGTGATATGTCATCTCTCCTGTGGAAGCTCTTCCACTTTGTATAGCTAATTATATATAAATAATTATATATCCATTGGAGCGGAGACTGAAAGCTAGCTGGCCTCTCTACCAGGGAGTGTCCTAACTACCAAGTCAGTCATTCACTCTGTCTCTGGCCTGATGATTGCTTCTACTTCTCCATCATTTTGGGTAACCTAGCCCTTTGTTTCCTTTGCTTTTGTTAAAAATGCCTGAAACAAAATATTTTATTTCCGCTTGAACAAAACATTTGGTTTGAATCCAACTGAATTTTTTTTTTTTTTTGGTTTCCCAAAAATTCGATTTTTGGTTTGATCTAAACAGATTTTTTTCTTTGATATATTTTCAGAACTGCCTGTGAACTGAAAAATCAGTGCCTGAGATTCTGGCTAGTACCTTACCCACTGGATCATTTTCTTTTCCTATGTCGGTGCTTCCA
Organism: Mesoclemmys tuberculata; assembly: GCA_007922155.1. NCBI lineage: Eukaryota > Metazoa > Chordata > Testudines > Chelidae > Mesoclemmys > Mesoclemmys tuberculata. The sequence goes on along the minus strand of ML677031.1, from coordinate 4,284,118 downwards.
ATGCATAGCAACTACTTTTATAATACTACTAATGGGCATTCATCTTCAAAGGGTTGTTCAATAATCCACACAGCATCCCTGAGAATGGTAGGGAAGTACTGTTACGTTTTAATTGTTTGTCAGAAGGTTGCGGAGGAAGCAGAGGGGTATATTACTGGGGTAACCTAACGGGACTGTTTTGCTGCTTTGATTTATTGGTTGGATTAGTGAAATCCATTATTTTTATATGATTGTTTCTTTGCTGCTGGGTGCTCAGTCGGCATTTGCGGTTGTCAGCCTTAACTAATTCTTAGGGTTTCCAGGACTTTTTGCACAAGCTTTCTTCATTGTTAATTTAATCTAAATATACAATATTCCTATTTTTGCAAATGATTTACCAGAGCGATTAAGTGACTTCTCCACAAATCACTGATGGAAAAAGGGCTTAGGATTCCCTGGTGTCCAGGCCAGTGCACCATCCATTACATCACACTGACCTTTTTTCCTCCCAGTGGATCCATAAAATGTAATGGTTATTGGAGGGTCTTCCCAGAATGTGTTCAGTGGGAAGGAAGTATAAGTTGTAGTGGATTCACAGTACGGTTTGCTGTTGACTTTTTCCAAGGGAATAGCACAGTGTGAATAAGAGATGACCAGTTACTTTCTTCAGCTCCACGCAGTAGCCTTTCAACACACAATGTGCCATGCTCTTCAGGCATGAAAGCATGTAACATAATATCTTGGAAGCCATGCTATGTCAGTGCTCATAAACTTCATGAGACTGTTTTTTGTTTTTCATCCAAAGAAAAACAGATGTTATATGCCTGTCCTAACTTGCAGACAAATAAGGAAAGTTCAAGTTGAGATGGAAACTCTTTCCTTGACCCGTTATCTTGTCCTAAGTATTTTGGAAGGTCTCAAAACTGGGCAATTTTATGTGCCACACAAGCTGTGTTATTGAGGTACACGTATAGGCTAAGCAGCAAGCCACTCACGGTGCATTCAGCAGATAGCTGCTTACCTGTTCAGCTGCAAACTTAACATTCTCCCTATCAAAATATTTTACATGGGGCTGATATATTGCTGGGGTTTGCACAGGAATTCTAGTTAATAGCAGGCATCTTCTCTTGGTCCCTTTTCCAGGCCATCTCTTCTTTTTTGTTTTTTATTTCTGACCCCAAGTTCTGACCCTTTTCTTCCTGTTCCCACTCCTTCGACCTCTTTGTCTCACTATCACCTCCCCTTTTGTCTTTGCTCCCAGCCCCTTCATGGCCCTTCTCCATTTTGCATGACTTTGTGCATGTGAAACCCCAGGTGTAACATTGCATCCCTGTGATCTTGGAATTTATTTCCTTGGTTTTGTTTTGTTTTAGTTATTTAAAGGAAAAAGGAAAGGCGTGAACACGCAAGAGAGAGACTGCAGTGTTAAATAAATGTCTGTGTTAATGTGTTGCAGAGAATGCAGCCTCTGCTGTTGTTTTGACTGAACTCATGAAGTGTGGAGACAAATGGAGAAAAAATGGATGCAATTTGTTGATCTTCAAAATATGTTTGCTGTAGACAAGGGTCCAAACTCAGACCCCTACACTTTCTGGACTGTTAAAATATGGAGCTGGACCCTGATTTGACATCTTGTGCCTATCTCAAATTTGTTACTTAAGAGAATCCATTCCCAAGTTCATGGAACTGTGGTCCAGCTAACTAGTTTAATTAGCCACTCCAACTGCACATAAGAGGGCAGAGGCCATTTTGTTATGAGAAGTAAAGCTGTTGCCTCGGTGGGTTCCTACTGAAAGTGATTGTTAAACAGTTCAATAACTCTCGTTTCCTGTGAGTCAGAAGAAAAAGACATTAGAGGGTTCATTGCCAGTTGATTCATATGCTATCCAAATTGGTGCACCCATGCCTAGTTAAAACCACAAAGCAACTAGAATGAAAGAGAGATTTGAAACATCTTCAAAACAGTGAGATCTATTTCTAAAATGGCTGCTTTCTTTATCGTAATCGTTCTGTTGTTAAAAACAAATATGACAAAACAACAATGCACACTTCATATTTATCAGCAGGAGCATACTTAGACCTCAATCCTGCTTCCACACATTGTCCCAATGGGTTCGCCCATGCAAAAGCTGATTGCAGGCTCAAGGTCCAATGTAAAGGGAATATATGCTCTCATTGACATCAATTCCCAATAAGGACGGAGCTTTTAATCCACATTTCAACAAAAGGCAAATATTAGTATTACGTATTTATTAAGCAAGAAAATCCCTGTTTAAAAATTTCCTGTTAAAGTGCAATTCTGCTTTGAAAAGTGATTGTGTAACAGTAGCGTCCTGGGGTCCAATTTTGATTATGTGACTCTAGATCAGATGTGCTTAATTTCTAATACAAGCTGAGTTCTTCTCATACATCACCACTGGTAATAGAGGCACTGCACTGAAGGTAAGCTTTGGGGTCTACTCCTGCCTCCATCTAAATCAGTAACAAGGCTCCCATTGATTTGGGTGAAATGGATCATATCCCAGTTCTGTTAATGATGCATGCGCCAGAATAAAATCCAACTCCCTTGTTTAACTGTGTTAACTCTACAGTACTAAGAGAAAGCAATAAAACCTTTGAGTCACTAAAGATATGACTGAATATACATGAGGAGTGAAATTTAAGTCTGTGGCAAAACTCCCATTGACTTCAGTGGGGCCAGAATTTTACCAAAGGAGTTACGTTGAGTAACATTTCAGAGGAAAGCCTTACTTGAAAATATCCATACCTGTTCCAGAAATGTAATTATCATGATGAAAAACGAAACAAAAACAAATACCCTTAGAAATACACCTGCCAAAGAGAAGAATTGAAAGAATAGACACCTGGACTCGATCCAGCCATCCCATGTGACTGAAATGGGGCTGCCTGTAATCATTTAGGAGTATGATATGTTCCATCACTCTGCTTGATTGTTATTGAGGAGTTTACTGTGTGGGTCTAATGAGTTAATTCAGAGGGAAGCTGACTGCACATATGCAAGGAGGGAAACAATGGTGTGGCACAGCTGCTCCGCAGGCACCTTAGACAATGAAGAAAACCAATCTTTTTGAAGTCTATCCCCAGCCCCCAGGGGAGTTGCCTGAACTGGTTTAACGAGGAGCAAAATCTGCAGGAGAAAACAAAGGACTTGGCTCTACTTATAAAGGGGTACACTCCCTGAAAGAGGGAAGGGACAGGTGTTTAGCTAAGGGCTGAACTAAGATTGGGGCATCCAGGACAGAATAGGTTGACCTAGCTTTCTAGGTAAGATGGTTATATATGGTAAGACTCTTTATTGTGTTACAATCATTTTTTCTCTTACGTTTTGCTTTGTTTCTATTGTTAAGATGAAACAGTACTTTGTCTGTTCGGTCACTATGTTCAGTCTGTTTGGTCATGGGTACAGCACACAAAGGGAAGATTCGCAGGTGCCTGCGCGTAGTTGGGCCTGCTGAGAAACCGTGAGTGGCACATGGGGCAGTAGCCCAGGGACCCGGCTAAGGGTGGAGAATGGTGGGATTCCACCCCACGAGAGGTGAAGGCAAGAGGCCCTGCACATGAGGGATGCACTCAGTGAGACCAGGGAGGGGCCAAAGGAGCAGCTAGTCCTGTAACCATGACAACCGAGTATCACGTCTTCTAGATTTTAAACGTGTGTCAGTTTTATTTTAAAATGCAGTCTGTAACGTTTCCCCACCTTGAAATAAGTTGTTACATTCTGCATCCAATATAGTGGATTGCTCTGCGTGCCTGTTGTGAAGGTTTATATACATCCAGGTCACCCAAAATGTACATTTCCACCATATGAAATGTCAGGGCTAGATTCACCTGGATGCCTTGTCTGCTTTGTGCTGCTCCAGTGACGCACATTAGTCAGACTGTACGGATGGATCTGACCCTAAATGGTTTGCGTTTGATAGTGCAGCTGAGGTCCATTTCCTAAAATTGGTTGTTTTCCTGAAGGACAACAGATTCCAAAGCCGAAAGGGACCTCTCTGATGAGCTCGTCTGACCTCCTGTAGAACACAGGCCATAGAACTTCCCCACAATAATTCCTAGAGCTGATCTTCTAGAAGAACATCCGATCTTGATTTTAAAATTGTCAGTGACAGAGAATCTACCACAGCCCTTGGTAAATTGTTCCAATGGTTAATTACTTTAGCTGTTAAAAATACATGGTTTATTACCAATCTGAATTTGTCTAGCTTCCACTTCCAACCAGTGGATCATGTTATACTTTTCTCTACTAGACCGAAGAGCTTGTTATTAAATATTTGTTCCTCATGTGGCTGCATATAGACTGCAATCAAGGCACTGCTTTATCTTCTCTTCGTTACGCTAAATAGATTGAGCTTCTTGAGTCTGTTAATATAAAGCATGTTTTCTAATCCTTTAATCATTCTCAGGGCTCTTCTCTGAACCTTCTCCAGTTCATCCATATCCTTCTTGAATTGTGGACACCAAAACTGGACAGAGTGTTTCAGCAGCAGTCTCACCAATATTTCCTCCTACTTGAAATTCCCCTTTTTATGCATCTCAGAATTGCAGTAGCTCTTTGGGCCACATGGTTAACAGTGGGAGTTCATGTTTAGCTACTATCCACAACAATCCCCAGATCCTTTTCAGAGTCACTACTTCTCCAGATAATTTCCCATTGCATGGGTAGGGCCTACATTCTGTGTTCCCAGATGTAGACATTTACATTTAGCCATACTAAAACACACGTTCCCTTTTGCCCAGTTTACCGAGTAATCCAGATCACTCTGAATTGGTGACCTGTCCTCTTCATTATTTACCACTCCCCCAATTTGTGTCATCTGCAAGCTTTATCAGCAATAACTTTCTTTTCTTCCATGTCATTGATAAAAATTGGTGCAAGAACCGATCCCTGTGGGAAGGACTTAAATTCAGCTGGAGTTATCCAGAGCAGAGCTCCAGTGACTATTTTCAAACCTTGTGACTCCAGTCTATGCTGTTGCCTGGTGTAAACCAGAGGTTCTCAGCCAGGGTCCACAACCCTCTGCAAGGCCACAAGCTGTTTTAAGGGGGTCTGTAGAGCCCTGTGGCTGAAGTCCAAGCCCCAAGGCACCCCAGCGCCCCCCTTCAAAGGGGCTAAAGCCCCAAGACCCTTGTCTTGCAGCTGAAGCTGGGTTTCCCACTCCACAGGGCAGAAACACCTAGCCCCCTAAGCCCACCACAGAGCAGAGCAGAAGCTCCGAGCTCCCACTCTCACCTCGCTTGGCCCTGGAGTTTTTATAGCATGTTGAGACTTACAGTTAGCCAATTTTTAATCCATTTAATGTGCACCATGTTAACGTTACATCATTCTAGCTTTTTAATCAACATGTTTGATATCAAGTCAAGCACCTTGCAGAAGTCTAAGTATATTATGTCAACACTTTTACCAACCAAACTTTTATTTATACTTTTATCAACCAAACTTGTATTCTCATCCAAAAAAGATATCAGGTTAGTTTGACAGGATCTGTTTACCATAAAACCATGTCGAATTGCATAAATTACATTACCCTCCTTTCATTTTTTTATTGAGTCCTGTATCAGTTGCTCCATTATCTTGTCTGGGATCAATGTCAGACTGACAGGCTTATAATTACTTGAGTCAGCCCATTTACCCTTTTTAAAAACTAGCATAATATTAGCTTTTTTCCAGTCTTCTGGAACTTCCCCAGTGCTCCAAGATTTATTGAAAATCAGCATTAACAGTCTAGCGAACTCTTCAGACACCCGTTTTAAAGCCTTTTGGATGCAAATTATGTGGACCTCCTGATTTTAAAAATGTCTGACTTGTAGTGTCTTCCCTTTAACATCTTCCAGAGATATGAGTGGGATGGAAAGAATGTTGCTACTGTCTGAATCTGCATCAATTGTTTTTCCTCCCCAAATACAGAACAGAAATATTTGAGAGATCACGAGCTGGGTTTTATTACATAGAAAATAACTCACCGTTTGAGTAGTTAAACAAGATGACACCATGCTCTTTCACTTTGACTCTTCCAGCTGTACTGCCGGTTGGTGTGGTTATTTATAAGAATGACTAGGCTTTGCAGATCAAGTGGCATCTGTGTTCCTGGAGCCTGATCCAATGCTTATTGAGGAGAGTTGGAAGACTTCCATTGACTTCAGTGAGCTTTGGAGCAGGCCCTTGGTGGGCTCCATAGAGAGATGTGCTGACAGCTCTGAAGGTGCTCCTTGATTGATTTTTTGTGGTTGGACTGATGCCAATAACCTAAGATGCCGCATTTTTCTGAACATCAATTTCCTTTGGCTCATCTAGAGTTAGGAGCTATTCTCAGTCTTAGAATACGGTTGTGAGCCTGTTCCTTGATGTAATGTGTATGGATCTTTTATGATTAAAAAAGAGAAATTCTAATGTGTGCATGGTTTTACTGTTCAAATTTACACAGCTCCTAATGAGAGCTCAGCCAAAAATGTATATTTGCTGATACTGAAATATTTAGCAAATTAGTAAAAACGAGTGTCCTGTAGCACCTTAAAGACTAACAAATTTCTGTGGCCATAAGCTTTCATGGGCTGCAACCCACTTCGTCAGATGCTATAGGACTCTCATTGTTTTTGCTGTATGCAAACTAACACGGCTACCCGTCTGTAGCAAATTAGTGTAAATTTTCACCAAATTGTTTGTTTTGGGAGCAAAAATAATCTGAAAAAATAAAAACATTTTTAAAATGAAATGATTTTTTCAGTTTCAAATGACTTTTTGTTTCAAAAGTTCCTTTTAATTGTATTTTATAACTGGAAAAACATTTTAGAATAGCCAAAATAAAAACAGCCATGTTTCACTTTTATCAAACAAAATATTTTATTTGACCTGAAAGTGTGTGTGGGTTTTATGGGGTTTTTTTGGTTGGTTGGTTTTTATCTTTTCGTTTAAAGTTAATTTCAAGAGAAATGTGACATGCACTGCTGTCAAACCAAGCTGTCCAGCGCATGTCACATTTCTTTCAAAACTATCTTTACCTAGTGCTTTATTTTGCCTTCCTGTAAGATCAATGGTAGACTTTTATTAATCAGTTAAAGCTAGAGAGCCTCTCTTTGGAGATGAGTATACAGCTGGTTAATATACTCGTTCTCTGATGGATTTATCCGTAATTCATTTTAGTAATCATTTACTTAGGTTCTAGCTTTTTATTTTAATTTTTCAAAAAAGGAAGACTGGGGGAAGTTCATTTGTTGTTGGTGTTCTGTGTGCCAGCAGACCCAATGGAACAAGCAGTGCAGTCATTTAAAAAGTAAAGGTTATCTTTGAAAGAAGCAGGACTAGATTTAGTGAGAAATAAAAGCCTTTACAGAGGCACTGATACCAGTGTTTTCAGACTTGGTGAGCTGACTTCAGTGGGCCCTCGGCACCTCTGGAAATCAGGCCACTGGCTTAGGGTGCTAACAGAAGCTTGAAAGTTTTAGCGTGAGCTGCTGCAACTCCTGGGGGAGTCATTTGGACTTGAGGGCCTCTGGCAGCCTGCAGAACTGGCCTTACACTCTGAGACACACAGCAAAATTGGTAGGGAGGTTTGTAAAACAGCCATATCCACTGGCGAGACTTAGAGCTATTTTTCTGTTACCGCTAAATCCTTCCTTGGTGTTAGGTGGCTGTCAGAGCATCTCGGAAGTTGTTCATTGAGCACCAAGGTGCACAGCAGAGTCAGGAAGTGCAAAATCCACCATCCAGTTTCTGGAGCTGGTAATGTTCATTTGAACTGAATGGTGAGTTCATGGACAGAAAAGAAGGGTCTTCAGAGGGAGAGTGTAAGGCAGCCACCAAGGGATGGATGCACACCTTTGTGAAACTATAGTCTAGATGTGGGGCATGAACTGATACAGCCTCTGCCAAGAGAGAACTAGAGAGTGTTCTCAGGTGCTCATCCGTCCTCTGCTTATGGACTGCTTTGGGAGGTCCCCAGTGGCAGGTGTGGCATGGACAACCTCCAAGCAAGAAAATGGACAGCTAGAGAAAACTTCCCTGTGTCTTGTAAACACCTGGCCAAAGACCACATTTTCCTCTTACGTTTTTGTTGGACTGAGCACACTAATGGCATTCAAGAAGCAGTAATAGCAATAAGTATGTTTGTAGCCTGTATCCAATGAAAAAAACCCTGCGCAGCCAGAATTCTGATGAGCATAAAAGAAATGTGCCTGGATTTTGAAACTACACTTGTTGATGTAAAGGTAAAAAGATAGCTGTTAAGAGGCTATGTTTTTCTGTATGCCGATATATGCTATGTTCACAGGGTGGTTCTTGTCTAGTCACTGGAGGGATAAGATATGGAGGATTATGAATATTGTACTCTTGGTGGACTATTGAATATAGTCCTTTAGCTCAAGCAGTAGAGAATTGTGCTTCTAGCGCAAGGGGTCTCAGGTTCAGTCCCTACTGGTGAACTAACCGAAGATATCATTGCCATATTTTTCTATCATTCATATTGAATAATATTTTAGAATCTTAGAAGGAAGAAAATAAACCTCATATGCGTGATGCAAGAAGACTCCAATCCAGTGTTAGGCACTGCCTTGTCGTTCAAGAGCACAGCCATTAATGGAATGGCAAACCATGACCAATTGCTGCTCGTGAAAAATATTGCTTGGGCTTTGAGCATTTTTAGGAGTCTTCCTTGCTCAGAAACACAGCAAACAAAAATCCTCCAGAGCTCCCTGATAATATCAGAGATGGTAAAGGGTGCTGGGCAAAGATTAAAAAGCTGATGCTAGGCTAGACTGGTGGCCCAGTTTGTAGTGCTTTGTGCCTCTGTGCAGACAGATGGGACCTGTCTCACCCTTTGCAGGCTGAGGATGGCTCAAGCTGTGAGCTTCCTGCCCCTCCGGTCTTGTTGCCAAAGGGGCTTTTTGGGGTCAGTTTTTGTCATGCTGTCGGAGGCCAGCATGCGAGCTGCTAGATCAGTGCAGGGCTGTGGGCTCGTTAAAGACCCAGTGGCTGCTTGTGGGGCTCATACCTAAAACCAGCCTGTGGGAGAAGATGAATTTCTGCTGGCTAGGGTGGAGGGTTCTTAATAAAATTCCTTGAAGGCCCTCTATCCTTAGCATTGCCGGCGGAAACAGTCAACAGTGAGAGAGCTGATCAGGAGTAGGAGACAGGCTCCTGCTAATAAACTGGCATAGACCTTGATCCCACATTCGTGTGCTTGGATTTTCCTCTCTGCACGAGAGCAGCACTTGGTGGAGCTAGCAAACGAACTAGCCTGCCTATGAGAACAAGGAGGCCAGCGGGCGTGTGTGTGGAATGATGCCTGCCAGCTGATCAAGAAGAAATGCTGATAGGCTCCCCGAGGAGTTCATCCCTGTCGTCTTAGGGTGCGGAGGCTGATGCAAAGTGTGATGAAGGGGGGACTGGCCTTCACTGTCTAATGCTGTGGTCACAGAGAGCCAGTTCGGCTCCCAGCTCTTATTGGCTTGCTGCTTTTGGAGGAACAAATGTAATATAGGTTTGTTCCCTAAATCGAGTCTGCCCAGTGGAAGCATTCGTGATGTAGGACCACAGGACTATCCAGCCCTGCCACTGTGGCATCCCAAAGAGAATAGTTCACTGGGCCTCCTGACAACCCCTGAAATCCCAGGCTAATTGCCAGCCAGGATTCAGCCACAGCCCAATGAGGTTACTACTAGCTGTGAGCTAACTGAGCGTAGCTGGGCCCATTTAGGCACAGCACCTTTAGAGAAGGATGTTAGCTTCTGAAGGGAGTGAGTGCGTCTGTGAGCACATGCTGAACAGACTTGAGGATGGGGTATTCTGGGGAGACCTTGAAGGAATCCTGCATGACCTGTATTTTTTGTTTTTAAGTTTAGTTTCCTTTTTTTCCAAGCAGTAAAGACTTGTGGCAGCTTGGTGTCCATGTGGATTAACTCAGCACCCTTCCACTAAAGCCCTACCGTAAGTGGGAGATACGTTCAAACCGAGTCTCTTATTGCTCTGTCTCCTGAGAGAGAGAAATACTGAATCTGGTTAAACCGCTGCTAGCTCCGGAGATCCAGGGCACTTCTGAGCAGGGAACTGTGACTTACTGTAGGTTTTACGCAAGCTCCTGTGTTGTTTCTGGAGCATCAAAGATGTGAGGAATGGGTAATGAGAATAGATAGAGCCGGGAGCTCGGAAAAATAACATTTTTTTGGAGAGACCAGGTGGGTGAGGTAATATCTTTTATTGGACTAATTTCTGTTAGTGAGAGAGACAAGCTTCTGAGCTACACAGAGCTCTTCTTCAGGTCTGGGAAAGGCCCTCGGAGTGTCACAGCTAAAGACAAGGTGGAACAGATTGTAAAGCATAAGGAGTTCCACATTCAAAGAGACCATGTACGCTCCTGCAGTCATAAGACAAAAGAAGAGGAGTTAGCATCTTACAGATTATAATAAACCATAAACCGTGTCTTTTATTAAAACCATGATTTTTAGTGTCCAGGGAAGCTATGATTTTAGGCTCCTAGGGCTCTTTTGAAGGCATTGTGCGGGCTTCCTTTGAGGACAAGGACTGAGAGGGCAGTTACAGAGCGATCTCTTTGTGAAAAGTGCTCACCCACAGGTGATACAGTGCTCTTGTCCCTGTGACCTGGTCTACACTCGCGGCGAAATTCGGCGGCAGTCAGTGAAGGATACGTAAGCTGCGTAGAGTAGCTTGCGTATTCCCGTTGACTTCCTAAATTCTAATTAGCACGGAGTCCCCACTACGCTGCGTGGATGGGAAATGCCCTCCCATCGACTCAGCGTTAATCTTTTTGCAGGGTGGATTTATTGAGTTGACTTCTGGATCGATTGAGCAGGTCTCCACTGCTGCTCAATTGATCCCAAAACATCAATCTGGCGGCACCAACGGTACCGCCATGAGTGAAGACATACCCTTATTTTTTCATGCGAGTTTATCTGAGGGTGCAGTGCTTGTCTGGTTTCACTCACATAGTCGTTGCTAGAGCATTTAGTGCACCGAATGAGCTACACCATGGGTTGTGATAGGCGTGTGCAGCTTCTTAGTGCTGGTCCCCATGTATAGTCGACTAGGGCCAGCATGCAGCTAACAAAAACAGAGCAGCTTTTGAGTGGCCATCAGGGGGCAGGCAGCCCCTTTGAAATGTCAAGTGGCTCCTGTGAGCTATTGAGTTCAGCGGCAGCCATAGGCTGTGAATGAGCCCAACCCTACACTTGCACTGGGCAACGCCCATTGACATCGGTCGAGGATACTGTGGGGTACGACCTGGGTGAGAGAGAGGAGTCGTGCTCGACAGGTACTATGACCCCTCAGCACCACCCAGCGTCTCGGATGGCAAAGCCCAAAGGAAGGAAGGGCAGCTGTGTTCATACACACCGTTTGTGTAAGGATAGTACAGATCAGCAGGATTTTGGCCATTTACAATGACCTTGAAAAGGCAAGCTGACAGCACTGCGTGTTGGACTTGGGTGAAATGAGGGCTAATTTGGCACCAGTTTGAAACAGCAGCACTTCTTCTGCTGGGGGATTACCGCGTATGGAAGGATTAATAAACCGCTGTGCCAGCCGGCTGTGAATGCCTGGGGTTATAGGGGGAGTGCGTGTGTTAGAGAGACCATGATATCACCGTAGAGGAAAAACTCGGGCCCTATGGAAATGCCAGCCTTCAGCTAGAGAGGGAGAGGAACAGTACTGACATGGTGGGAGTGAGGGGAAGGGCAAGAGTGAGGCGGGGGAATGCTGAGTCTGTCATTTATGGATCCTAGCCCTGCGTGACTTGCCCAAGGACACACAAGCCACCTGTGGCAGAGCAGGGAATCGAACCTGTGTTGCACACTAGCAGCTTAACCACTGGGCCATCCTTCTTCTCCGAAGTGAAAGGTCAGAGTGGTTTTCAGACTAAATCAGAGCTAATTAATTCATGCCACTGGGTGTTTTTGCAAACTGTACCAAAAACAGCCCAGCAGGGAAGGTCTTGTGTCTTCCCCCAGCATTTTGCTAAAGGAACAAGTCAATTAGCGAATGATTTCCAGATGTAGATATACTTCTGTGTAAAGAAAACCAAAACAATGATTCTCTGAGGCTGGAGAAAAATTTTATCAGACATTTAGGACTTGAGCAATGCAGAAAGGGAGAAGATCCCCTCTGGCAGATGGGTTGTGCAAGGCCCTCTTTGTAATGGAAACGTGAGGTGTCCATTGTGTGAAAGGCCCCTGCATCGTGTGTGTGTGTGTGTGTGTGTGTGTGTGTTTTAACTCCACCTGCCTCTCTCGCTTCGTGTGAAGTGGCAGGGAGGGTTGTGCTCACCTCAAGCGAGTGCGATGGCCGTATTATCCCAGAACTAATGTAGATAAATGGCCACAAATTGCCTTCTGTTTGGTGTGCAGACGGATGTATTCACACTTGATTCGACTGCAGACAGACCATTTCCGAAATTTAGGATTAATTTTTTCACTTGGATTGCAGATTCTTGCTAATTATTAGTCAATTAACCAAGGCGTAAGGATTTCGTGCCATACCCCTGCTTGGTTGAAAGTTTGTGTATGGATTTTGCGTATGCCATGCCAAAGATTTGGCAATGGTCACCCTCCTTTGGATTAGTGCATTACTGAAGCAGTGGTCAGTAGAGTGTAAACTTTAAACATGCAGCCTCACGTCTAGCCCATCCACAAGCAAATGGATTAGATGAAATCTTGACTTCAAAGGAGTTTCATAGGTAGTAGGGCACAATTCCTCCCAGCATGTTCAGATCACCCTTACTATGTATAGATTCATAGATTCCAATGCCAGAAAGGCAACTGGGATCATGTATTCTAATTTCCTGTATCATTCCCCCAAATCATTCCTCTATGAGCACGTCTTTTAAAATCAAGATTGTATGTTCTTGTAAAAATTTCCAGTGACGGAGAATCCACCAGAACCCTTGATAAATTGTTCCAATGGTTAATTGCCGTCGGTGTTAATATACGCCTTATTTCCACTCTGAATTTGTCAAGCTTCAGCTTCCACCATTGGATCTTGTTATACTTCTTGTCCCCTAGATTGAAGAGTCTACCTTCAAATATCTGTTCCCGTGCAGGTGCTTACAGAATGTGATCGAGTCCCAGCTTAACGTCCTCTTTGTTAGGCTACATAGCAAGGATGGTTTAGGATGATTGGCTGAGAATATGTAATAGAGAATGTAAGAAATAGAAAGAGACAAAAGAAGCAAATCGCCTTCCCTGAGACGGAAGGAAGTACCTTTTTTGGCTAGTGCAGCATGGAGAGAGACAGTGAAAGCATCTTGATGCCTCATGGGAGTAGTACATCAAAAAGAGCCCATAAATCAGGTTGTATGGGGATGTGGGCATATCACGCTATCTCATGAAAGAGGAATTTCTCAAACCCCATATAGGCTTATTTTGATCAATGACAATGAACTGTGTGCAATCAGCTAATAAGAGAAATGGACATGCCAACTTGGTATCCCTGGAAAGACATATAGTAGCTTTCAGAAACAGAAGTTCTTCAGCACAATGAACCTTCCTTGATAAGAGGCGTAAAATAGATCTGAAATGAGGATATTAAGAAGATCAAATTAGGTTGTTAGGCAGTCAGAAAAGATGCCCTGAGACTTGCCAAGAACAATTAAAATTGGAATGTGCTGAGAAGTTGCTAGTGAGGAGTGAAGTGTCAGAATGCAGGGATGTGGTGTCAGGAGAACGGTGTTATTGCCGGTCTATTTTAAGATATGGCGCATTGATTAATATTATTCACTTATTGTTGGCTTTGTGCTGACAATATGTTTGGCATCGTGGGCAATGGAACCTCAGAAGAGCTTAAAATATCAAAGATAGATGTACAAGGCCTGATTCTCATTTACAATATGGCCTCTATTCTGCCAGAGTGCTGAATGATGCTGTAGTGTAAAAGAAAATTTGGGTCCTCAGAAGAGAGAACAGATGGCAAATGCCAAAGGAAAACTGGCTTAGTCTGTTCTATTCTGTTTGAATTTGTATAGCGTGCCAGTCACTTGGGTATCTGGGCACCGCCCCGTGATACATTGGTGAAATTTATTTAGTTCATGATCAGCATTAACTAACTTCTTGTGGACTTTGCAGAAGCCTTTAGGAGATAGTTGAATGATAATGTAATAGCAGGAAGCTCTGGTTTGAATGGGCCTCCCTCCCTGGAAGTCAATGGGTGTACACTACAGCTGAATTTGGCTGAGGCTGGGGAGGTAAAACTCTTAGAGGATGCTTTGCGGGGCACTTCCACAAGATGGCTGCTGAGTTAAATCATCCACAGTCAATGATCCTGGAGCATGTGTGCAATGGTTTGAATGTTAACACACAAGTCTCCATGCAAGAAACTATCCTTTAAAGAAAATAGCTGCCACGTATTTGGGGCCTTACACTGAAGGCATCATTAAAAAATGATGGTGGAAGTATAGTTTTAGCAGAGTGGCCTGTCTGTGTTTTCCTGGTTCATTCTGATTAATCCGTTTAAGAAGATGTGTGTCCATTGGTAAAGTGATGTATAGACAGGCGCGTGTGCACTTAGCAAATGGCAGTACAGATTACTAGAAGTGTTCAGTGAGAAATCAGCAGTGCATGCACAAGCTGCATGGTTTGTACTTGAGAGTTTTAATTCACTTGCAGTAAGTAAGCGGGTAGTGGGCTGAGGAAATCAGGCATCGATTTCACCTTTGATTAGCTATGATTATGCTGGTTACCTTATTCCCCTATAAGTAATTAGGTCGTTGGCTACATCTAACTTCTCTGGCATCCGGAATGAGCATGCTTTCTGCATCCTTGTGGTTCATGGTCATTAGTGCAGTTTGTGAAGATTAAACAAGGCACTGATTCTCCTTGTCATGGATGGTTACCACTTTGTATAGAACAGGTGATCTGCCTTGGACGTTCACCCTTCTCTGCGCCCTGGGGAATAGAAGCAGAAGCTGGAAATACATTGCAGGTTAGTTCTGAGATGTGTAAATAGGGCCCTAGGCTTCGTTCTCCACCAGCTTTGAAGACTTCATGATTCTTGGAAGCAATGGTGCTGAGGCGTGAAGGCGACATGCTGATAGTGCTGTTAACAGGACTTCTTAAATATTCGATCCCCAAAGGCAGGTGGTATTAGGAGAATGCAGTAGCATACAGCGGCTCATGTAAATCGTAACCTGAACTGCTGTGCACCCCATCGCATGCTGGGAATGAAGTCCTGCTCCCTGTTGTCACTGCACTGATCTGGTTGCTGGGGGCACAGTGCAAGTGCCATTGGGGGCTCTTTGCGGCTGCAGCTCATGACAGCCACTAGGCATGGCCCCATGCGCCAAGCAGTTGGAAATCTCAATCCCCCTGCCAGCCCGCAGATTGATGGGAGGGTCCAGTGGATGCAAGGGGGGCATGTGAATGGAATGTGGATGTGTTGACTAGATACCGGCCCAGGCACACTCCCCATCATTCTAATGAGGCGTTAGCTGCACTCCCCCCGTTGGCCTTATTCCCCAAACGTGGTGGCGGTGCGGCAGTGATCCCTGTAATGCTGCATTAGGTCCCTCTGCCCTCCCTGCCGCGTCGAATGCTTGGATTCACGTCACTCTGCGGACCCGTGTGCTTGTACGTCAGCACTGGGGGCGGTTGGGTGAGCCCCGCTGGCCTCGTTTCAAACCGACTCAAATGCCCAAAGAACAGGCCTCCCACCTGCCTGAGGCTCATGCTCTGTGTGGCTGTGTCCAAAGGCTGGTGATAGCCGCGTGGCCTCCTAACCCAACCAGGAGGCAACCTTCCTCCTCACCTCAGGCTGACGCGAACTACCAGGCTGGGTTGGATCCAGGGTCCACCTGGTCCATTATCTGGACAGTGGCCCCAGATGGAGCAGTAAGATGGTTCTCTCGGCCTGGCTCTCTCAGTTTGCACTAAGGAGGGGGAGAACATTGCATTACCCACTTGCTCAGCCACTCCTCTGGCCCCTGTAAAAAAGCGGGGGATGATAGTGACAATTGCTTTGCCTTTTATTAGGAAGGAGGTACTGAGAACCCTGTACCCCTGACCCTTCATTAACTTGGATATTTTCTTGAGGGCCTGTGGTCTGCTCCCTCTCCTCCATTGTCTCATGCCGGGCTCCTTCCACACTGCGAACTGTATGCCTGAGATCGTCCTTCAGCCGCCAGGGCGGCAAGGCCTCTCGGGGTGACCATCTCCATGGGAAGGAGAGGGTGCTTTGCGTCTCTTCCTAGTGGGGCCTTCCTCACATTGGTGGGAGCAGAGCATGGTGTCAGTGGTCTCTGAGGACATGGTCTTCCAACTCTTGGCTGCAAGGAGTCCCTCTGATATGAGCTCTTGCCATGGCAGAAAGATGAGAAGCAGGAAGTGGTGGGTCCCTCGAGGCTTTTGGAGAGGGGGCTGTGAGAACAGGCGTTAGAGTAAAATCACTAGATCACTTTGTACTCAGTGTTTCCTCCTAGCAATAGCCTCCTTTCCTGTGGAGTATACAGCCCTCTCATTGTCTTCGGTGTTCATTGTCCCTCGCCTTCCACTCAGAACACGTCACAGGCAGGTTTCTGGCTGTGAAAGCTGTGATGGTGATAAGGGCTGCGTGTTAAGTGGCCTTAACTTGTTCCTAAATTTGCTGGCGCTGTGAAGTAATAAAATACTTAGAGAGTAACGAAACTGAAAACAATGAGTGTTAGTTAAATCTTCATTCTTATGGTGCAACTGAGAGACATCTGTAAACAAAGGGAGAAGACTGGCTTTTGTCATCCTTCATCTTCCCTCATTCATGCGCTGTAAACTGATCTCTTCAAGGTGAGGGGAAAAGAACAGCTTGATCTGGGAATAATTTGCAACCATTCCATTCAGCCACTCCTCACGAGTCGTGGACAGTGTTCTTCTGACACTCGTGTTCTTTACGTTTACCAAATATCTGAAGGCAATAGCATAGTCAGAATTCGGTAAGTAGTCCATGCAGTTCTAGGAAGTAAGCACTTCTGTTGGGTAAATTACTGGCTCCACAAAACCCATCTGGCTGTACCACATAATTTTGTGTTCTGGATTAGTAAGGGATGGATTAAACCTACCATCAAGTCTACTTCTCACACTCTGCCAGTGAATGGAATCTAGTCTGTGCAAAGACCAGTAGCAAAGTGACAATGTGTGTCTTTGTTCAACAACTTTAGTGAGGGGAGGGACTTTTGCAAATGTTGCTGTCTGAAGAATTGTAAGATGGGTATTGAAATTCGATTATATGCATTTCTGCTGTACACATCCGAATTCCATAGCTTAAACTTTAACAGAACAGAGTCTTAATTCTATTTGGAGGAAGGAGTTAGTGTTAGGGTGCCTGCATGGAGCTGGCGATTCCCTGCTTAGACTTGGCCAAGGTCACAACCCGTCTGTCTGCCTCAATGCCAGCTGTGTAAAGGGGGGTGACAGCACTGACTGACTTAGCGGGGTTGTAACCCAAAGCAGTGACATGACCCCTCCCTGGGTTGCACCCCGGAACGTGATGGGGGCTGTGAGGATCTATATGTTAAAGATTGTGAGGTGCTCAGATACTACAGTAGCAGGGGCCATATTAGTACCTTAGATAGATCTGGGGGGGCAGAGAGGGGGAAGGATAGTTCCATAGGAGATGCACCTTCTCCTCTGTGAGCAGCATCAGTTTCACTGACCACTGCCTGACTTTGTGGCTGATCTGTGTGTATAGATATAGGTATGGGCAGGACTTGTTGTATCTCCATTGATAGCAAATACGGCCAATGTTTAATCCCTGGTTCCATTCACCAGGAACGTGTTTTTTCTCTCCGTTCTGACTCTCCAGTCCAGGATGCCCTTCTCTGTTAACTTCTCTGTTGGACATAATCTGAACCAGCGTAACATTAGCAGCTCTCTGCTGGAGATCGTTTACTCCACACACTCAGTGCATCCATCAGCCAACAGGCTAGTCAGTAAGGGCCTCACATCCAGAGGTGCTGAGCATCTGAAGTTGTGGGTCTGCAACACCTGTCAAAATCAAACTGTCGGGGCCAGGTCATCTGCAGCTGTGGCCAGATTTGAAGGTTGCCCAGCACCTCTCAGTTCCCGTTGTGACCCCCAGGGCGCTGTGCTGACTTGAGGCTCTGGTCCTGTGTGTCACTGGGAAACGGTACTAGCCAGCGTCAGCGCCTCTGCCTGAATTTCTCTCTCGCTGCAATTCCGTTACAAGCACCAAAACCAGTAATGACCTCTTGTAACTCGCGGTCGTGTTCTACCTGATTATTGTTGCTGCATTATGTTCTGAAGAGATCGCAGCATATCCTGGGTAAGTGAAGACAAAGAGCATTTCAGAATCTGACTTTTCCGTCGCGCCATGCCACGTGTTGTCGGTTGTAACGTGCCATGTTTGAATAGCAGTGTGCTTTCGGTGTCATTGTGGGGAAAGGCCATTGAATACTGCCACTTCCTCTGGTACGTTGTGTGCAATAATCTCATTCTGATTACCCTCATACGTAGAGAGCTGAAACTGTATTTAAAATAGAGACGATAAAAGCTGAAAGCTTGGATCTAGGACTGAGCGTCCCCATCCGTGTTACTGATTCTTTTTAATAGAGATCAGTAATTTTGTACGGAATCATCATTGAATGACTTGCCGTAGTGATAAATGAACACTACTCATTCTGCAGCAAGGCCTGTTTACAGTGAGCTCCGGTATAGTGAGACTCCATTCGTAGTGAGGCGTCACGGGAAAACGAGTCCTGGATTGGTTAAATGCATTGCAATGTGCAAATATGTCATTCTGTTTGCAGGAAAGCTATTTTGTGAAAAATTACTTCGCTTCATGATGCTTGTGCTATGGAAGAGTACCTGCCATTCGTTGATTTATGACCCACGACGCTTCAGCATGTGACCTCAAATCAGTGCCATGGCCCTGTGTACCTGGTTTTGCATTTGGCTCTCTGAGCCAACTAAAAGATGCATAAAATCACATGTACTCAGAGAGCTGATGAGTCATCCTGTGGCCGACTCTGCATTTTTCACTAGGGTCTGCTTAAGTGAAACTCATGAAATGTCATTCTTGATATGCGTGATGCAGACAGAGCCATACGCATAGCAAGTGCTAAGGGCTGGGTCGCCCACCCCTCATTTCTGGGGTCGTTAAGCAATTGTGTAGGACTAAATCTGTGGATACGGATTAACTTGTTGTAGGGAAGGTGGTAGGAAGGCCTTTGATGGAAGAGCAGGTGACATGCTCTTAAACCTATAATCAATTCAATTTTTTGTGCATATGCATGTGTGGTTTCAAGGTCCAAACTGGGAATTTTTGTAATTAAAATAAACACCAGCTATAAAATACTCCGTTACATAAATGCACCATAATATTAATGAGAAGTGTCATTCGAATATGAAAAAGTAGGAATAAACGTAGGCAAATACAGCAATCTACAATGTCTCTGAAGTGCATCAGTGACTGTCCCTGCTTTCCCTGTTGCCATCCAGTGATGTGAATGATCTACTGGATGGATGTATTTGTAGTAGTGGTGAACGCTCCAAAAAGGAGTAATGAGGGGTGGAAAAGTGACAGAAGACTAATAAATATGGTAATGAGAAAACTCAACTTGTCACTAGGGTACTACTAAATATGGCCATCTCTTTACTCTTCTTCTTTCAATTTTGGCACACTTTTATAGGGCTACATTTGCATCCCACTAAGCCTACTGAAGTTACACCCAGTTCAGTGGGGTTGTATGGGTGCAACAGAGCAAAACTGAACCAATGTCCTGCCAAGACAGCATAGCACACTGATGTAAAGTATTGATTGAATCAGGCTCGTTTCAGTGGAGCAGTTACTGTCTTGTTTCATGCAGTTTGTAAGCATTCTATGGAAAACAACTAAGTGAAAAATGCTCTCTTTATTGGCCCCTTCGGAGTTCTTAGTGGGTCTGTTCAGCAAGATAGAAGCTATTTTTGTGTGTATACCCTGGTTTGCTAAGTAACTAACCATAATGCCTCTAATAAATATACCAAAATAACATATTTGAACCCTGATTTCACAAAGCATTTACACATGCTCATTTTGAGCACGAGTAGCCACATGGAAACCAGTGGCACTACACATGTGCTTAAAGTTAAGTCCTGCTTAAGTGTTAAGATTAATATGGACCTTAGTGTTCAAGTTGGGGATCTCTGAAGAGGCACGTTATAGGTCCATTTAGATAGCATGGCTGTTGAAATAAACCAAAGCCAGCAGATAAGTTTAGCAGATTCTTTCGTCATCTCAAACTTAATGTGGTCCTGCTGCTCAGGCATGTTAGACAACCTGATTAGGATTAGGGAACTGTCCTCAACAGGAAGGCTGCTCACATGCATACGTGCTTTGCCAAAACAGGGCTTACGTCCCATGTGTTGTTTGGTTAGAGCGGAAGATCTGGCATTGACCTTGGAATGCTGGTTAGAAGATTTCTTTCCCGTCACCAGTCTATGAATTTTTGGCATTAGTTCATGCTGATGTCGTATCTGGTTTGTGGAGGACTTTCCCACATATGATCCATACAATTTTCAGAAGGTAGAAAATCACACAACCCTGCCCCATGCATGGCGTTAAAGGGTTGTTGACAGAGGGAGGTCAACAGCTGTTCAAATTGCAGTTAATTAGCTCTTTGCTAATAGAAAAAGCTGGGATAGCAGGGCAGAGATTTCCTTCAGTTACAATAATTATTTTGCTTTCCAGAAGGACTTCCTGCAGCAAAAGCATTCTGCCATCTACAGGATCCAAGTCTAGGCACTGAGGTCAGTGTCGAGAGCCATGAGCTAGGAATAATGTTGAGGAAGAATGTACGAAAGGTTGATCTTGAAGATATGGTACAGGGTTGGTGATTGGGGGAGTGTGGGTTCAATTCCTGGCTCTGCCACACGTTCCCCATGTGACCGTGGGCAAGTTGTTTCAGGCTGTTTTGGTTCAGATTTGACCTGGTCTAACTAGTGCAGACTCCTGTGTGGACACACTCTCATTTCGATTTGTGTGGTTTATTTCAGTCCATCTTCAACTTGTTCCTAACTTGTTCAATTTAAGCTAAAATGAAGTAAGCCTGGTTTAAACAAAAAATGAATGTTCACACAGTCTTGTGCACCATCTTAAATCCAGTTTAAAGTCCCACCTTTATTTAAACTGGTGCAACTCTGCATGTAGACAAGGGCTCAATTTCCCCGTGCCTCAGTTCTCCATCTATAAAATGGACATACTAACCCTTCCCCTCCCTCGTTCTCCACCTGTTTAGATTGCGAGTTCTTCAATGTCTCTTAGCGTGTGCTGTTTTAATACAAATAGTAAATATGGGTTGTCCTTGCCAAAACTCATGCTAATACTAAGTGCTATGGAACTGTATCTGGCAACCAACATAGGGAACTCATGGTTGGGAGAACTGGAAAGGTGCTCATACAAAATCAAAAACCCAAGGTGTGTTAAGCCCAGTGGTTCCTTTACTTGTGTGGGTTGCGATCCAATACCTTCTCCTGTTGGTTTAGGGTTATGAAATTCCTTCACTAGTCATCTGCTTCCTTGCTGCTGCAAAAGCTAAATAGAATATGAAAGCAATTTAATTTTCAGTTAGATATTGACTTTCTTTCTTGGTGATATTCTTAGCTGTAGAAAGAGAAAAAAGATCAATAAACTAGTGCAATTTTGCAGCCTGGGGAAAAATATAAGAACATTAAGGTACTATTAGGCAACGTTGCACATGTGACGGGATTGGAAAAAAAAGGGCCTTCGCTTCACCGGTGTGTTTAAAAAAAAAACAACCAACCCTCTAATTCCAATGATGCCTTTACATTGCCCCCTGGAGTAATTAACGATGCATGAGATGAATGCTGTTAGTCTCCAAAAATGTCAAGCAACATCACTCACTTTGAAGGCAGTTCAACCAATCTCCCGGGTAAGTGAGGAGCAGAGATTGTTTTTCTTTGTTAGATGGGATTGTAGTAATTGAACAAGCCAGGGCGTTTGAAAATTGCCGTGAGAGGTAATACGCTACAAATTGAAAATAATAATTTAGTCGGAGTATTTTTTATTATTATTTAAGAAATGCAAAGCCAAACCAAAACCTGGCACTGAGCAGCACCACAATGCAATACGAAAACCGAAGGTGCAACGTGTCAGCTGCTGAGTTGAAGTGTAATTTCTAATCTCAGAATCTCTCTGCTCCAGGTACATTTTCCTCTGGGGGTGTCAGGATGTATCTTTATTTGCGGAATTTAATTTTTTATACATTGCTTTTCTTGGTTCCTAACGTCTGTCTCTTGGCATGATTTCATTATTCCTCACCGATGGGAGTAGCAGCTTCCAGTTTAGTATCATCTGCAGTTTTAAACTGTGTGCTGTTTGTTAATTACCTGGAGGAGGGGTAAAGAGTGGGATCCTTGAAGGCACCTAAATCCTGTTTTCAGACACCACTGTATTCCCCAAAGCTCCTGCTTGACTGCCCCCACACCCTGTAGACGCCCAACCTCCCTTGGCACCTCAGGTTTGTGTTTGGGGTGGGGGGAGGTGTATTTCGTCTGGGCATCTGTCTTCTGCAGCATGTGCAGCACTGCCTCGTGAAAGGTGTTGGGGCCCCTCTCTCCCACCTGAGCCCAGGAGCCATTACGAGCCAGGGAAGACGGGTGTTTGGCTGCCTGTCTCACCTGGGGCCTGATCTGGTAAGCAAGATCAGAGGCTGCCTGCCAGATTGGGTCCCACAGGTGAGTTCACACAAAACAGCTGGGAGGCTTGTGGGAGAGGAGCCTTAACCTTTAGCCTAGCAAACTCACCTGGGACATGGGAGACCGCTCCCCCTCCCCCTGGTTCAAGTCCCCCCTCTTCCTGAGGAAAATGGGTTTGAAGAAGGATGTGACACATCTCAGATGAGTGCTCCAACCACTGGGTTCTGGGAAGTTCAGTCTGGGTCTCCTGTGATCTCTGCTATTGACACTGTTCCCCTTTAATTAAACTGTTGACTGATTCCATATTAATTGAGCAGAAGAAGGAGTTAGAGTGACTCCACATCCTGGCTGAGTACCCTGTCCACGAGGCTGACGGTTACAAGGGCATTCCTTCTGCCCCACCACCCGCCCCCTCGCCCCCATTTGGCTTCAGGCCCCCACGCATGACTTAAATAGCCAAATGCCTTTCTCCCCCCAGGTTGTGAATCACAAGCAGAGACAGGCACCTCCCTGCAGCCTCGTCTTAGGCACCTGTCTCTAGGGGAGGGCGTCTCCCATTGGCACGCTCAGGTGGCCCAGTGTTCTGGCTCTGTGGATCCCATTTTGATTTCGTTGGGGTTGGGCCTGCTTTGAGCAGGGGGTTGGACTAGATGTGACCTCCTGAGGTCCTGCTCAACCCTCATCGTCTATGATTCTTAGGCAGCTCTCGCTCTCTCCCTATCCCTGGTTTGCAGAGCTGACTCGGCCCTGTGGATCGCAGTGGTGTTCCTGTAATTTTTCTAGGCACCTGGCAATCAGGTGCCATGATGCTCAGCGCTGCAAGGCCCAAGTTCCTTCATAGATCCCACCAACGTGCTTCATAGAAGCAAACCGATCATTGTTTTCCCTGGCACCTGGCTGGTCGCCTCCCACTTGCTCAGTACACGATCTTCGTTTACGACCCTTCAGCCAGTTTTCAGTCCACCTCTCAGAACTTTCATCCAAGTCAAACTGAGCGAATGTGTCAAGAATTGGTGTTACTCTTTCAGGCCTGATGATGTAATGGCTGCCTGCCGGTGAGAGAACTTGTTGCCAGTTTGAGCACTAAGAGCTTGCATTTTTTGTTTTGTTTTTTACATGATAATTAATAAATGTACCCAAGTTCGATTTGAGTTTCTGTGAGACCAGTGAACTCTGAATTGTCACCAGTCACCTAACCAGGGACTCTATTTGTACATCCATTTCAGCAGAACGCTCCACTATGCCCATTTTCACTCCCTTTCATGCCATTAGCAGTGCAGGTAGGTTCTTGCATGGTGCATCATAATGCAGGGCGCCTGCTGATGCACTCAAATTTCAGGAGTTAGAATCCTGAATAGATATGGAGAGAGATTTTTGCTGTTTTCAGGTCGGGTGCTCCAACCCCAAGGAATGAGAGAATTCATTTGAGCCTTACATTTTATTGTTGTGTTTATGTTAGAGATAAAGGCAGGAAGTGGCCACGTTTATACTAGTCTGTGTTGGGAGCAGGGTGGGACCAGCTGCTTATAACCTCCTTCCCTTCCTGTCTGTCAAGGGGAAATGCAGATTTGTTTTTCATTTTCTTAAACGCACAGTGACCACCCTTCCTTTATTTTATTGTAAAGCAACTTTCCATAGCACTAGGATAAACCAAATTAGAGCATCACACTGCATTTCCTTCATCCAACTTGTCCACCAGGACATTTCAAAACGAATTGTCAGTATTCATAATATTCATTAGCTTACATCTCACAAGGTGCAAAGAGAGTTGTCATATAGACCCAGTGATACATATGTCCACGTTTTCTAAGTCTTCCCTCACTTACATTTTATCAGTAGCTCTCTTTAGTGGTCCTTCATTACCTCCTAATTGTCTGTATCTCTCTGCTTTATTATTATTTTGAAGAGAGATTTTAAAATGCAGTTGGTTAGCGTGACCATTTTAGAACCATCATTACTTTGATTTCCCTCTCTCATGTTTAATGGGTCTGTTTTCTAAGTCGTAGTTCCTTCTCCCATTGATAGTTATACAAACGTTTCTGATTCTTCTCAATGCTTTTGGCTGGCAGTATCTCAATCTGCTTTTTATGTCCTTATCTTTTCTCTTCAAGACTTAATTAGCCACGTATATTTTGTATAGTTCCCTCTCCCTTATTTAGATTCTTTCTTATCCTAAAATTCTGGAGAAGTCACCCAGAGATCTCAAGCTGCCAACCTTCTGCTTCATAATGTTTCTGTTGCTCTTGTAATCATCAGTGGACTAATCAGGGTGCACGTGACAGCTTAAGGAATCATCTCTCTAGATTTCAGCTATTCCCTCCCTGGCTTACATTTATACATTAAGAACACAAGAATGGCCACCTTGGGTCAGACCAATGGTCCATCTAGCCCAGTGTCCTGTCTTCTGACAGTGCCCAGTGCCCGATGCTTCAGAGGGAACGAACTGAACGGGGCAGTTATTGAGTGATCCGTTTCCTGTCATCCAGTCCTAGCTTCTGGCAGTCAGAGGTTTAGGAACAACCAAAACATGGGGTTGTGTCCCTGACCATCTTGCCTAATAGCCTTTGATGGACCTATCCTCCATGAATTTATCTAATTATTTTTTGAACCCAGTTATGTTTCAGCATTATTTATATTTATCATTATTTCCAGCTAATCTCTCTTATTTCCCATGCTCCTTGCATTTGTGAAAAAACACTGAATTGTCAGATACTGTTTCATTGTTGCAGCATTCAGGTTTTGATGATATTCAGAAAGTAAAGGCAATGCTTGATTGCTTGTACGTGACATTAATTAAACAATAGGTGGCAGGTGCTAGGGCTTGTCTACATACAGTTTTTGCACCCATTTAACTAACTCCGTCTAGACATGAATATAGTTAAATCAGTGCAAACCCATTAGTGTGGAGTCATACCAGTAGAAAGGTATTTATAATGATATACCTTGTTTCAGTGTACCAGCTGGGATTTGGCTAACATTAGGGGATGTAACAATTTTTAACTATCAGTTTCTAAACTGATATAGTTAAATCAGTACAAAAACTGCATGCCATTGCCTTAAGACCAAAATAAGCATCCTTTGGATGCCTCCGGGCCAGAATCAGAGGAAACATGCTGTAAACTGTGGTGTTAAAGTTATATCAGCTGCAAATGAATCAGAAAATGGTCTGGCAATTAAAATGGCTTGATCTGTGCTGATCAGAGGATGTACTAAATGAATGTAAGTTAAATGCTTTTTCTTTCACCATGTATCAGTAGAGTGGGCATCCTTGTCTAAATAAAGAGCATAGGCTTGACTATAAACTAACCTGGGTTTAAAGATGCAAAGTTGCTTCTACAATAGGTGATAAGTGGTCTTGCAAATTAGGCCCTAAGCGGGCCAAATTGTGTATAATGGTTTATATCGCAACTGAACCTGGCCAAATCCTGGTTCGTGTGTGTTTTTTCCAGAGGTGCAATGTGCAAATTCACTTACCTGTTACACCTCCCACAATGCTTTTGGACAATAAAGAAAAACAGCTGCAGACCTTGACACCTGCACACGTCTGGACTTCATGTGTATCCTCATCATGAGAATAGGATGGAGTGTCTGTCATTTTGTGACAATACTGAAGCCGAAGTTGAAAGGACAGTGCAGGCACTAAGACTTTCACACCAGACTTCCAAACATATTTAGATGACCAGCTCCCAGTGACTTCAATGGAAGTTAAGAGCCTGAAGTAGCTTTTGAGGATCTGGGCCTAATAAGTACCATTCTGGCTTAATATTGCCCTAGTCTAGTCTGGTTTAATATTGCCCTAGTCTAGTCTGGCTTAATATTGCCCTAGTCTAGTCTCCTTCTGCGGTCATGTGGCATCTTTTTCCCAGGTGTTCTTGTAAAGAGTTCTTTCCCTTAAACATATTCAGTACTTAACTATTTGGTGCATAAACTATCGTCAGCCAACAATTTTTTTTAAACAACAAGAGCAAAGAAAACTAGAAAAAAGTGAGTTGACAAATACCTTGTGTTCTGTGGATTCATATTACACTCAGATAAGTTGTTCTGTTCAGAAAAGTTCCAGTTTGGAAGAGGTAGCAATTTTTGTGCATTTTGTGTTGGAAAAAAAAATGTGGATGTAGCAAGTTGTCGCTCAGAATTATTTCAAATGGTCTCAGGAGTGGCCAACGGCATGAATAAACTTACCCGGATGAAGGTGTTTGTAGCTTATTCGACCTCTCTTACTGCAATGGGGAAAAGACCACATTGTAGAGGTGGCTCATTGTTGCTCTGGCAGGGAGCAAGGGTGCCCAGCTGTTACAAGAGAGAATATTATAGAAGTTATTTATTTGATTATTTTAATGCCATAATTTCCATTTTGCTAACTCGTCCCTTTTCCTTTGAAATGTCTTTGCAGATAAGCAAACAGCAGCTCCAGGTAGTCAAGGATCGATTCCAGGCCTTTCTCAATGGGGAAACGCAGATTGTGGCTGATGAAGCTTTTATTAATGCAGTCCAGAGTTATTACGAGGTAAGGCGTGATAGTGGGGCAATTGCCAGGCATGAAATACACAAAAATGCATCCAGATCACAATGGTTTCTGATGAACAAGTGTTGCATGGCCTCTTATGCAATAATAGTCTCATTCAGATCTCTTTGGATGTGCTCTGAAAGCCAACAAATGAATTCAGTGTGGTTTTCAACCAAATCAATCTGAAAATATGGTTCAACAGTTAAATCTGTGCTAAGTTTCTGCAGTGCATTCATTTTAGTGCTATTCTAAATGTGTTCTCCTGCATGAAAGATATCTAAATACTTCATATTCTTATGCTTGGGTTAAATTCTGACCTAATGGATACCTCTACTTTGCTATTGAGGTCAGTTGGGCCAAATGCTCTCCTCCATCCAGACCAGTGGTGTGAGTGGAGAAATATCAGGGATGAATGTGGCCCACTAAGGTGACATGGAGTACAAATGAGAGAGAATTTGGCTCTTTGAGGGTACTGTCACTAATCTATGGGGTGACTTAACAATAGCAAAGACCTTTAAAGCTTTACATATTGCTATAGTGGGTGTCATTAAAATCTTTGCACTTTCCCTTAGCAAGTAATTGGTGCCATCTCTGTACTAGAAACAAAACAACACAAATGCTTCAGTAAAATTAGTCAAAAGGTAAAATTATAAATCTTTTATTGACAGCTACTATACTTAAACCTGGTAAGTTGGCACTGTATATCCTAGGGGCTAGCACAGATTTGGTTAGTATGAAAGTTACTTTTTAATTACACTAATAGCCATTGTACTGCATTTACTTATTAACAAATATAGTGAATGACAATTAGTACTTAATAGGGCATTTACCACATTGTCTGCAATTCAGGAAACATTTTGTTTGGGGCATTTTAAGGCTGTAAAATCACATCTCTCCTTCCATTCCCCTCTAATATTTGTCTAGACTTGCTATTTATACATCGAAGGGACATTCACCAAGTTGGCTAGCACCATCTAATTTTTTTTCTGTTAACAAATTTATATTTCGTACTTTGTCAGCACATTCCCCAGACTACCAGCAGATATGCACTTTGTGAACTTAGTGAACAATAATTCTTTCTTTGCATTTTTTTCAACCAGTCCAGTGCTCCAGTTCTCATGAGTGACTCTACAATAAGTACAACTGGTTGGCAACTTTTTGACAGAAAATGCAATTTCCGCAAAATCAAAATTTTCTTTTGGAAAACTGACTTTACTGAAATATTTCATTTGGGTTAGGTTCAACCTGGATTGGAATATTTAATTTTTTAACTGACCCAAAATGTTTAATTTCAAATCAGTTCAACAATTATTATTTATCAGCTGTATTACCATGGCTCCAAGGAGGTTATTCATGGATCAAGACTCCATTGTGCTAGGCACTGTACAAACACAGAAAAAGACCATCCCTGCTCCAAAGAGCTTACAGTCTGAGCACCAGGAAACAGTGAGTCCATATTGGTAACCCTGGTAGGCCGTGCTTTCAGTGTACCACCAGCCTAACAAAACATTAAACTGCATTCCCCTATCAGCACATTGCCTTATGGGAGTTGTTCTTCCAGCCCCCATTCTGTCCTGTGAGTTCGGCTGCCTGGAAGACTGGTTGACGGGAAATGTAACGTGCTGATTTCTCTCTGACCAAGATGCATGGTGCATCATGGGAGCTACATGAGTCTGGGTGCATTTTGGGAAATGCAGTTTGGGAGCCTGATACCCTGGCCTGACTGTCTCCCGTAAATACACACAAACCCATGTGATTCCTTTGGTGCACCACAGGGCAATCAACATATTGCCTTATGGGAAATCTTGTCCTCCAAGAGGCACATCCTATAGGAGAAATTAGAGCTAGAAATCTTTGGTTTTTTTAGCTCAGGGTACTTCTATGCTCCAGCTACAGTGCTGCAGCTGAGCCTCTGTAGTGTAGACACCTCCTACATCGATGGAGGAGAGTTTTTGCAGCGATTTAGTTAATCCACCTCTCCAAGATGTGGTAGCTAGGTCAATGGAAGAACTTTTCTGTTGACCAAGCTTGTCTACAATGGAGGTTAGGTCAACCTAACTACATCATAGAGGGCATAAAAGTTTTCACAGACTTAGCAATGCAGCTAGGCTGATCTATTTTTCAGGTATAAACCAGGTGTCAGAATGTAGTAAGAAACAGAGCCATGGAACTGGTGTCAATTTGGCAACCGGAAGGTGTGCTGTATGGGTCTGATTCTCATCTGACTCTGGTTTTACATCAAGCAAATCCATCATCTTTTGCAACTCCCCTCAAGCCTGATTCTCCTCTTGCCTAAACTAGTATACTTTACATGCTTAGGGGCCATGAGGTGTGGGCTTAACAGGGATACTTACTAAATCGGTCTTATCATATAGCCCACAAAATGTGCACTTATTTGTTTCCCCTGCCATACCCTCCTTCCTGCTTAACTTCGAGCAAAAGTTACGCTCATTTTACACACGAATGGCCCTCTACTGAAGATCAACCACAAAATTCCCATAGGATTCAATGGCACCCTCAAGGAATATCAAAACAATGCAGGTTACACTGCTTTATTGGTTACATCTATCTTCTGATCAACGCACTTTACACTTGAAGTATAACTTGCATCCTCCTTCCTTTTTTCCTTTTGAGAAACCATCCCCACCTTTCCAGGAAAATATGTAAGATTCTATAATGGTGATTGCAGTGGTTTTTTTCCTCTCCCAAGTGTTTGAAATTGCCTTGATGGGTACAATATTCCACAGATATTTCCCAAGGCATTTAGTCTGATCTTACATGGGTTTAATAGTTCAGTTGTTTGTGTTGCACTGTGGCCTCAAAATGGTCTAGTGGCACAATTATTGATTAGGGATCCAGTTAACATAAATGTGGTTGATCCAAAGTATTTTCTGTGCAGTGAGCTTTCTCATTGGTTACTCTGTTGCATTTCAGAACACTTTTAGACAGTCTTCAAGAAACCCAAAACTGCTCAATGGGTTTGACATCTGTTATTTTGAGCCGATTACAAAAATGACTTGGATTTCATCTGATAGATACAATTTAGACTCTTTCTGTTGCCTTAAATGAAGATTTGAAAATTGCCTTAAAACTGAGCAACCGTGTAGCATATTGTAACTTTGATAAGGGTTCTCTTCAGCAGCTGTATATTGGATAATAGGCTTATTTTTCCAGTTTTCAAATGATAGAAAACAGTTGGAAGGCAATAAAAGAATTAATGTGAAACCAGGGAAGAGTTCACCCAATAATACGCAAACATTTAATTCATACATATCATCACTTGCACCATTCCAAGGCAATAAATCATAATTAAAAAGCATACTTCTCTAATTACATTCCCTTTTAAAGAAATGTAATATTTTGGCAACTAACATTTAGTCATTAATGGTTTTCATTGTACTAATTAGTTTGTAGGACTAATCACCATTAAATCCGTAGTTGTTTACATGGTGTCATATAGCACAGTGGATGTCTTTGTAACCTCACTTTGTACATTTCAGTCTAGTAATAAACCAGCTTCACATATTTACATCCACATACAGAATTGATGTGCACATTTGTGTAAATACATAGCAATGCAAAGCTGGGAGTGTTTGTATTGTCAAAACTCCATACCTGTGTTTAAAGCTGAGGGCTGTTGATTCAAGGATATAGGGAGATCAAGTATGTCAGGATAAACCACAAGGAGAGAGACCATCTGTGACCCTAGAAGAGTCTAAAAGGCAAAATCAGCATCCTGCGTTTTTTCTGGAAATGAATTGTAAGCAAGTGCAGAGACCACAATGTGTACAGTGAATGTCGTGCTGTCCGTGAGAAATACCCATGTGCGACTGAGACAGCCACATTCTGCTCTTGCTGGACTCTGGATTTTTCAGGTGCATTTGGGATTATTGGCGATAAATTCATGTTTTCATCCTGAATGGTCTCTGGGTACTGTTACAGGAGTTATCTGCCTGTATATATGTTAATAGTCAGAATATATGGTGCTAAAGAACAGGCAGCTAGCTGTCTGTTCATAGCCTTTGGAGGACCAGTGAAACTTCTTGTGCACTACAAATGGCCTCCTTTGTGCAGCTCTCTGTCAGAAAGGGAAAGAAGGGGGATCGATTTATCTGAGCAATGTAATTTATTATTGTCAGCCATCCTGCCAATCGTTTTTCTCTTTCTAAGCTATTCCACCATAAAAGGTTTATATTTAGAATAGTTTATAAGTTGTGGGAGTTGAGAAAAATTCAGTAGTAAACTTTGAAGAGGATTTAAACTGTCACGCCATATAGAAAATGGCAGCATCTGCTGCTTTGCGGGGAAACATAATTCATCCCTGATTTAGCGTCACTGAATTGGCCTACTGGTCCCAGCCCTGTCTCTTTTCTCTAGACAGGTAGGAAGCAGAGAGTAATTTTCATCCCTTATCCGAAAAGTATTGCCAGAGGATTGCCACTTTATCACTGCTTCATTGAACACATGCTCTTGCAGAGAATGTTTGCAAGATGGCAGCAGGATTTAAGACTAGCTCAGCTGATTTACTTAGATGTGAGAGGGAAAAAATGCCTATTTAAACACAGCTGGAAGGAAAACCAAGGGGGAAAATGCTGCCGTGTTTGCAGTTTCTCGCCACTACTTTGATGCCATTTTGTTCTGCAGAATACAATAGATTCTGCTTATTAGCTGCCCCTTGGTTGCCAGCAAAAAAAGTTGCCATTACCCCACAGTTGCTAATAAGCAGAAGGCAGATTTGTGAGGCTGCAGCCAGGGGAAGAAGCCCTGGGATGTGCCTTTCCTGTCCGTAGCCTGCAGACCTGCCAGAAGGCAATCTGGATCTTGGGCTTTTTCGAGAGAGCAGGGAGCCCGTGGAGCTGCGTGGTACCTCTCCCTGCAATCTCTGGGGTCAGGGCACATCAGCTTATAATAACTTCCAGCAAACGATTGCTCAAAGCTCAAAGAACTGAAAACCATTCGTCCTCAGCTGCTAGGTGCCCACATAGTTCCACTGGTGCACCCGTACTGCTAAAGTGATCACGAAGAACCTATAATGGACATCCACTGCGTTTCATATCAACTACTGCTGTGCTCATGTATTGCAGGCTTTAATCTTCTGTACAAAAATCCCTTGTTTATGGAAGTCATTCATTATCTGTTGTTCTTACAAAGGAAGGATGTTGCTCTCTGGCCATCCCAACGAACAGGACGGATGAGAAAATGTTCATAGGAAAGACGTTTTCCCCAGCCCCAAAAAACCAAAATCGTCACTGATACCTCCGTTGAGGAGGGCTAACGCAATGATACCCAGACTTCTTGGGTTATTATCGAATATCAGTTTGCCAGGCAAGCACCTTAGTTCTTCAAAATGTCACCTCCCACTCCTGTTCAACGGTAAGTGCTCTGCGCTTCCGGAAAGCTTTAGGCAACAGTTGCTTGGGAATTCTCCATTGAAACGATGGTTCGATGGAAAATGCAGTTTTCGCTAAGTGGAAAACTTTAAACTTTTTCCAACCATGGTTTGATTTTTGGGGGGAGGCGGGGGATGGAAACAAAATATTTTGTTCTAGCTCAGTTTGACACTGAACTGCATCTGTCTAGGTTGCCATAGTGCCTTATGGGAGCTATAGTTCAGGCACTTCATTGCCCTTATTCTTTTCTCTGAACCAGATGCCGTGGCCAGACTACATCTTCCATGAGACAATGCAGTCTCCCCTCTGATTGAGCCGTGGAGTGCATCACGGGAGTCACAAGGCTGCTATTGGGTTTGGCCCATGAGCCCAGCCCATAGGGGAAAAGGGGGGCACCAGGCACCCAAACTACAACTTGCATGAGACTCTGTGACACCCAAGAAAGATTCAGTTGAATGTCAAACTCACTCGAAGCAAAATGTTTCAACATCTCCAACCTGCAGCTTTTCAGAACTTTGTTATGAAAATAATGTCAATATTTCCATTTTTGTTTTCATCCCAAATCAGGGTGAAGACAAAGGCTGAAACAGCAAACTTGCCTGGGATATGAAATTCCCGTTTTTTTACTCAGCTTTACTCTTGGTTCCTGCAAGTAGGATCAAGTAGGAAGCATTGACTGGGAGGCAGGGAACTGTAATTCAGGGATATCCAAGGCATAGGTCAGGCCTTTAAATGCAGGATGTGTTTATCAAACAACTAATTAAGCAACAGAGAACTCACTGATAGCGAAGAATTTATGAAAGCTACATTCAAAACTTATGAACCATGTAAACAAGACTTCCAATCGAATGATACATGTCACTTTCAATTCACTGTCAGATCTGCTTGATATGTTTTGTTAACAGGGCTTTGGAGGGACAGCAGAAAATCGGATTCAAATCTTTGAATGTAGTTTCCACCCCTAATAGAGCTTGTTAAACCATTGACCGGAATACAATAGAATTTGACAGACGTGTGCAAAATGCATTTTTAATATTCAGGCTGTGTTGGAACTGGATCCTAAAATAAACTGGATGGCTGGGATATTCTTTGCTTGAAAGCTGACAGGCATCTTCTTACTATGCAACACAAGCTAGTTTTGAATGGTATCTCAGGAAGACATCTAGATCCATATCTTCAAGATGTTTAGCCACAATCCTGTGAGGATCTGAGTCATAGTACCTCGAGGGCCTGGATTCCTAGCAATTCAGCTTGAATCCAAACTGTCACTGGTGCCAAGATCCAGTAGGAAGTTTGGTGTATATGGTGTGCAATGGCACACCTGAGTTCTGTGTTACTTCACATGCCAAACCATGCTCACAGCCTTGCTCTAAAAATCGGAAAATGTAATTAAAAATGTAATGGCTGTTTATGCTGAAGGGTAGTCTGGAGATTTTGAGCAAATAAAGGAACACTTTAACTTCCGTGGAAGAGCATGAGAAACTGCCCCACGGCTGTGTCTGCTTTTCCCATCTGTATGACACTCTCCGGTGGCTCTGCATTACCTGGTATGCTTCTGACTCAAAGTGAACTCAAAAGCAATGCCATAGGTACCTTGAAACAGGCCGCTTTTCTGCACACCCCGAGTGCACGTTTCTGTTCCTGTGTGTGTGTCCTTTAGGTGGAGATCTGTGTTTGGCGTTTACACCAGAGACAATAACAGCTAGTTCTTATCCTCACTACATCTCAAAGCACTTCACAACCAGGTTAAAATCATAGTCCCTGCTTTTACCATGGGGGAAACTGAGGCATGGGGCAGTGACTTGCCTGAGGTCATCCAGCAGCCTAGTGGCAGAGCTTGGAATAGAACCCATGGCTCTTGAGTCTGAGTCCACTGGGCCCTGCTGCCTTCCTCATTACATTTGTTTCCTGCTCATGTAAACAGAAAGAGCTGTGCCTGGCTCTGAGCAGTGAGTTGGAAAGTATAGATACCTCTCCCCTCCTCCCCCCCCAAAAATAAACATAAAAACCCACTAAGCACTACCCCCCCTGCTGGATTCAGAGAAGATTAATCATAGAATCGTAGAAGACTGGGGTTGGAAGGGACCTCAAGAAGTCATCTAGCCAACCCCTTGCTCAAAGCAGGACCTGAGGCTAACTAAATCAATGGGCTGGTGCTTTTATATCTGATGTGCGCGCCCGCCCCAGCCTCCCCCAAGGCATGGCCAGGCACCAAGGTGTTGGGAGGAAAGCTCTTTGCTCCCTCCACCTTGGGCCTTCAGCCCCGGGACAGTGGCCGTGCCCCTCGTCAGCACACCTCAGGATGCAAGCCACCTAAAAGGAGCCACGGAAGAAGTGTAGGGGCCTGGTCCCAGCCTGCACAAACCAGCTGAGCTAGGCAGCCGCAGAGGGAGTTACAGCAGAACGTCAGAGATACGAACACCGGAATTAGGAGCTGACTGGTCAGCCCAACACCCGGTGAAACCGGGAGTAAGCCATCAGGCTGCAGTGGAGGGCTGAAAAAAATGAAAGGAAATACTTTGTCTGCATTGCACGGTCGGCATGTCTGGGGTCTGCGCTGTTCCTGTAAGCCAAGGGTGCTGTTTTACCCTCTCCCACTGGGGGGGGGAAGCTGTTTTCACCACCCCCACTCCAGAGCCAGGAAAGAGAGCTCCCCTGGTGCTGTGCTGCAAGGACCTGAAGGTTGCAGCCAAAGCCTGACCTGGAGCTCAAGTGGGAGTTAGCTGCACTTTGGAGGAGTTTTAAAGGGCCACAGCCTGTGCACTGATACGGCACAAGCTTTGCCTGTGGCTGCACCCCTGGATCGTGCAAGGGGCAAGGGAGGGAGCGGTGCAGGCAGCTGGCACCAACCCCTGCCACATGCTGCCTCTAGAGTGCTGCAAGCAGTGCGGGGAACCGTCCTAGGCTGTTTTGTTCAGAGTTAGGAACAGCCTCCGTTCCCGAGGTGTTCGTATCTTTGAGGTTCTACTGTATAGGTTGGGGCTGCTTAAGGGGTGAGGCAGCAGGCTGGCTCTTTGCGCAGTGTGGAGCTCCAGGACGTGGGGTTGCACTTTGGGTTAGCTCCACACTCCCCTCTGGGCTACCTCCTCTTACCAAGGGGCACCAAGTGTAGCTTGCTCTCCTTTTTTGCATGTTACCATGCAAGTAGCGTCAGCTGAGAGCCTAAAACGGGCATGTCCTTCAAGGAGGCCTGTGATCCCCTTAGCCTGTAAACGTCCGATTGCCAGGCCATTAACACCTCTTCCACAGTAGCCTGTGCCAAGCATGGGCCTTCTGCCCTAGTGTCCCGGGCTGGCCCCAAGTGTCTAACATGGCTCTTTCTACCTACTGAACTCCTCCACTGTGTTTGCTGTGCGTGTCTGATGACTGTCTGGGAACTGCAGCGACACATGGCTCAGTTCGAGTGCAATCCCCACATGCATAATGTGGGTTCTGGCTCCTATGGGAAGCAGGCATGTCTGTCCGTTGGACATTTAGAGTACTTGGACATAGCAATCAGGAGCTGTGATGGCAGCTTGTGTAGATAGACTCAAGCTAGTTTGCATCTATCTAGTCCCACCCATGACCCTGCTACATGCTTGATACATGGTCCCATGGGTCTCTTTCTAGCCCCATCCAGGACCCTGGTATATGGTCCCATAGGACTATCTAGCTGCACCTACGACCCTGGTGCATACACGGCCCATGCTGCTGTGGCTTCACTGCTGTTGGTTCTCAAGCTAGATCAAAGTTTGCGTGGGCGTGTCTGTGCTTGGTGCAGTCCCACCTCCCCCCTGCAGTGTAGACAGACCCTTCATAGGAAGGGAGGGAGGCACAGCCAAGTAACAAGGCTGCAGGAGCAGTGAGCTGTTGCCCTCTCTACTTCTTGATTAAGGAGCATGGTGGGGGCCTAGTTTATGACTAGCACAAACAAGGTGGTTTTTAATAGAGCGAGGCTGGTGGTGGATAAATCAGACCAGCTGAATAATCTGCTTTTCTTTTTGGAGAGCTTTTATCTAGCAGCTATTCAGTATTGCTGCCTGTTTCTCACAACCCTTCTTGTGAATGTCCCTTCAGTTTACATTTATGCATTAGAAATCCACATAGATCATACAGCAGTTGGATAGCCTGAAGATTCACAGGATTTGCTTTGGGCACAGGGGAAACTTTTTTTTTAAGTCAGTCCAGAAACTTTATCACTGACAGTCCCTGCACAGGACATAATGGGTGTTACAGGTTTGAAAGATTCCTCTCAGCATTCACATTCTGTGCTAACTTGCAGCGTAATCTGTTCTCTGCATTTTGTCCCTGCAACAAAATTCTGGCACCAGAGAATGAAAGAGGAAGAGATTAAATATCGGGGTGTTTGGTATCATTGCTCTTCCTTGGTCTGGTTGCGCGCGTGGATGTTTGTCTCATCTCTCATTCTAGTTGTGCATGTCGGATCAATAATTTTATGAAGAAAAGGATTATTTTCCACTGTCCCAGACTGATTTACATTAAGCTACAGCACTGCTATCAGATGAAAAGTCCTGTGAACTGGACAGATTGCACCGGGGGGGTTGCAAAACATCTGCCATGCTGTAAAAATACAGCAAACCCCACTGGGGCAAGCAGACATCCACAACCTGCACTGCAGAGAGCCACCACCTGGCAGCAGACGGGCTTCCCGCGGCCTTGCCCCACACCGCTCAGCCTGATTTAGAGGAGCGACTTTGTAGAGTAGAGATTGGGTTTTCTGATCATAGGCTGAGGAAGTCTCACACCCTTTCTCCTGTGCCTGGGATTTTTAGTTCCAAATGTTTTCAGTGGAAAAAAATGCTGCAAGTTATTATGCGTCAGTTAGGAAGTGAGTTTCCCTTGCGAGGATTCTGGAGTGGAATGAAGGATTCATCCAAACACATCCTTGTTGTTCAAAGGACCAAATCCTAATCACCTACCTGATGCTGTCGCTCCCCACAGGGTTCAATGGTGTTACTCATGTGCAGCTGCCAAGATGGACTTGCTTCAAGAGCATCACCATTCTGTATCCCCTCAATAAAAGCTCTTCTCCATGAGCGAGTGGGAGCCATGTAGGCCTGGCTGTTCCCTGGACCCTGATGTAATTCTGAACTTGTCATTCTGACCAGGAACCGATGATGCCATTTAGACATCCAGCTACCTGATTTCACCTCCACTTACTCTCACCCATTATCATTTTCTATTTTTAGTCATAAAATTGAAAAATGCTTGATGTGTAAGAGTGAGACTTTAAATGGCTGTTTTACAGGGAAATTGGTTTAATAGATGTTTTGTAGAACTGTTTGCACAGAGATGTAATTTAATGCATAAAACAGCTGAGAACCTTCATTCCATTTCTGCTACTTCCCTGTTATCTGCTCAGTGGCTGACAGAGAGACGGATAGTTACGGCCGTGATCCATGCAAGGCCTGCGGGTGGCTAATGGACGTGGCCATAGCAATAGCTGACTTGCAGTGTGAAAGAGGTGTTTAGTTTTCTTTGAATAAACACCGACACACGTACCCCATTAGAACTTTGCAATGATCATTCTCAACCTGCCATAATCATAGTAGACAACCTAGAACCCACGGAGCTGACCGGTTATTTTCCAAAGAAAGATGCGCAGTCTTCATGACAAACCAATTTCCCATGGCCTTTCTCCCTTTCTGTGTCAGTGTCTACTCCTAACGCTTCAGATCTCCCCGACTCCCTTCTCTGCCTCACGTGCTGCGTTCGTTGTTTTCTGCTGTCCAGCACCTTCCCAGTGTCAAATATGGATTAACCCCTGCCCTGGACCAGCCGATCATAAATGCGTGCTGGCCAAAGCAGATCTCTCAAAATGCTGCTTTTCTAAGTGGCATTTAGATCCCCTTGCTCTAAGGGTTGCCTAAAACCTAGCACTATGCTAATTGGAATAAACAGTAATTGTAACCTCAGGTCACCAGCTGGGGGAAGATCACAGTCTGAGTCCTTCACTATCCCTGCCCTTAGGTGACTCAACGCAAGAGAAACACCCTTGTTGGTCACAGATGGGCTCTGTAAGTAAAAAGTAAAAGCCCATGTCCAGGGGTGAACTTTCAGTGCGGAGCGGGTGCCATTTCAGGAGCAACGGAGGATGAATTGCAAAGTCGTGTTTCAACCTGCTGCTGCCATTAATTGGGGAAGAAAAAGCTGGAGTAGGGCTTGTGGGCAGGCCCTGGATATGGGTCACTCTGGAATCAGAGGCAGGCAGGTGGGTAAGGAAGCAGCAGGCTTTCTGACTCTCTTTCCCCAGTGCTTGCACCCCCGCCACAAGCACTGGGCTCCATATGCAATAAAGCCCATCCCCTTCCCTGACAGATGCATCGGGGCACATAAACACATCAAGCGACTGGGCACGATACTTGAAACGCTGTTGAGGGGGATAAAAATCTGCCGTATCCTCCGGTCGTCCCTGAAGTCTTTAATTATTGAGAGCTCACAGATCCGCCTTTCTGCCTGTGCAGCTTCCTCCCAGTGTTCTGTGCTCCTGTCATTCTCCGCTTCATTAATAAACCAGCAGTTGGGACTCTCTAGGCACCATAGCATTCCCCGCAGTGGGGTGGGGAGGAATCCCTCTTTCCCCATGTCCCTGACACTGCTGCTCACACCGTATTTCCTGTCCTCCATGGGCCTGTGATGTCTTTGACCCTTTCTTGTAGCAGGGAGAATATCCTCACCTAATACCTGGTCTGCCTCCCCTCCCCAACAACATATGTTGTGCTGGGTTTTGCAATAATTTCTTTATAACATGAGACTCCTGAGGCCAAATCAAAATGCATCCTTGGTGTAACAGCCTCTGGTTCAATGGAATTACAACAAGAATGAATTGGCCCTTTTCTGACTATGGCTGTAGTATATGCTGCTTTTTTATTGTAATTATTTTATGAGCCGTCTCAGAGTTAGCCATTGGGTGACAGATCATAAACTGTGCCCCTGCCTTTTGCTTTCTTCCCCTGCTTTGTCCAGAAGATTTGACCAGGATATTGCAATGTTGCTTATGGTCTATGTAGGAGGGTTAGAAACGCAGCATAGAAAAGCTTGTGGAGTCTCGTTTGACAATGCATTATTTCTTTTAGAAGGCATTCTTTGGTCACAACTACCTTTGCATAAATAATTCAGCTCCTACATGCAGAATCCTGTCTCTCTTGCTATCTCAGCAGGACAGTCTGCTGAGGTTTGCTTCTGTTTGGTAGCCTAGTGTAGACATCTGCCACTTTCTTCAGCTGGGTGTATGGAATCAAAGTCTGTTTTAAACCATTTATTATACACCTATGGTTACAGACCTCTACCCAGCTTGAGTTGCAGCTTTGACTCTCTCTTTACTGGGAATACACCTAGTCACTGTCTCGCGCAGATGACAGAACAACGTACCGCAAGTAAACATCTCATTACAATCTGCAGCCATTTGTAAACCTGAACCAATGAAGACCTGGAAAGAGTTTTTAACAGAACTTTGTCATGCAGGATATGGGGCTACAGCCAATTTCAGGGACCGATTAACTCAGACGAACGCTATGGAGATTTCAGAGCTGTCCGTTCCAGCCTCTTCGGCTGATTAGTGAAATCTCAAAGCTTCCAGAAACTTTCCATTCAGCCATGGCTCTCCAGGGTGAATACAATCACCCTGCACACCTTCGACAATAGAGATGGATTATTTTCCTCCCAGGGAGGAGTATATGTGAGCAATTATCTCTCCTGGGTAGATTCTTCATCCGTTAATCTTTCCTGTCTCTATGGGGAAGGGGTCAGTGCTGACAGGGGGCCCCGGAGCATGAAATGGCATGAAAATTTTAATGTGGTGGATGTCACAGCGCCAAACATTTCTTGTCTTCATTGTCTGCCTTCTGCGTGTCCATACAGATGGACAGAACCAAGCCCACCGTGAACCATGAGAGAGGTGAAAGAGTTACAGCTAGGCTGCTAGGCATTGCCTCCTGCTATGGATTCAACCAACTGGCCAACTCTGAAGTACTATCCTGTCACTGGGGTCATTTATTTTAATTGAAAAGTTGTTGCCACTGGTCACTGGTCCCTGCTGTGCGCAATCTCTTGGGCCCGCTCTGTTCTGGGGAGGGGAGGTCTGGCCCCAGAGTGTCTGTCTGCTGAGATGGTGTTCATGGATGGAAGGTTGGTGTTCTCTTGTGGGGTGCAGCCCTCTTGCTGCGTTGTTGACTCTCAGCGGCATGCCAGCTGCTGTGGTGATGTCTCTGTTTGTGGTCAGATTATTACCGTGTGCTAATATGAAATTAAAATACTTAATGGTTAAAGGAGCCGAATAGCAGGGATTACATTACGTTTTAAGGCAGCTTCTTCCAGCAATGTAATCCCAGAGTAACCCACACAGAAGTCACTGGAGAGAGCAAAATTTGGCCCCTACTCTGCTTACGTGTGGCAGTGTCTCGCAGACAAACGCCACATGGACCAGACCCTCGGCTGGTGTAGATCAGCATTGCTTGTTTTACGCCAGTGGAGGGATCTGTCCCTGCACGGCTGGGAAGTAGATGTGATAAATTTCAGAGCTGTGCGAGAGAGAAATCTTATCCTGCGCGTTTCGACGGTATCACCTGCCCACTGATGTCTCCTTGCAGCATTCCACTAACATTCCCAGCTCCTGAGTGACTCTGAACCACGGCCCTCATCGTGAAGTGTCAGATGACTGGCAACTGGTTATACCAGTGTAAACAGTTCAACTCCACTGATTTCAATGAAATTAGTCCAGATTTACACAGACAGCAGAATTTGGCTGGATGACTGTAGGTTAGGGTGACCAGATGTTCCTATTTTATAGGGATGGTCCCAATATTCGGGGCTTTGTCTTATATAGGTGCCTGTTACCCCCCCCCCACACACACACACACTCATCCCCCATTTTTCACACTTGTTTTCTGGTCACACTACCGTAGGTACACGATAACTCTTTTGTTAGAACAATAGCTAGAATTAAAAGACACTCCTGCTTCCTGAACGGTATTTATGTATCTGGCGCAATGTGACCATGACATTGGGTGAAGTCCTGATTACATCAAAATGTTTCTGCTTCCTGGTCGCAACGCAGAAACCTCACCTGACTTCATTACCTCTCCTAACGTTACCAAATGTGACCTTTCTGTCTAGCAGCACTTGACTGCTGCATGGGAAACTGGAAAGTATTGTATAAATAAGTTAGCTTCGGGGCCTGCAGTCTTCATATAGACAAACAGGGTTTAATGATACTTTATGGTAACTGGGGATGACAAAGATGGACTAATTTTTTTCCCCGGCTGCTCTCCTTGCAGGTGTTTCTGAAAAGCGACCGTGTGGCCCGGATGGTGCAGAGCGGGGGTTGCTCTGCAAACGACTCCCGGGAAGTCTTCAAGAAGCACATCGAGAAGAGGGTGCGCAGCCTTCCGGAGATCGACGGCCTCAGCAAGGAGACTGTTCTGAGCTCTTGGATGGCAAAATTCGATGCCATTTACCGTGGCGAAGAGGACCCACGTAAACAGCAGGCCAGGATGACTGCCAGCGCCGCCTCGGAGCTGATCCTCAGCAAGGAACAACTGTATGAAATGTTCCAGAACATCTTGGGAATCAAGAAATTTGAGCATCAACTTCTATACAATGCGTGTCAGGTAAGAGTCCCTCCCCATCTGGGGGATCGAGTCATTGATGGTACCTCACGGGCCGTTTTTCTCTCATTATGCTTCCCTGTATACTGCCAGCTGGTCACTATCATGGGGAAACGCTCTTCAGTGCATCCTGCAGAAAATTGTGTTAGTATTTGAGTCTCCGATGCACAAAGGGTGAACATTTGATGCAAACTGGCTTGGTGAGGTGGTGCTGGATTTTCTGTGACCTGTTGTGCGCTGTTTGTGAAGCTAATGAGGCTAAACAAGAGCCAATGCCTACCATCCTTGCCCATGCCTGACCCAGTGGAACCACTCTAGGAGTTAAGGGAGAAAAGATCTATTACCTAATCCTTGCTGCTTGTGGTACCACGGGCTGAGCAGGTAAAGGTCTCTGGGCTTCCACTTCATTCTGCCCCCTTTCTCTGTCCCTCTCCTTGTATGTATAGGGACAGTGGGTGGTAAAGAGGGGGTGGCAATGCATGTGGGATATGGAGGGAAGTGAAATAGGAAGAGGA
The DNA here is from genome assembly GCA_007922155.1 of Mesoclemmys tuberculata. NCBI lineage: Eukaryota > Metazoa > Chordata > Testudines > Chelidae > Mesoclemmys > Mesoclemmys tuberculata. The sequence goes on along the minus strand of ML677031.1, from coordinate 4,241,478 downwards.
GCAGCAAATGGAATTGTGAGGAGACCGTGGTCGTAGGCTTTAAACTCGTGCTCTGGCAGCTCTTTTTTTCTTCTGTGTGAGGCACTGTTCTAGGGATTTTGTTGGGGATGTTCTCTGGCCTGTGTTCTACAGGAGGTCTGACTGGATGACCACAATGGTCCCTTCTGGCCGTGGAATCTTTGAACTTTGTGAGGTTCACAGACTGTTGTTTGAAGCTTTGCTATGGCCCATCCAACTTTGGATCGCATCTCCTTTGCCTAAGCCAGCCTGGTTTAGATGCTTTGTCTTCACTGCTAAAGAAGGTGAGTTTTTATTGCAGGATCACTCATGCAGGGCCGTAAAATCCTAGTGGAGACAAGGCACCTGTAATTTTACTGACAGGTAACTAGGCTGAGGTCATCCATGGGCAAGACACAGTGCTGTCCTCATGTAGCTACCTCATGATAAACACTACAGGTGCCTTTTCTGCACTGGGATTTTACAGTAGGACAACGAATGCATGTTAGTTACCTCGTAACTCCCCTGTCTTTTTGGCAATGAGGACTTCACCTCAAGTGAACTGAACTCAGACTCCTCAATAGTGACGAGCAGGACATTCTTTACAGAGTAAAGAGATCCTCCAAGCCATTTCCAAGGAGATCTCAGCCTTCCTGCTGTATGGACAATGAAATGATTTTGTCACTTTCTCCCCATTTCAGTAATTTGTGCCCAGTAAAGGCGAATTTTGCACCGTTCTCTCTTCTCTGAGTGCAGATGTTCACATAATCATGGAGACAGTCCTGCTATCATGTCACAATGAAAAAGGATCTAACTGGCATTACAGTTCTGGTTAATAAAGTGACTTCTTGGCAGAGATTGTAAATAAGAGAGACTTAAGCACCAAATGGGCAGAGCAACCTCAAAGCATATCCTGGGTCATGGTATACTCTGCAGTTCCACGGCCAGAGGGCCATAAATATGTAACACAATAAGACTTGGCAGATTTATTTTGTGTGCAGAAATGCTTCTACCTCAAACTGCATGACGCTCCTGTAGTAATCTATGGGAAATGTTGGTGTCTACCTCAGAAGTTTAAAAAACAGCAAAAATGGCATGTGCTCCTCTAATCCTCTTGAGGTTGTCTCAGGGAGCAGGAAATGCTCCAGAAAATGATTATTTTCACCATGACTGGACCCGCAGCAATGGGCCCTGGATTCTTTATACATTTTCATGTGTCCCATCACTTCCTAAACTGGGGGGGGGGATACAGTAGTTATTCTATGCATTGTTAAGATGCATTCGTTAAGGAAAATGGTTTCTTCTCAGATTTCATCTTCATCAGTAGTGGAGATGCAAACTGAAGCGTCCACTCCAGTGTTGTTTCCTTGCAGCAGTGTTCTCGGGCACATCTGAACAATGGTTTTCCCTCGTCCTGCCGTGTTGACCTGTCAGCCATGGAAAGGCTCCGTGCCAAGGGAACTTTTACTTTGCAGGTGACTTCCAGACAGCTTGCCCAAGTAGGAAGTTGAGCGTTTGTTTTTATTGACCTGTCTTTCCATTCATTCTAGCCTACTTTCTCTCCTGGATAATCCCTGGCTGTATGTTAGGAGTACCAGTTAATGCACTCACTCTGGACTGGTGGAGCAGATAGCTACTTGCAAGGCAGCATTGCTGCCCGGTCGCCACTTGCTAGAAGCTGCAAAAGAAGTGTACTCGGCAGCATTTCTTAGCGTCTGAGAGTGACGTCTGAGCACAGGTCCTTGCTCCAGCTGGACTGACGAGCGAAATTGCCAGGCTCACACCCAAATCTGGGTTTCGCATGTAGACCGCTTTGCTCATACGCTTCAGCTGCACAGCTAAACCACCTGAAATCATTGTGGCCAACCCCACGCATTCAAAAATCCTCCCTCCTCCAGCCCCAAAGATCATGAGGCTGGCTTAAAAATCGGCAGTGGGAGATGATCAGAGAGTGGGCCAGTGATCAGGTCAAAAAAAAAAAAAAAGCAGGTGCGGGGCATGTTTTACCTGTGAGCATCAGAAACAGCAAATGGAGTCACTGCTGTCCTAGCCACGGGGTAAAGCGGCTTGCCAGTTCCTGTGGAGGGTCAGAGATCAGCGCTTCATTGCAACCAACTGCCAGTCTGTTGTGACGCGCGTGGACACTGCGGACCATCTGGAAGGCCAGTCCTAACCCAGATTTACACTGGGAGTGAGGCTGCTTTAGTGGAGACCCTGAAGTTAGTCACCCTTACTCTGGCTTACGCAACATAGCATCAGCCAGCGAGCCTCCGTTTGCATTAGCCACCCCATTCCTGCCAGCATCTCATCCTCCAGCCCACCCTTCCTAAGGGCCTTCGATCACACACACCAAAGTGTAAATGACCCTTCCATCTCACGTACCGGCCCTGGGTGGCTGTTGGTGTATATTTAATCATTGCCGTGCTACTCTAGGTCAGCGAAAGCCGGTGGCGCGTGACATCTTTATGACTGGGGGGAGGAGTATAGAGCCAGGGCCCATGCCAGTTGCAAATGGCTAGCGGAGCCCCTTTCCTGTGTACAATATTTCCTGCAGTCAACTTGTTAGTTTTACTGCAAAAGTGAAAGAGTTTAATGCTGGGTTTGTTTCATCCCTCCTTTGTGATCCTTACTGAAGCAGCAAGGCTGCGGTTAGGCTTTTAAGAGAGGTGTGGGGGCTTTTTCATTGAAAATGTGAACGCTACTGCCAGTGCTGCATTGCTGTTTGTAATATCTGTACGGTAACCATCACAACTATACAAGGGGAAAGCGCCTTCTATGAACTGCCACTTGAAAACCTCCGAGCTTGAAGCGTTGGCCCTAGTGAGAAAGAGTTGCGCTCTTTCATAAGTGTCTCCGTAGAGTTCAGAATGCGCAGATTGAAATACTAATGCCTTCGAATCTGGACTGGGATGTTTTTTGTTGTAATTTGCCATGTGTGAAGGTTGGATTACAGCTGTTCTCATGAGATCCTGAGGTGGGGCTTTTTCCCCTTCTCCCCATTCATCTCCTGCATTTCTATAGCTGCTGTTCAGGAGACAGCACAGAGTCAGCCGAAAGAGGAGTGCTCTGAGGGGACCTCCCCTCTTCTGTGAGCTCCCAGCACTTCAAAATCCCCTCCCTCTTTGCTTTGAGGACCTCGTGGTGTTTCCTGCACCAAGAGCCTTTGTGACGTCATTTATATCCAACTAGCAGCACATAAAGCAGAGCCAGGTCTTAGCTGCAGCAGATTGTTCTCTGTTCTTACCGACATGCCCAGCTCTGGGTTGCGGTGTACGGAGTAACCCTCTGCACTCCCCAGCCACACCCAGCCCCCTTAGAAAGCAGCAGCAGCTCCACATGGCCCTATATTATGGAAACTTCCTTGCCAGCGTGATGTTCTTTCAGAGCATGCCGGCAGCCATGATCGTGAATGAGGCACTAACATTACCACTGAGCAATACAAGGGGCTCTCCCTGCCGCCCTTTTGTTACGCACACTTCAGACCTAGTACATTACTTCTACATCTTTCTCCCCCTCTTGGACTGTGAGATGCTAGATCTGCAAATCAGTCAGCCCCCATGTAACGGTGCAGAGCACAGTGGCTCTCACATTGGTGCCTAGGCCTGGAGCACTTTAGGTGCACTGTTCCTTGGATACTAACATGGCTGGTGGGGAATATTGGTGCAAGCTTCAAATGAGCATTTAAAATGTTTATTGCTTGCATTGTACATAGCAGAAACCCAGGGATGTGTCCTATGAGTAAAATATTTTCGTATTATATTCACTGTTGATATATGAATGTGTATTAAATACAAATTCTTAAAAATGTGTTTGCCTGCCACATCTGACCGGCATTTTTCTGGTTGTGCTTGAAATAGTAACATTCATCTAAGAGCACTAAAGGCTCACGTTGTGCAGGTGTGCATAATTAAATCACGCACACGCCTATAGTGGATAACGAATATGAACAGCTCCTGCTCCTAAATGCCACAGAAGAATTTGACCGTCTCTGAAAAGGCAGGCAGAAAGATTTGATAGCTACAGAATGCTACCTTGTAGCTTCTCTTACATGTGTGGTTTAAGTAAATCACAATCTACTCTGAAACTAGTTTGACTTGAATTTATCTGATGCATATGTACCAGTATTAGAAAACTATGTATTTCCTTGATTGGCTCTCTTTATTTCATTATTCTTCTCAGAGCTCCCAGTGTTGCGTCTTGTTCATAAACAAAACATGTTTTTATTGTTTCATGCGGGCTGGACAAAGCACAATGACCAATATGGTTGCAAGCAAAGTCATTTATTCCAGGGCAAAAGCCATCTTATATAATACTTCATGCACTGCTCACATCCTCTTCTTGCAGTTACTGATTGGTTAAAAGTTACAAGCATACACAAAACATGAACACAACTTAATTCTCATAGGTCACTTAGTATTTCACTTAACAAGCAAAATTATTATACTATTTTTCTCCTGCCCACAATAACATAATCAGAAAAGGAGTTACCCATCGTCCTTGGCCAGCAGCCACTTCTTACTAAGCAATTTTATCTATTTCACACGTCCTTGGGGCCTAGCACTGTAACATCACATCCTAGACACCAAGGCAGCATAGGGATGATAAATCCCCACATCCCAGTACACTGCCATTAATGCAGTTGGAGAGACAAGGTGGGTCTAATATCTTCTATCAGACCAACTTCTATTGGTGGGTGAGAGAGAGAGAAGTTTTTGAGCTTACACAGAGCTCTTCTTCCACCTCACCCATCGTGTCTTTAATATCCTGGGAACGACCAGGCTACAGCACTGCAGACAACTAATGAAGTTAATGATTCAATCACTCATGCTTAGAAAAGCTAACAAGATCTGTTTGTGATATTGTTCCAGTTATTTTTGTGGTTGATATCGTGGCGTCACAATGCACTGTATTCTGCAGACTTAGATACTACTCAGTAAGATCCTGAACTTTCTTTAGTATCCATCTTGACAAAAGCTGAATGCATTATAGAGTTCAAGCCTTTAGAATTAGGTATTAACATTACCAAATTGGTGCCAATGTGTCCAACGCTCTCAGAACAGAGTACTAGTGCATTTAGCATCAGGAAATCCGTGCTCTCTGTGCCAGGAGCCTAATTACAAAAACCGATATTCCCCCAGATGTACCCATGCAAGAGCCAAGAACATAATTTTCATGTTGACAAATCTGCCGTTTTACTGCTCTCCTTTCTTACCTTGCTAAAGGTATGTCATAATAATTATAATGTTTTGCACTTTGCTCGCACCGTTCATCTGAACGTCTTGACATGCTGTAGAAGGGTGGTTAAGTATTGCCGGCCTATGTTAATGATGAAGAAGCTGAGTCGTGGTGGTTAAATGATTTGCCAAGGGTCAGCAATGCCAATCCAGGGATAGTGCCCAAATCTCCTGGTTTCTAGTCTAATGTTAGTGCTAGATCATGCTGCCTTCCCTGACCCTATTTCAGGTGGGTAAAGAAATCCATTTCAGGTTTTCTTTTGTTGTATGCAAAGTGGTAGCTACTATTGCTAAACTGAGGAATGCACTATGGGAATTCTTGCTTCTGTCTGCGGTATTGGTCCGTGTTTTGCTTAAGCAAAATGACATGGTTTTCATCGAAAAAGTTCCGTTTTTGAGCACTTAGAGGTATAGTCTCCCTTTGATTCATGCACAGAGCTTCCAGTGCTATGAATGGTAGTATGGGATATAAGGGGAGTGGGCGTGGCCCTTTCCTCAGAAGGAGCAAGGGCGTAGGAGAAGGAAGTCTCTGCACAGAAAATCAGGCACAGCCAAGCTTTGGGAGAAAATGTAGCTGCAGGTTGGCAATTTAGTTGCTGTTTAACAAGAGAGGCAAATCCCAGGTAGGGTGTAAGGCTGGGCCAAATAGAGTGGGTGGAATCCTGGCCCCAGTGAAGTCAATGTCAACTCGCCCACTGACTTCAATAGCATCAGGATTTTACCTAGTAAGTGTAGATTCTCTGCAGAGCAAGGTAGGAACTCCAGCAGTGTTTACACAGGCTTCTAAGAGTGCATTTTCACTGTAGATTACGCTGCTGCCTTACTGTGACCCGCTGTTAATTATGTCATGGACGGCATATTTCTGAATTCACTTCTAGAGGATATATTTATGTAGAGGAAGGATTATTTCTAAAGGGATTTTTAAAATTTTTAATACTATATCTCTAAGCAGTATTCTACAAGTATTCATAATGTTATGATGTTATGATGGGATAGTTTAATTTGAGCAATTGATTTTGGATTATCGGCAGATAAGTCTGCTCAATGGTCTGTGGGAATGCTGGATGGGATGGGAACTGAGTTACTGCAGAGAAATCTTTTTTGGGTGCTGGCTGGTGAGTCTTGCCCACATGCTCGGGGTTTAGCTGATTGCCATATTTGGGGTCGGGAAGGAATTTTCCTCCGGGGCGGATTGGCAGGGGCCACGGAGGTTTTTCGCCTTCCTCTGCAGCATGGGGCATGAGTCGCTTGCTGGTGGATTCCCTGCAGCTTGAGGTCTTCAAATCTCACTTTTGAGAATTTCAATAACTCAGTCATGGGTTCGGGGTTGTTATAAATGTGTATGGGTAGGGTTTTGTGGCCTGCCTTGTGCGGGAGGTCAGACTAGATGATCATATTGGTCCCTTCTGACCTATGAGTCTATGAGTCTATAATGTAATGGAAGTGATCCTGTGGAATCCGCACAAATAACAAACAAACGTGATTGAAGTCGTTGGGAAGGTTTTGACGAAACAAAGATGAGATGAAGTTACAGTGAGATGTTGATGGATTTGTCTAACAACTTTCTGAAATTTTTAAATAGTGCACACAGTCTAATAGTTTTGCATATTTACATATGTTCCTGCAGAGATGACTTATTCCTTTGTGACAGTGTAAGAATAAAACATCTGGGCTCCTAATGAAGAATTCATTCATTGTGTTTTGTGTATATGCAAGACAGATGTTTAGATCTATATTGAGAGGCAGGGATGGTCTTGTGTGTCAGGCCCTGAACTCAGAGCCAAGAGACTTGGGTTTAATTCTTAGTTCTGCCTTAAAATACCTCTGTAACCTTGGGGAAGTTTTTTAGGACCAGATTTTCAAGAGTGTTTAACCCCACTATGATGCTCCAATTGGAGGCTGAGTTGTTTTGAAAATGTGATCCTGGCAGTCGGACTTTTTTGCAGAGGCACTGACAACACGCAATTCCCACAGGCTTCCATGATAGCTGTGTCCTTGGCGTGCCTGAAAATCAGGTTGTGTTAATCTGTGCCTCAGTTTCCCCATCTGTGAAATGGGAATATATTTACCTACCTCACTTGCATATTGAAAGTCCAAGAAACCAACAAATGTGAAGCACACTGAGAAGAGATAGGTAATTGCAAAGAACTACTATTAGATTAATCCTTTTATTCTGCATCTGGACTCCCATTACCTGTAATCACCTGCATTCTTCCATTTTCCTACTAGAGAGAGAGCGATAGTTTGGCATGGTTCTTATCACCTGTTACTGACCATGGCTGACATTGGTTTCAGGCATTCATCTTCTAAATGTATGTGCTTCCAGACTTAAAAGCTAATCCAATATTTTTCTTTTCAGGCCCCCAGAGTGGCATATACATTTTTCTAAAATATCAGTGCTATAATTCCAATAGATATGAAGCTTAAAACAAAGGGTCCCAAGTACCCCTTGCTCACTGAGTAATACATATTAAAACATGCCTTAGGGTAGCATTCTTTCACATTCTGTCCTGCCAACCTTAGTGTTAGGTAAAATAGTTCTGTAGAATGTAAGTGTGTATGTACAGTATATACAACACAAACATAATGAGGTTCATCCCCATCTAGCGGCTAGTCCACGTAGCAAGATAAAAGCTTGCTACTGCTACTAGCTAATGGAGTTATTCCTTTAGCTCAGGTGCTGGGAGTCTGTGCTTTTTAGATCTGAAGACTTGAGCTCAAGTCTTGCTGAGTAGAGCTGGCCTAAAATCGGAATTTTCATCCCACGGCAAATTCAGGTATTTTTGTTTTCATCCTAAATCAGGATAAAAACCTGAAATATCAACAGAAAAAAAAAAAAAGCTGTTGAAGAGAGAGTCCCAAAAAAATTCAGTTCAGAAATGTCAAAACAAACACTTAAACATTCTCTCCCAATTCAAATATTTTATTTTGGATTGATTCAGCATCAATTTTTGTCCCCCTTAGCTACAGTATGACTCATGAGAGTTATAGTTAGGTTGTTATGTGCCCCCTTTCTCCTTTATGAGCCAAACTGATAGGCTGGACTACATTTCCCATGATGCACCACAGCAATTCAGTGAGGGAGGGACTGTGGTGCATCATGGGAGATGTATCCAAGTCAGGGAGCTGAGCTGATAAAGGAGAATAGGGACATGAACCCCTATGAGGCAATGCAGCATCTCAGGCAGACACAGATTAAAGTGAAACTGACCCAAACCAAAATGTTTTGATTCAGTTTGAAAGACTAAAATATTTCTATTTGGGTCTATTTACATGCAACTAAGGGCTGGTCTATACTCACCTCCAAGATTCGGCGGCAGTCGACGGGAGATAGGCAAGCGACGTAAAAAATGTGCGGAACTCTCGTCGACTCCGCTGCTTCAGTTCTGCGCACCGTCCATACTGCGCTGTGCCACTTTTGGAGGTGGCTTCCGTAGGTCGATTTCTGCATCAACTGAGCGAGTCTTCACAGACCTCTCAGTTGATCCAGAGAAATCGATCTGACTGCGGCAAATTTTCTGCCATCAATATAAACCTAGCCTAAATGTGTACTTTACGTTTTCCCAATAGAAAATCAAAAACATTCAGCAAAATCAAAATTTTCTAGTGGAAAATTTCAATTTGGCAGCAACTACATTTTCCATTGGAAGAAACACTTTAGCTAGTTGAGAATTTTCAAAGTGCTTCTGACTCAGTAGCTGGCACATACTTCAGATCTATCCATCTTTGTGCATGTCTCTGTGCATCTTTTACTACAGAGATGCAGATATGCAATAACAGACACAATGTGCATTTGTTATTTTTCACTCACTTTGGTGGCCGCTCACCTGCATTTTTCAGATGACTTTTCGGCCTAACTATATATACCCAAGAGCTTTACTGCATTGAAGAAGAAAGAATTAACATTTTTTGAAGAACGCTTTAAAATTAACTCATCGAAAATACATTTTTTTAAGGAAAAGGAATTATTCTGTAGTTTGAACATTGCAAAATTTAACTCTGCAGTTACTGCTGTTTTAAACATCAGTAGGCTGTTTAACGACCCCGCTGAAATGAGGTTTGTCTCAGTCTAGTCTCCAGTGGAAAAGTATCCAACACACAAAAACCACACCAACCTTGGCACTAATAGAGACTCCCCCATTGGCCAGCTCTCCTCTGGGAGGCTCCGTTTTGAATTGACTATGAGCTGTGACAGAGAAGCATGAACTGCCATTATGATGCACCTGTTCTATGGATTGAGTCAGACTTTCAAATCAGAAGGGACCACCACATCGTCCTGCCTGACTTCCTGTATATCACAGGCAACTAAACATCACCCAGCACCTGGACACAAAGCCAACAACCAGGATTAGACCAAAGTATTACAGCCCTCAGGTGACTAAACTACTGTGTGTCCCAGGCGGAGAACAGCGTAAACAGAAGACTTCAGTCTGCGCAGCTGTCCCAGCTAGCACCTTCACAACCACAAGCTTGGTTCCCTCTCTTTGCCTCTGTCGCTGAAAGTAACACGAGTCCTTATTATTGCTGAATCTAATGTGTAAACGCCCCCCTCTCTCCATAATCCTTGGTCGATGTGCTTGTAAAATAATCGCTATTTCCAAGCCTGTAAAGCACCACGCTCCGTTTTCGGCAATTCAGTGTTTATTTCCATGGTAACAGAAATGGCAGCCAGAAGCCTGCTTCAGGGTTGTAATTACTCTTGTAGCTTTCCACGGCTAAGGCTCACATGCTTGTCAGTGCCAGAGTACCTTCTAAAGATGTTTTGGGTGGTAAACTGGAACAAGAGAAGTACTGAGTGAATTGAACAAAATCGGCTCTTTTATGATCACCTTTTTGTAAAAGTTATCTAGTAAAACAGCGGATTAGGATTCTTTAAGGGTTAGAGATTTATTATTTAAAAGAAATCCAGACTCACGTCGGAGAGGTGTCTGAAAGGTGATGAATGGGGAGTCCAGGTTTACAGACTTTATTTTACCACTCTCGTTAGTGTCACCATTTGTAGCTGCCCCGTTTTGAGAAAAGGAGGCCCTAGGTTTATATGTAAAAATGTGTATGGGGAAGTAGAGCAGTTACTAGGGTGGACCAATCAAAGGTCATTTGGGTGCCTTGGAGGTCAGCTGTGTGTGCAAAGTAGCCCTTAAAGTGTGATTCATTTCTGATAAGTGACTGTGTAAAATTAGCCCTGTGGGTTTCCATGTTTGTGTGTCAGTTCTTTCCCTACCGAACAGGTTCAGCTTACCAAGACTTTTTTTTAATAGTGGGAACCCCTCTTTTCCTTTATCAGTTATGCAGATGCAACCTGGCCTCTGAGAGTCAAGCCTGGGTTCTTTCTTGCCTTCATGTCCTTCGAGCACGATGACCGGACCTGGAGAAAGCTGGTCAAGTTTAAGGGGGGAACCTAGGCTGGTGAGGGAGGGACCAGGGGTTGGGATATAAACAGCAGAGCCTCAGTGTGTTTCGTAAAGCTTTGTTGATCGTAGGTCTCCACGTTACTTAGAGCTAATGAAACCGTTACTACCAGTAATGAAGTTCAGCAGGTCGAACTGGCCCCCGAGGCTGCTGGGGTGTGTAATTCCCAGTCTGGATAGTCGTAGACATGCTAGCTCTGCCTCAGCTGGCGCTCAGAAGTAGCAGCCTAGCCCAAGCCACGTCTTCCTGCCTAATCTGGGAATTGCCCTTCCCAGCTGCTATGGAGACCTACCCTTAGTGACACCAGTGCATCATCCCGCTTTGCTTTCAGCAGGTTTGAACCTGTAACTGACTGGAGTGTGGTGAACAGTCGTCCTGACGATGGACTCAGCTCACAGAGTCTTTGCTATACTGGCTGGTGAGAGCAGAGGGGTAAATTGCAGTAATTCCTTGCCTTTCTCAGCGCAGGTAACTGAGCACACATCTGGAGCAGAGCTGTAGGGTAAGAAGGTGCCATTTGTACGTAGCCGCTTTTCAAACCAGAACCACACTTCAGTGGTTTAAAGGCTCTCTCCTTCTGTTGGGTATGATACATAAAACATGTATGTACCCATGTAGCCATTGGCTGCTGGCTAATCTTTGATTTTCTGCACCATTATGAACAGAGAGAGTAATCTCAACTCCTCTAATTATATGTAAAGCAGATTAGCTCTTCCATTAAACAAAATAAATCTGACATAGCATTAAATGGCGCTCTCCGGTGAGGGTCGATCAGCAGCTCCTATGAAGAGTAGCCAAATGCTGCTGAGCAGATGGTCGTGGCTGAGACATGGTCCATTAAACTCATTTGAGAGGCTTTCATTTCGTCAGAGGGTTTTTTAACCCTTTCTTTACCAGCTGGGGGGTGTGTGTTGTGTGCAGTGAGAGGTTGGGTTCTGCTTCTGCGGTGGACTCCGTTTTCTGGGTTATGGATTTGTTCTGGAAACTGAACTGGGGCACGTGAAATAAATCTGAAACACCAAGGGGGAAATGAGGCTGGCATGCGCGTGCCAGTCGTAGGACTCCCTGAAAACTCTCCTCCGCCACAACACAGAGCTTTGATGAAGCGTGCTCCGTGGTAGCCGTTCACATCTGAGCTACCTTGCTTTTTTCTCCGGTTCCATTCAGGGTTCGCTACTGCACTGTCGCCACGGTACCGAACCCCGATGAGTAACCTATTGCTAGCCTATGAGGAGAACGTGACCAAGGGAGTTGCAGCTGCATGTTTCCCCCCACCTAATGAACAGACAGACAGAGAGCTCTGCAGTGCTTTTAGAGGAAACCGACTTCAAAAGGCTCCGAAGTATAATAAATACAGAGCAGCGCAGCCAACCGGTCGACGTTAGCACTGTGCAGCACTAGGGGACTGGGAATGCGCCAGGCACAGCGGCCTTGGTGCATTTCAGGCAGCACATTCGTATTACATTGAAAACCATTATGCTGCAGCTAGTGGGCTGCACGGCCAGCTTCAGCAGGAAAGCACCGGCAATGCTGATGGTGGCAGACACTTTAAGATCCAAATCCAGGATGGTTTTATTTTTTTGAACGTTCATTCGCCAGGCAATTGTTTGGTTTCATTTGTGCTGTAGTGGTATCGTCCAGCAGTGCGGGCGTTCTGCATGGGCTGATTAATATTCACAGTCCAGAGTTTAAATTGCCATTAGGATGGCTCTTCAATTTTTTTTTCTGTAAATTTGCCTCTCTATGCTATTCATCATCTGTGTTCAAGCTGAAAAGGGGACATAAAAACAAATCAAGAAATACATTGTAAAATATGAGCGCCAGCCTCTCTCTGAACCTCTCTATTTAGAGTCTTGTAGTGCCTTTTCCCCTAACTGAAGAGCCAGTCTATTGGTAGAATTTCCCTATTTCCTCACCAGATATATTTTTAATCAAATCAGAAGCACCATTTCAAATGGATATTTGTGAATACAATTATTTCATTTCAAGAAAAAGAAGCTGTGCTGTGAATTCCTGACACTAGGTAATAGCTTTCGGAGGAAAGTAGTAATGATCACTTTGCAAGCACCCAGCACATTGTAGGGGATTTGCCAACTGAACCTACCATATGCAGAGGATCAAAGAACTTTAGAAGGGGAAAAGTTTTCAAATTGAATTACGAGATGGGGGAGCTGCTTTGGAAGTGTTTGAGTGCCTCTGATCACCCCAATCAGCTTAATGGCATGTAGAGATGGGGAAATAGACTTCAAACCAGAAGACAGTTATGGCACCATGAAGACAGATAGTAAGACCACACCTGATGTTTCTGTGCAGGATGGATGCTGAAGTGGGGAAGAACTGGCCAGGGCTATAGAAATAATAAAGGTTCTCCAGGGGACATTAAGTGTGACAGGTTAGGAAAACTTAGCTTTAAATTCACTCCTAAAGAGGAGATTTGATGAGGTTTAAATTGAGGCCCAAAATAGAAAATGATAGGTATATGCCCCAAAATAGCTAGTGAGAAGGGTAACAATTAAAAATGGGAAAGTGTGGATGGAAAAGAGACCTGTCTCCTAAGCTTCTTTATGCAGAGGTTCATTGAAGTGCAGAATGGACTCATAGATTTGCAACGATTAATATGCTGAAATAGGTTTTAAAAGGAAAAACAATTTCCAAGTTCAAAACCCTAGACAGGCAGGCCGAGATTTAATGGAGTCACACACTGCTACTATGGTGACCTTTTTGGCTGTGTGAAAATTCTGGGGGTCGATGTCATTTATCTTTCATGACAAAGATGCAGGGAACACTGATGGATCAGTCACATTGCACCTCAGTACCGAGTCAGTGGGAGGGAGGAAAAGTAAGAGACCTTTCAAACGTTATAATGCATCTAGGCTTCATGGAGCAGAGGTGGCCCCTGTTGTAGCTCCACTGTGCAAGGATGAGGCAGGGTTTGGAGGGGCCAAAGGATTCAGCTTTATACTATTCAGTATAGGTTCTTCTTCTACCCCCATCGTCATAGTATTTGAGCATCTTCCCTTCATGCACTGAACTATCGGACCTACATTTCTCACATGTGGTTCATTATTTCTCTCATTCTCTGGGCTTCCTTATGTGCAGGGAACACCCCAGGGCAGTGCAGGTTGTTCCAGCCGTTAGGGAAAGGATCCTTCATCCCCAGCAGAGATGCACAGGCTTAAGGGTGGAGACACCTGCCCCAGTATATCTGTGTGTCATTACAACCTCCTCAAAAGCAAACTACCAGCCCAAGTTACACATCAGGGATGTCGTCACTCTATAAATCCAAACTGGACATTGTTCATCACTAGACACTAGGGGCCTAAATAATAAACAAAAACCAACGTCAAGTGTATTACGAAAGGTCTGCGGTAATTTAATAATAATCCACAGAGTCAAGCAAACAACCGACACTGACAGAAGGTAATGGGACAGATTCTATACTTAGAACAGAGACGTTCCCTCGCCTTCCATTGGTTTCAGTGGTAGTATTGTTGCTGAGGGTAGAATTTGGCCTGTGTGACAGGGTCAGGCCAGACAGCTATGCAAGGGTGCTGGAAGGCATGTATGTTAGCCCCAGGCTCAGCAAAGCCCTATTCCCTGGGTGATTCAGTTGGGGCTGATTAGGCAATTAGGCCACCTGGGGCTGCTTAACTAATTAGGCCACCTGGGGCTGTTTAGGCCATTAGGACACCTGGGGCCAATCAAGGAGCCCCGCCCCAAACACTTAAAAGCCTTCAGTTCAGGCAGGCAGGTGTGGAGTGAGGAGTCTGGAGTAAGGAGGTGTGGAGTTTGGAGAGCAGAGGTTGGAGTTTGCAGTTTGAAAACCTGCAGATTGGAGTTGGCAGTTTGGAGCTGGCAGTCTGCAGTTTGCAGCTTGCAATCTGCAGAAGCTTGGAGTTCCTACGGTTGCTGCCACAACACCGGAGGCAGAGGACCCAGCTGGGGAAGCAGGGAGCGGACCACGGACTGACCCAAAGGGAAGGTAGCAGGACTCAGGGGCAGACAAGGCCCCGTCTCCTCCCCACCCCTCCGGCTCACCTTCCCCCAGCTGCACCACCGGCCGGGCCGGAAGAGCGCAGGACCCACGGGGCGGAGTACATCTACCTTTTCCCCCCCTTACCCTGTTACACCTGAGAGTTGAATTTATTTCAAACAATGCCTCATTTCCTTGTGAGGATGAGTTCAAGCCCTATATCTGTCTGTAACGCAAGCTGCATGGTGAAAAAGCAAATGAATGCCACAAGGTGTGAACTATGTTTTCTGTTAGCAGTATTTTAGCAAAGCGGATTCTCACTCCTCTCTCTTTGCGTTCTCCCTGACCAAAGATGACCAGAAGGAGGCCTAACAAAGGAACGACTTGCACCTCTTTGTCTCTGCAAGTGTGGAAAGATGCAGAATTATTCTTAGCAGCATTCTGTGCTCCCCCGTAAGTGATCCTGCCAATCAATCCTGGAAGCAGTCAGCAACAGAAGGTTTGTTACCCAGACCCATCTCATTTTTTGCAACTGAGCATTGACCAGAACAGAATCCACACGCAGGGGTTTTCTTGACAGTGCTATGGAAGGCTAGGATATTCAATAAGGCATAACTGGTGCATGTCTCTGCCCTGTGTTAGCTTCTTTTCTTTTTTTTTAACATGGAATGTGATGCAGCAGTTAAAGAATTAAATTATGTACTCAGGTTTTTTTAACTTAGTTTTGCATTCTATGTGAAAACGTGAACCTTTGGCAGAACTTAGCTTCTCTTCCTGTTTCATGCCAAAGTACTGTAGTTTTTCTGGGTGAATTTTCAGTGATGGCCCATGAATTTTGCCTAAAAGCATCTCAGTCACATACGTAGCTCCCTATGGGAAATATGCTGAATATTCACCCCAGCTTGTCCAGGGTCCAAGGAAGATCTTGTGTCAGGGTTAGTCTACACTATAAAGACTTTGTCTGTATAGCTATATCAATATACCGGTAGCTATATTGGCAGACCTTCGTCGTGGAGACATGTCTTATACCGGTATAAGATCTTCAGTTGGAATAGATAACCCACGTCAGCAAATGATATAAGCTATCATGGTAAAATGACTCTTTCTTCACACCCCCGCCCAAAATAATTATGCCGACAAAACTTTATAGTTGGCCTTAGAAGCAAGAGTGTTTCCTGTTGATCTTCACTCCCCTCAAGTTACATCTCAGACAACTTTCCATTATCTTTTTATGACAAAATAGAGAAATCATTCTTGTGACACATCCCATCCCACGTAGAGTATTTTAAAAGTTCCCGATCAAATATTTTACAAAACCTTCTCTAATCTTTGTTCCTGCGGCAAAGTGGTAAAAGATGGTTTCTGAGTGATAGGTGTTTATTTCTCACTGTTCATAGTGTGTTCATTCTTCCAGAAAGTAGAACTGTTGTATAGCTGTCAAATGATACAGAAGTATGGACAGTCTAGAAGAATGAAATGTACAGAGTGTGAGGAGGGGAAAGAGTTCAGTTTATAAATCTTCATCTCGTTGTTTTGAATGCAACACACAGCATCATGTCATTTTAATTCAGACTCAAGTTCAAAGATGTATGGCTCAGGCTGAGGACAGAGCAGAATAAATTTAAAATAAAATTAGGAGAACCCATCAATCTTGCATCTAAAACAACGCTAAAATAACAGCTGAGAGTAATTGTATGTGCTGGGAGGAATGGAAAATCACAGCAATTGTTTCTCCTAAAGGATCTCCCTATTGGGCTGCCTTTGCATCTCTCAAAAAATGACTGTAACTCAGGAAGCAACCAGCAAACTATATTTCATGTCATTTTAAATGCTCTGTCTCAGTATTCATAGAGCACAGAAGCTTATAGCTTTTACAGTGTTAAACTTTCATACTCAAAATATTCTGCATTGTTGGCTGGGCATGCATCTTAGTCTCTTAGTGAGAGATTGAAATTTGAGTTAAATGGGGGCTTTCATGTAAGCAAGTCAGTTGTAGTGAACTAAAGAATCCCTTACTATGACACTAAAGCTGTTAAAGATCATAGAGAATTGACCAGACTCCAACACACATGTTCAAATGTGGTGTCTGCAGGAGTGTGATGGTTGCCGGCAGGGTGAGAACTCCTTAGTACATTTTTCACATTATTTGCCATTGTCCCAATATTAGGACTGTCTGGCCAATGGTCCTAGACACAGTTTGCGATGATAAGTTGCTAGCTGAGAGAGAGCTGTGTTAGCTACATGATTTTTCATCCTTTTCCATGGGACTGCAAAGTCTTTTCATAAAATGACTGCAATTGACCTTGGCTGTGCAGTGAAGAAGGAAAACTCCTGCATCCCACTGCGTAAGGTCTGTTGGCACAACAATTGCTGGAAACAAGCCTCTTATTTGTAAGATTAATGACAAAAGTGAAAAGAAATGTCATGGGGTGCAGGAAAAGTGTGTTTCTGACCTCTAGTGCAGGTGAGAGGTGTATCTTAAGGCTGATGGAGAGCTGCACAGACAGCTGGGGTTTTGATTTTGTCAAGTGTGTGTTGGCTCTGAGTTTATACTATGCAGAGTTTGAGGGTCACAGTTGAGGTAGGGCATGGAAGGATGATGGAAGTGGCAGCACACTGCACTACGCAGCAGCTGCTGATGGATGAACGGTGCAGAGGGAATGGAGCATATTATCCTATGGAGAGTCTTGAAATCAGTTCTTGTGCTGGAGACTTTTCTTGTAGGGGTAAGCCTTCCAGAATCACAGGGAGAGGGGAAAAGGAAACTGGCTCGGCATTTCCACAGAATATGTTCGGAAGCAGTGATGCAGTTTTGCTTTCCTCTCCTGAGCATGCATCAAGGTGAGTGACATCTGTAATAAAGAGGACCCTCTTAGGGGAAACTGACAAGGCCGCTGAAGTTAATGATGGTTAAAGGAAAACACACAGGTTTTCTGCATTCAGCTATGAGGCATGCACTTGCCCTGAATTACGATTGCAAACCATGTGTTCTGCGTCTATCGATTGCCTGACAATGGCTTACCCTTGTTTCTGTATTGGGAATAAGCAGGATCTTCTCCAGAGACCTGTGTACTTAAAGCCTTAGCCCTTTTACCCTCAGCAGGAGGATGAGCACCAGCTGAAGCTTTTCATCAGCGTGGGTTGGGAGGGGCTGAGAATTTCCCTGCTCGCGGGTTGAGTGCACAGCTTTGCTTGGCGCCTACTGAGTTGGAAATATAGCAAGCTAGTTTTTAGGCTTGTTAATTTCAGAGAAGATGTCAGAAAAGTCTTGTGGATAGTGATTATTGGTTTAAAATATAACACAGGAGGGAAGCATGTTCTCTCATTTGTTTCCTCCCTCTACTCCTTCATCCTGCTGGTATTGGAGCACGTCTGCTAGCAATTGAATGTCTCACGCAATTAAAGAGAGCACATGGATTGCAAGATGCAAATACCTTGCACACCTTTATTCAGTATCAGGTCCTGGTTTATGAAATATTTGTACTCCTGAGATGCAGTTTTATTAGAAATGCTTCAATGGCAGAATAATTTTACTGAATCAACTGATGTTAGCTACATATGGTGGAAATGTTACTATCCATGCATACCACTTTTCACATCATTCTAAATTTCCTGTATTTTTCTATCTTCCTGAAACCTGAAGCTCTCAAAATGGAAAGATGTGCAGTATAAAATTTGCAAATATCTCAAACATTCCTTACTGTAATATTTTTTCCATCACTGTTGATCATTGTCTCCTAATTGCTTAGTCTGATTTTTTTTTTCCTTCTTCTGTGCTTATTTTTTTAAATTTTATTTTTAACTTGGGCTAAGTGCCAGTTCCTCAAATAACAGCATCCCAGCTGTGCAACTGAGTTCTTGAAAATTTCTACTTTAAAAAAAATGTGACTTTGTCTGATTTGATTAAACCTTACCTTTCCCCCTTGGTTTTGGACTTCAACTCCCCCACATTGTGCATAATTATTCCCAGCCAAAAATCCAGATGGCTAAATAGCAATTTCATGCAAATTAGTTGGAAAAGCTGTGTCTGCCACTGTCTAAATTATTCAGAAATAGTCTTGTGGAGGGCAGCCAGTATCTGGTCAGAAGATGCACCCTGTTTTCAGTGGGGGAAAGCGGGCTAATTTGAAATATTATAGGAGGTGTAAAAACAAGTTATACAGCATCAAAGATATGTGTCAATAATTGATTTGATGGTAAACACAGGTAGTTATCAACAATAGGATTTTGGGGAAGGAACTATTTGCCATCCTCTAGAAAGACTGGAAACAAAATATCTTGCAGCATCCTTGCATTATTTTTAAAGAGGCAAGAGCCACTGCTTCAAGATTTACACAGTGGCTTCCTTTGGGTAGCCCCTCTCAGCAGGCCAGGTTGGAACAGAACCTGCAGATTCCATGTATTGTTGTAAAGCTTTGTTCCTCCCCTTGCTTTCTTATTGCCTACATTGTGACTCCTGGTCTTTATCATCATTAAACCCTAGGCTTGTAGGGTCAGTGCTTGGTCAATCTGTTCCTTCTTTATGTGTGATGACTGAAAAACAGCTGAGAATGTCCTGAAGTCAGTAGGAGAAGCTTTATTTCACTGGATAAAAATAGGAAAAAGAAGCTAAAATACATAAGATGAGATAATTGGGTTCATTAAACCTTTCCATCATAAGGCTAGTCACTACCGTATCCGTTGTACCTCTAAAAAAGGCCAGCTCAAAAGACGTTTCCATCCTAGAGTAAGCCATCTAGTGCATTTTAATCCAATGTGAGCCTACATTAAATCTGCAGCATTTTAAATAGTCATCTCAATAAAATGAATTCATCCTCAGAACTGACGCATATTACTGGACAAGATAGATATATTTACCCGGTACTATTGTTATTACTATTTTGTTATTACATAAATGTAAATAGAGGCCATTCAGGGGTCAGGGCTCCCTCATGCTAGGACCTACCCAAACACATCCTGCGTCAAAGAATTTACAGTGTTGCAACCCAAACGAAACAGCACGGAGGGCAGTGGAGGATGAGGCAACAGTGAAGCAAACCTTTTTAGCTTAGTGAGTGTTGTGCTGCATTAGTGTGACGCGACAGGAGATTGCTCAAGAGTCATGTGGGCTTATCATAAGATATTGGATCCTAAACACAAATCAGAAGCTAACACCTATTCAAAGCTATTGATGATGATTAGGAATTTACTAACAAATCCCACTTGGTAGTAATATGTCCCATCCCATTCAGTAGGAGGAAGTCCATTCAAAGAAAGGAAATCAAAGTGGTAGCAGGGAAACCTGGTCAGCAGCAAAAGAGAAACACCCATTTGAATCCTGTAGAAGCTGACAAGATAGCAATAAATCCCTTCAATAGCATTAAGGCCTGCGCAATAGGAAATCAACAGGGAAAACCTCTATTTGATATGAATAAGACACAGACAAGCATCCCTCATGATGACATAATTAACCCAGGGGAGAAAAGCAGCAAATGAAGAGGCAGGGCTAAGTCCAGCACACCCTACAGAAAGAGAACTCAAAATAAAACACATCCACGACTCCTCACAATTCATTTTAAAAATCTGTTCTTCAACTCTTTCCAGAATATGGGGCTTTTGAGATTCTTGTCTCACCATCCATACCATTGAATAAAAAGCCATTCCCTTGGACTCAATTGCTGTTTCCTGTTGCTGTAGGCCAGAGATCTGTAATCTCTGCAGAACATTTTCACCAGCTGTATGATGTCTTGGCACAAAGGCCACCTGAGGAGCATCTTTGACACAGAATCATAGAAATTAAAGAGGAGAAGGACAAATCACTTAATTGGCCTACCTTTCCTCACCAGTGCTGGATTGCTCCCTACAGTATATTGCACCAGGTTTTATCTGTTGTGATTTTTGACAGATTTAATGGCACCCCCACCACATTCCTTAGTAGGTGTTTCCACAACCTCATATAAAATTATTAGCAATTTTTTCATCATCTGCCTGGATCTGATTTTTGGTTCAATTTCATGCCATTATTTTTAGGGTGTGTCTACACTGGAAGTGTAGGTGTGTTGGAGAATGGGTAGGCACACCATTCTTGCTTTAATTTCGCTGGCATGCGTAACTTAGTAATGAAGATGTGGCTGTATGGACTAGAAATTAGAGAATGTATCCAGGATCCTTGATACGTTTGTAATCTTTTTAGCCTGTGCTGCCTCATCTATACTCCTGTTGTTAGCTTTAATTTAGCTAGCATAGCTAACACAGGTATGCCTACACATGCCACGATCACACCTTCACTTGCATTATAGACATTCCCTAAATTATACGCATTTTGGCCACCTAAACAATCCCCCCTCTGTACTGTAAACTGGGTTCAACTTGAAACGGTCTCTGAACAACTGAGTATACACTACAGCAGAGGGAAGTTTTCAGGATGGTCTTGGGGGAGGATTAAGAGGTGGCTTTATGGTTTTTGAGAGCTTTTCCCACATGAAAAGAAGCGTGGTGAGAGAAAGCTTGAAGGTTCTTGTTGGGGAAGTGGACAAGCAGATGACCTAGGCTGTCATGGGGGACTGAAGATGGGAGTAGACTTTGCAATAACAGAACAGGATGGACGGAGAGGGTGGGGCTAACATGTGGAGGACATTGGAGGTTAGGGCAAAAAAGTTTGAACGGTGAATGCAGTGGAGGAGGAGGAGCCAGGGGAGAAACTTTGAGTGGAGTGGCATAGTTAAAGTAACTCGTCAGAGAGAGAGTGTTAGCAGCAGCATGCAGCTTGAGGATGGTGAGGTAACAGGCATCGAGGCCTGAGAGCAGGAGACTGCAGTAGCTAGCGTGCCAGACGATCAGGACTTGGGTGAGAGTTTTGGATTTCAGACGTGCAGAAGAAAGTGCCCAGAATTAGACTGTGCTAGATATGCGGGCAGAGGACAGAGTCAAAAAAAAGAAGCTGAGTTATAGGACTGAGCACCAGAGGGCAAGGGTGCTTTCCGCCAAGACAGAGAAAGATGTGGTGACGAGAAAGATCAGGAGCTCCTTTTTGACCAAGTGTCAAATGCCCGCTAACCATTTATGCAGAAATGTCAAGACAGGCAGAGATTTTAGTTTGGCAGGAGTGAGACGATCCAAAATAGTGACTCTGGAAAAAGGTTTGGGGGGAATGGCAAATAACCTCCTGAGCGTGAGCGGGATGCTGTGGCTAAGAGGGCAAACATGATCCTGGCTTCATAAGCAGGGCAACATCAAGTAGGAAAAGAGAGGTGATGTTACCTCTATACATGGCAGTGATGAGACCATTACTGGATACCGTATCCAGGTCTCACATCCACACCTCAGAGTGAGAGGGAAAGAGTTGAGAGTGATTCGAGGTCTGGAAAACCTGCCATGTGTTGAGAGACTAAAGAAGCTCAAGCTATTTAGTTTATCCAAGAGATGGTTAAGAGGTGACTTGACCATGGTCTACAAGAGATTTCTGATAGTAAAATGGTTCTTTACTCTAGCAGCGAAAGGCGAAGGAGAAGAGGAAAGGGCCAATAATGGAGCGTGAGGGATCCCCGATCAAAGAGAGAGAGGGGAGGAGGAGTCAACATACAAAACAAGACATGGATATACAGTAATAACATATTAATCTGTAAATGTTTCTGAAATAGACATCAGTTCATGCTATCACAAAGTGTTTTTGTGGAGGATCTTTTAATTAAAGCCACTATGTTCCCAGCCTAGCTAATAGACTGCTGCGTAATTCCATTCTTGTGTTGATTGCAGGGAGATCCTCAGAGATAAATCATTCCAAAGGGGACATCATGGGGCATTTCTTTTAGGTTTTGTTTGTGTTAATGGCACTACTCTTTTCACTTTAGAAAAGAGCAGCACGAAATGTTCCTGAACAGTAACAGATTGTTGTGTGAACACAAGTGCAAATACACAGGGAGCAAAGATCTCCTTTTAGACTGGAATGCTAACCAGCTGCATGTCCTCCATGGCCATCAGTTCTTATTTCCTGACTCTTATCTAAGCATAATGAACACTTAAAAGGATTCTCAGCTGTGCCCATTTTCCTCCCCCACTCTCCATTTCTCTTCTTCTTCTCAGCTCATTTGTCATACACCCCAGGAAACATCTCAGAGAGCCATGCTGTTTTCTCAGACCTCTCTGTTCATTCTACCTGTAATGGAAGGAGCATGTTTAGTGCAGAGATGAAAAATATGGTTTGGTGTAACAATGCTACAGTGGAGGGTTGGCCTTGTTTTTGTTTGTGCTTGCGTGTTTGTGTTTTCAAGTGGAATATGGAGGAGTGAATTTTACCTGTTCGTATTTGATTAAACTATATGTAGATGCAATGCACATGAGAAGGTGCTCGGTGCCACCTGGTAGCTGTGGCGTAAGCTGTGGTGGGGGTCTCAGTTCTGCAGACAATTGCAAACTTTGGAAAAACCACCAACAAAAGAGGCTGCTGTGAGCGAGGCTGAGCAAAGGCAGGCTCGCTCCGTCGGTGAAACTGCATGGAGAAGCTCTCACAGCCACTGTTCATGTGGGTACATGCTCTGTAGGATAATCAGGGGACCTCGACTTCCAGTGCTATCAGTGTGATGGGGATGAAGTGGAAGTGGCTATTGGAAAGGAAGATCCACTAGGGAGGGAGGCCCTATTGGAAGGCAGGGTCTGTCTGAAATAGTCCCGAGATTCTGGTGGCTCTGTGCCCCCGAGTGGGCTTAATCCACCCCCCAAAGGATCGTAGTTTTGTATGCTTCACACAATACAGGTGCATATGATCATCTTGGAGGAAAAATAGCCTCCAGCTGTGACTTTTCCCTGTCCTTGGGTGATGGAGCAAAACTTATGAAGCAGTTAGAGAAAAATCACTTCCGATTGCAACCAAATTAAAGGCATTTCAGGGGCAGATTCTGGTCTCAGTTATCCACATGGAGATGAGGAGTAAAGCCACTTAACTTAGTGGACATACTGTGAATTTACAGCAGTGTAGAGGACACCAGAATCCGCCTCCGATCGCAAACAGTATCATGCTGTCAGCGTGTCTATACAGTGCAGACATCTTTCAAGGTATAAATGTTAAATTTCTGAGGACCCTCTTGTAGTTGTTAAAAAGGTTCCCACAACCTTTTTGTCACAGTGTACCTGTGCTGTGCTGTTTGTAAATGGCTTTAAGAGCACTATACAAGTGCTGCGTACGGTGATATTGCTTTTTTTAAAGAGGCATAAACATTCAACTCTACCTTGGCTCAATCCGCCAACCTGAGGCAATTCTTAATCATGGGTTTGATCTACCTCAGATACCTTAGCTACTGGCTACTGCTGTGAAAGTACTAGGCCATTGGGATTTCAAGAAAATGATGGTGGTGGTTCCTTTAATAAGCATTCTTTACAAAAGAAAAAAGTGCTATGAGTAGAAGTGATTTGAATACACAGCCGTGGAAAACAATTAGATAATTTGAAATGATTAATGTAACATTGCTCTTCATACAGCAGGCTATTAATGACAGTGAGATTGACTGACTACATTTTCTATTGCCATTACCTATTTTATCTCTTTAATTTGGCTTATGTTAACAGCAAACATATTTAACGCTGTTGCCTATATTGCAATCCTGAATTCTTACTTAATTAATTTGCAGCCGCAAATCCCCTAATGATTTGTAATTATTTTTGAATAAATATTTTGTAACGTTGCTTAATATTTTCCTTCTGACAAGAGACAAAGAAATCTCGGAAACCAGAATGGTGTTGCCATTATTTTCTTGGTCTGGTATGTGATGGAGAAGCCTGAATGTTCTCCTCGCTAAAGAACTTTTGCTGTATAGAGCTGATACAGCAGAGGTCAAGGTCAGCAGAGTGTCTTTGTCCAGCGGAGTCCTTTAAATAAAGCCATCTCTAAATAAGAATCATTACAAGGCTGTTTGGGTGGCCTAATGAAAAGAACAGTGAATGTTTACTGGCCACATTGTGCTAAAGTGGTGAAAATAAAATGTACATATTACAGTGCATATATCACTGTATCAAACACACTGAGCCTAGAGCCCGTTGTGCAAATTAAATTCAACGGCTGTCTGCCCATGGTGCACAAAACTAAGAATTTGGCACAGGTTCAATTAAAGTGTTGGCTGAAGTATACTGGATTATGCTTAAAGAACATTAACTCAAAAGCCCTGCAAGCCAAAAGAGGAGGAACAGGCAATACCCTTCCACTCCAGTCTCCTAGTAAGGGCCCAGCAGGTTCCCTCCCCCACCCCCCAGAGAAACACAAACTGCTCCCTCCCCCATTGTTTTTCCCCTCCCCCCAACCAAACTGCCCCTGCTCATATTTTCTCTTTGGACACTGGTAGTGGGGTGCAGCCATTTGTCATTCATCTAGGAAAATCAGCACCGGGTTCCATATGGGTCAATGACCTAATTGTGCAGTTTAAGTCCTCAAGAAATCATAGAAATGTAGGGGTGCAAGGGAGCATGACCGGTCATCTGTCTCAGTGCAGGGGACTGGGCTAGGACCAAGTAACCTAGACCATCCCTGATAGGTGTTTGTCTGATCTGTTCATAAAAACCAGCCCGGACAGAGATTCCACAACCTCCCTACGTAACTGGTTCTATTGCTTAACTACTCTTCGTTTTTCCTAATGTCCGACCTCAATCTCCCTTCCTGCAGTTTAAGCCGGTTGCTTCTTGCCCTGTGATGTCCCCTCGTGTTGTGTTTTCTCCATTGAAATCGTGTGTGAACTTACTGATTCAGGCATTTCCTGGCACTGTTTATTTCTGAAGCCTGGAAGGAGGCAAACAGAGCTTACCTCTTTTCCTGCCTTTGAGGCAGCAACATCATGGGCCATACACCTAGGCTGTGTTCTCTCTTCCCCTCATCCCCTGTTGGGAGATGGCACTGTTTGCATTGAACATGAAGGAGAAGCAGATCTGTGTGTCTTCGGGGCCCTGCTGGAAGTTCTGACTAGCTTGCCTCAGGGTGTCATGTCGAGGAGGGAGAGAGCCCCATGACCGTAAGCTAGTGAGTAACCCCACTCGAGTCAGTGGGGCTACCTACGTGCTTAAAGCTAGGCACTTACTTAGTGATACACTGAACCATCTTCCCAGTCAGAGGGCTTCAGAGGTGGAACCATATTTGCTCATCTGGGTTTGGTCTGAGGGGAAAGCCGGAGTCTCTTCTGGGGATTTCCATGCATGTTAGTTAGATAATACCCTTGAAAAGCTTTAAAAAGCCCGTGAGGATGCAGAATTTAAAAAATGGGACAGGTGGCAACTGTCAGCGTGTTGCCATAGCATCCATCAGATATGGAGCCAGCCACATGTTTCTTCTGATGCCACCGAAGTCAAATGATAGTGATAAAACATTAGCATGGGGCCAACATTTCCAGCTGCACAAAGGTTTTTATAGAACGACCACCACGTTGGTTGTCACTGGTATTGAATCCCAGGCCTCCATCCTCCATAGCTTGTGCTAAAGGACTAGTCCCCTAGAATAGAGCTCAGCAGGCGTATTCTCTGTGGGCCAGGTATAGAGGGTGGTGCATTGAACAGTGAGTTACCCTTACTTTGCTTCCATTTGCATTGTCAAAATATGGTTCTGCTCTGCTGAGGCCTCCATCTCCATCCTCATCTTCACATCAAAGCATTTTTCCCACTTATGATCCAATGTGAGAGACAGACAGATGTGTGCAAGACAGTCCGATTGCTTGTTGGCTGTCCCTCTTTGCTGATGATAATTTATTATTCAGTCAGTCAGGAGCCAATGTGTCATTAAAAGTACAACACATTCACTGGAGAGCTTGTCTCATCCACTTGAGGAACTTTTCCATTTCCAATACTCATACCTCTGATGTACCCTACTCTGCTTAAGACTGGCTTCTTCTAAACGTGCTAAGTTTTTTGTCCTATGTTCTCATGTTATAGTTGGCACCCCTGCTTTCCTCTCTGTCTCCAGTTCAACTCTCCTCAAATCCTTAAACCTAATGCTAATGTCCAACCACCTTGTAACTTTATCACAGAGCATTAAATTACATGTGACAGCCTCCTTTCCAATCCAGCCCCATGTAAGGTGAAAGGCATTCAGACTGTGTTAATCTTCCTGAGAATGTAGCATTTCTAGTTTCGATTCTGATAGGACAGCATGCGTGGGTTACTTTTTTTGTTTTTGTCCTGATCAGAGCCATTTGGTTCTGGAGACTGGAACCTTCATGAGATCATTCCTAGTTTTAGATAATTATGCCAACTGTTTTACAAAAAATGTGTAACCCTACATTGTCACAGGACCACTCTCTCCTATTTTAACATAAAGGTCTTGGCTGGTCCTCAACTTATTTTTTGTTAAGTTCTTTGGCTTTGTGCTTCAGCATTTGTGTGACAGCAGGAGATCTTTATCCTAGGCAGATGTTCTGTTCCCCTTGATATTGTGTCTGAACAATAAATATATGTTCAAAGTTACGTGTGTAGTCTTTTTTCACTTACATTTCTGAGCTCAGGGATGTGTTTGAAGAAGCCAAAGGGAAGGATAACAAAACAACCCAGTGCCATTTCTTTCAATTGTCAGACACTATCTGGAAAAACTATGGGTTTTTTGTGAAAAATGCAATACGAAGTTTATGCAGTAGGTAATCACATTCTATTGTCATGGTTAATAATATTGCTTCTGTTAGAACTGGGAAATTACATCATACCTAAATTTCTCTGAAACCTTTGAATGCTGTCAAATCTCAGCAAGATCTCGTAATGGGAACTAAGAGTAAGATAAATTAATCATTTTTAATTGGCACTATGAAAATGTTGTTCTGATTATTATATCTTGATGAAAGGGGACTTATAAACTCGGTGTTTCTGCTCTGAAATTAAATAAAAAGGCATTTGTTATTTGTAAGAACATCAGCCATACTGGGTGAGACCAATGGTCCATCAAGTCCAATATCCTGTCTTCTGACAGCGTCCAGTGGCAGACGCTTCAGAGGGAATGAACAGAACAGGGCAATTATCAAGCGATCCACCTCTTGTCAGCCAGTCCCAGCTTCTGGCAGCTAGAGGTTTAGGGATACTGGATGATGCGGATGTGTCCCTGACCATCTTGACTACTAACTACTGATGGATCTATCCCCCATGAACTTATTTAATTCTTTTTTGAACCCGTTATACTTTTGATCTTCACCACAGCCCCGGCAACAAGTTCAATAGGTTGACTGTGCATTGTGTGAAGTACTTCCTTTTGTTTGTTTTAAACCTGCTGCCTATTAATTTAATTGGGTGACCCCTAGTTCTTGTGTTATGGGAAAGGATAAATAATACTTCTCAAGTCACTTTTTCCACACCATTCCTGATTTTATAGATCTCTATCATATTCCCCCCTTAGACAAGAGATGACTAAGCTGAACAGTCCCGGTCTTTTAAATCTCTCCTCATATGGAAGCTTCTTCTATACTCTTACTCATTTTCATTGCCCTTCGCTGTATCTTTCCAATTCTAATACATCTTTTTCGAGATGGGACAACCAGAACTTCACATGGTATTCATGGTGTGAGTGTACCATGGATTTATATAGTGGCATTATGACATTTCTTCTGCTGTCCGTCATGCTCAATGATGACTATGGAGGAGGGAAATTTAGCACTTGTTAGCTCGGCGATGAGAACCGAGTCCAGCATTTGACATAAAGCATTTGATGGTTTGGGCAGGAGAAATGGGAGAGCTGCTTGGTATTACATTGTTGAAGGTGGTGCTGTTGATATGCTTCCTCTCTATTTGTGTCAACTGCCTGGATAGAATCATGCACCACAGATCTCCATTTACATCTGTCTCTGGCAGTATCTTCCCAGTTTTCTATGTTCTCTGTGTTCTCAGTTCTCTATGTTCTCAGTTCTCTATGCTAATATTTGCTTTCTTCAAGTTCCTTTTCAAAACGTCCTCATAGCACAGATTTTGCCCCCCTCTATCCCACTTTCCTTCCTTGAGTTTACCGTAGAGGAGAATCTTTGGGAGCCGATGATCCGGCATACGTACAGCATGACCTATCCATCTGAGTTGTGCTATAAGGCCTCAACACTGGGCATGCCAATTCTTCCTAATGCCACTGTGTTTGGAACTCGGTCTTGCTATTTAATTCCTAGAAGGTGCCACAGATGTTTCAGTTGCAGGCTTGGAAGCTTTTTGATGTGTCGCCTACATAGGGTTATTGTTTCTATTGAATACAGAAGTGCAGTCAGCACCACAGCATGATAAACTTTCACGTTATTTGCTGTAGTGATGCTATGCTGATGCCAGAGACATTTCAATGGTCTTCCAAACACTTTAGAGGTTGACTGAATGTGATGTGAAACTCCTGCTTAGGGGTGTTATTGCCAGCAACACTGCTTCCTAGATATATAAAGGTGTTGACACATTTAAGGGTTTCCCCACTGACTTGAACTTCAGATACGACATCGCTGCCTGCATTTTGTCGGTAGAACAGTTGGTAAAGAAGTTTAGTTTTACTGGTATTTACCTTGAATCCGAGTTATTTTACTGCTGACACAAAGTGAGTGGTTATCTCTGGGATGTCTTTGAGCCAGTGAGGAACTAGTGCTGAATCAGCTGCAAAGAGAAGTTCTCTAATGTATTCTTCATGCACCTTGGAGCCGACACGCATAATCTAGCCTCTCGGTTCTAGTGTGAATGTAGACTGTTGTCAAATGAGGATGCGACCTCAGAGCATAGTAAAAAGTGTGGGAGCAAGGACACAGCCTTGTCTCACTTGGCAATATATCAAATGGGTCAGTAACATTTCCTGCCACAGATACTTACTGTCTTATCTATCCCTTACCTAGTAGTTCCTAACGTTGTTACCTTTTTTGACAGCCGCTGCATGTTGAGCACGTGGTTTGGATGGAGACATCCCTTAGGGGAGGATCTATTAATGGAAATTCTCTATATCGTAGTAAGGAGGAGAGGATAGAAGAGGATAAAATATGTGTGAGATCTGAAGAGAAACAGTCAAGTGAAAGAGTCCTATTCAATTACATTACATAATGAGACAAGTAAAAAGTGACCATTTTTAAAGGGCTTATATACAAATGCTAAAAGTCTAAATACTAAGATGGGTGAAATTGAGTGCCTTATATTAAATGAGGATATTGATATAATAGGCATCACAGAAACTTGGTGGAATGAGGATAATCAATAGGACACAGTAATATCAGGGTACAAGACATATCAGAAGGACAGAATAGGTCGTATTGGTGGGGGAGTAGTGCCATATGTGAAAGGAAGCATCAAATGAAATAAAAATCTTAAATGAACCAGACTTGCCATAGAAACTCTATGGATAGTAATTCCATGCTTGAATAATACGAATATAGCAGTAGGGATGTACTACCGACCACCTGATGAGGATGGTGACAGTGACTGTGAAATGCTCAGGGAGATTAGAGAGACTATACAAATAAAAAACTCAGTAACAATGGGGGATTTCAACATATTGACTGGGTACCTGTCACCTCAGGACGGGATGCAGAGATGAACTTTCTTGACACTTAAATGATGGCTTCTTGGAGCAGCTAGTCCTGGAACCCACAAGACGAGAGGCAAGTCTTGATTTAGTCCTAAGTGAAACTCAGGATCTGGTCCAAGAGGTGAATAGAGCCGAGCCACTTGGTAATATTGACCATAACAAAATAAAATTTAACATCCCTGCAGGGGGGAAACCAAAGCAACCCACCGCAGCAGCATTTAAATTCAGAAAGGGGAACTATACAAAAATGGGGAAATTAGTTAAATAGAAATAAAAAAGTACAGTTGCAAGCTGCATGGAAACTTTTCAAAGACGCCATAATAGAAACACATAATAAGAAACACAGTAAGAGGACCAAAAAAGTTC
Source organism: Mesoclemmys tuberculata (assembly GCA_007922155.1). Lineage (NCBI taxonomy): Eukaryota > Metazoa > Chordata > Testudines > Chelidae > Mesoclemmys > Mesoclemmys tuberculata. The sequence goes on along the minus strand of ML677031.1, from coordinate 4,211,042 downwards.
CATCATGGCTAAACAACACAGTAAAAAAAAAAAAAAAAAAAAAGTTAGAGGCAAAAAGGCATCCTTTAAAAAGTGGAAGTGAAATCCTATTGAGGAAAATAGAAAGGAACTTAATCTCTAGCAAGTGAAGTGTAAAAATATAATTTGGAAGGCCAGAGAAGAATTTGAAGAAAAGCTAGCCGGAGACTCAAAAAGTAACAGCAAAAATTCAAGTACATCAGAAACAGGAAGCCTGCTAAACAACCAGTGGGGCCGCTGGAGGATCAAGATGCTAAAGGAGCACTCAAGGAAGATAAGGCTATTGCGTAGAAAGTAAATAATTTCTTTGCATTAGTCTTCATAGCTGAGGATGTGAGGGAGATTTCCAAATCTGAGCCATTATTTTCAAGTGACAAATCTGAGGAAGAATCCCACATTGAGGTGTCATTAGAGGAGTTTTTGGAAAAAATTGATAAATTAAACAGTAATAGGACCAGATGGAATCCACCCAAGAATTCTGAAGGAACTCAAATGTGAAATTGCAGAACTACTAACTGTTGTATGTAATCTATCATTTAAGTCAGCTTCTGTACAAGATGAGTGCAGAATAGCTAATGGGTTGCCAATTTTAAAAAAAGGCTTCAGAGGCAATCCTGGCAATTACAGGCCAGTGAGCATAACTCCAGTAATAGGCAAATTGGTTGAAACTATAGTAAAGAACAGAATTATCAGACACACAGATGAACATGATTTGTTGGGGAAAGGATTGACTTGGTTTTTGTAAAGGGAAATGTTGCCTCGACAATCTACTAGCTTTCTTTGAAGGGGTCAACAAGCATGTAGACAAGGGTGGTCCAATGGATATAATGTACTTAGATTTTCAGAAAGCTGTTGATAAGGTCCCTCACCAAAGGCTCTTAAGCACAGTAAGTGGTCATGGGATAACAGGGAAGGTCCTTTCCTGGATCAGTAACTAGTTAATAGATAGGAAACAAAGGGTAGGAATAAATGGTCAGTTTTCAGAATGGAGAGAGGAAAATAGTGGTGTCCCCCAGGGATCTGTACTGGCACCAGTCCCATTCAGTGTATTCATAAATGATCTGGAAAAAGGGGGTTAACAGTGAGATGGTAAAACATATTCATCTATGTGTCTGATAATTCTTGGAGTCATTGTGGATAGTGCTCAGAAAACATTCACTCAATGTGCAGCAGCAGTCAAAAATGCTAACAGAATGTTGGGAATAATTAGGAAAGGGATAGTTAATAAGACAGAAAATATTATATTGCCTCTTTATAAATCCATGGTACTTCCACATCTTGAATACATGGTGCGGATCTGGTCGCTCCATTTAAAAAAAGATTAATTGGAATTGGAAGAGATACAGAAAAGGGCAACAATAATGTGGGCATGGAAAACCTTCCATATGAGGAAAGATTAATAAGACTAGGACTTTTAAGCTTGGAAAAATAGATGACTAAGAGGGGAGATGATAGAGGTCTATAAAATCATGATTGGTGTGCAGAAAGTAAATAAGTGTTGTTTACTCCTTTTCATTACACAAAAACTAGGGGTCACCAAATGAAATTGATAGGCAGCAGTTTAAAACAAACAAAAGGAAGTATTTTGTCACATAATGCACAGTCAGCCTATGGAACTCCTTGCCAGAGGATGTTGTGGAGGCCAAGCCTATTACAGGGTTTAAAAAAGAACTAAATAAGTCTATGAATATAGGTCCATCAATGACTATTAACCAGGATAGACAAGAATTGCTGTTTGCCAGAAGCTGGGAAAATCCAACAGGATGGATCACTTGATGATGACCTGTTCTGTTCATTCCCTCTGAAGCACCTGGCATTGGCCGCTGTTGGAAGACAGGATGCTGGTCTAGATGGACCATTGGTCTGACCCCAGTATGGCCGTTCTTCTCCCCTTATGAGCAGATGCTTTCAAGAGAGCGATCAACTATGACTCCATGATCTTTCTTGAGTGGTAACAGCTAATTTAGACCCCATCATTTTGTATGTATAGTTGGCATTATGTTTTCCAGGGAGCATCACTTTGTACTTACCTACATTGAACTTCATCTGCCATTTTGTGGCCCAGTCACACAGCTTTGAGAGATCCCCTTGGAATATAAGATACCGGATCATATGTAGCAAATAGGAGTAGGGGACAAATGCCCCTCATCCCACTTCAGACCCTTGTCTAGTTGATATCATCGCTGGAGCAGCTGCTGGTGCCAGACCAGTGGCAGAATGTTCATACCTCTCATGGTATAACTGTAGCACCAGCCACAGGTCTTAAGTGGGACCCGCAGCCGTAAACCAAAATGAATGCCCCACCACTGCCCACAAAGCAGAGAATTTAGCTGGAACAGTGGTTAGGGCCCTTTTACTCTCAATCAGTGTCTGTTGAGACCCTTTGCTGTCAATCAAGGTTCATGTTATTTCTGGCCTGGTATTTTACTGGCTGCAATAAAACCACCAACTGTGGATGTGCAGTGAGAATCTGGCCCCACTTGTAAAATAAGCATAAAACGCTGGCCTGTTGTCAATCATTTTCTTGGAACTGTCACTGCAGTGGGTGATGGATGGCAGGTGCTTGTAAAGGAGATATGATTGATAGCGGTGGCAAGTGCTGGGACAATACTTCTGCAAAGGACCTAACCTGTCACCTGTAGAACTCCGCTCTTTGCTACTTAAGAAACTAAGTGTAATCTAAATGTCAAGCTGAGTCCAATTCATTATGGGTGGTGGAGATCATATAAGTCAGAGGATCATTGAAGAATAGTTCTGAGAGTGGCAATCAGATGAGAGGGGAAATGCTAATGGGTGAGATGTGGGGTCACAGGATGTCCAAATAGGTAGATGATTGGTCAGATAGTGAGAGAGTGAATTTGGCTCCTTATTGCTCCAGATAGCCAGCCGTCTTACCAGAGACACCCTATGCGGTAATAGAATCGTAAGTGTGGAATGGACCTTGATGGGTCACTAGTCCAGTCCCCTGCACTTCTGGCAGGACTAGGTATTATTTAGACCATTCCTGGCAGGTTTTTGTCTAACCTGCTCTTAAAAGTCTCCAGTGATGTTTCCACAATCTCCCTAGGCAGTGTATCCCAATACTTAATTATCCTGACAGTTAGGAAGCTTTTCCTATTATCCAGCCTAATCCACGCTTGCTTGCAATTTAAGCCCATTGCTTCTTTTATCCTCAGAAGCTAAGGAAATCAATTTTTTTCCCTTCTCCTTGTAACATTTTACCTACTTGAAAACTTACCATGTCATCCCTCAGTCTTCTCTTCTCCATACGAAACAAATTCAGTTATTTCGATCTTCCCTCAGAGGTCCTGTTTTCTAGACCTTTAATCATTTGTGTTGCTCTTCTCTGGACTTTCTCCAATTTGTTCACATCTTTCCTGAAATATGGCACCCAGAACTGAACACAATATGCCAGTTGAGACTTGATCAGCGTGGAGAAGAGTGGAAGAATTACTTCTTGTGTCTTGCTTACAACACTCCTGCTAATACCTTCCAAAATGACATTTGCTTTTTATGCAACAGTGTAACACTGTTGACTCCTATTTAGCTTGTGATCCACTCTGACCCCCAGATCCCCTTCTGCAGTACTCTTTCCCAGGGACTAATTTCCCATTTTGTATGTGTGCAACTGATTGTTCCTTCCGAAATGGATTACTTTGCACTTCTGCTTATTAAATCTCATCCTAATTACTTCAGACCATTTCATCAGTTTGTCCAGATCATTTTGAATTTTAGTCCTGTCCTCCAAAGTACTTGCAACCCCAGTCAATACACCCTTCCAATTTGACTGTGAACCACTAAAAACTAGTCTCTGGGAACGATTTTCCAACCAGTTATGCACCCACCTTATAGTAGCTCCATCTAGTTTGTATTTCCCTAGTTTGTTTATGAGAAGGTCATGCAAGACAGTATGATAAGCCTTCCTAAAGGCAAGATATACCACATCCCACCGCTTCACCCCATCCACAAGGCTTGTTTCGTGGTCAATGAAAGCTTTCAGGTTGGTTTGACACAATTTGTTCTTGACATATCCATGCAGACTGTTACTTCTCATCTTATTATCTTCTAGCTGTTGGCAAATTGATTGCTTAATTATTTGCTCCATTATCTTTCCAGGCACTAAAGTTAAACTGACTGGTCTGTATTTCCCCAGGTTGTCCTTATTTCCCTTTTTATAGATTGGCTCTATATTTGTCCTTTTCCAGTCTTCTGGAATATCTCTTGTCTTCCATGACTTCTTGAAGATACTCGCTAATGGCTCAGATATCTCCTTAGTCAGCTCCTTGAGTATTCTAGAATGTATTTCATCAGGCCCTTGTGACTTGAAGACATCTAACTTGTCTCAGTAATTTTTAACTTGTTCTTTCCCTATTTTAGCCTTATATCCCACTTCTTTTTCACTGGCATTCACTATGTTAGACATCCAGTTGCTATTAATCTTTTTGGTGGAAACTGAAACAAAAAATCATTTAACACTTCTGCCATTTCCACATTTTCTCTTATTGTTTTTCCCCCCTGATTGAGTAACAGGCCTACCCTATCCTTGGTCTTCCTCTTGCTTCTAATGTATTATTAGAATGTGTTTTCTTGTTACCCTTTATGTCTCTAGCTAGTTTAATTTCATTTGTTGCCTTGGCCTTTTAATTTTGTCCCTACATGCTTGTGTTATATGCTTTGTAATTTGACCTAGTTTCCACTTTTCATAATTAACATTGATAAGGGGAAGCAGCCACACATTGTGCCCGGCTGTAGTGTTTTATTCACACATCCAATTCCAGTAGCAGTATTTCCTGAGATGGGGCCAAATCCTGTCACTACTTGGGGCTTATCTACACAAAACAACTGCACTGGTTTAATTTAAGGTGTGATTTTGAACTGATTTAGTTAAAATGGTGCAAAAGGCTGTGTGAATGTCACAGAGCTTGCATACACAGAAATTACTGATTTAATTAAATCAGTGTAGTGAAACTGGTTTAGTTAAGCCAGTTAAAACCGCAGTGTGAACACTCTTTACTTCAGTTTAACCTAAACCTGTTCCCAGTAGATTTAATATAAACCAAAAACCACCCCATCTTCTACTACAACAAGAGCATCGACATAGGGAGTTGCACCAGTGTAACTACATCAATTTAATTTCACACCCTAAATTACACTAGTTCAACTTTCCTGTGTAGACAAAGCCTTAGTTCACTTTTTGGCAGACGTATTTTGCTAATCTAATAGAAATTGACTTAAGCAAAATCAAAATGAGTCTGGTTTAAAATGAAATAAGAATATCCACACAGCCTTGTGCACCACTTTAATAAAACCAGTTTAAAATCTAATTCAAGTAAAACCAGTGCAGCTTTCTACCATGCTCAGTTACTGAAGTGAATGGAAATTTTGCTACTGACTTGTCTGGAAGCAGGAGCAGGCCCTCAGTCCTTATCTGTCTGATAAACATATTTTGTAGTGTTTCTATTGGAACTGGAGCCAATCCAGCTGCCTTGGCTTCCATCTCTTTCGATCAGCCCTATTGACAATGGCAGCAAGAACACAAACAGCTGAGAAATCGCACTTGTTAACAGATGTTGCTTGCACGTCACTACTGTGTGCATTAAACCAAAACAATGCTTATTGCATTTTGTTAATCAATGACAGAAAGATGGATTAGAAGACAGCAGACAGACTGAGTATGGAAGTTGCTTTCCAAAGGGATATAGGAACAGCCATGCTGGGTCAGACTAATGGTCCATTTAGCCCAGTACCCTGTCATATGCTTCAAAGGGAATGAACAGAACAGGGCAATTATTGAGTGATCCATCCCCTGTCGTGCAGTCCCAGTTTCTGACAGTCAGAGGCTTAAGGATACCCAGAGAACGGGATTGGGTGCCTGACCATATTGACTAATAGCCATTGACGCTGCTATCCTCCATGAGCTCATCTAATTCTTTTTTGAACCCAGTTGTACTTTTGGCCTTTACAACATCCTCTGGTAATGAGTTCTATACTTTGACTGTATGTTGGGTGAAGTTTTTCCTTATGTTTGTTTTAAACCTGCTGGCTAATAATTTCATTGGTGACTTCAGGTTCTTGTCTTATGTGGCGGGGTAGATCACGCTTTTTCTCCACAGCATTCGGGATTTTATAGATCTCTATCATATCCCCCATAAGTTGTCTCTTTTTTTTAAGATGAACAGTCCCAGTCTTTTTAAACTCGCCACACATGGAAGCTGTTCCATACCTATAATCATTTTCATTGCCCTTCTCTGTACCTTTCCAATTCTAATACAGCTTTTTTCATATGGGACAGCCAGAACTGCACATGGTATTCAAGGTGTGGGCATACCATGGATTTATATAGTAACATTATGATATTTTGTCTTAATATGTCTCCTTTGCATAGTGGTTCCTAACATTCGCTCTGCTTTTTTGATAAAGAAGATCAATGAAAAGAATCCTTCTAACTTCTCCACAACAGCCTTGTCTTCCTTGGGTGCTCCTTGAGCACTTTGATTGTCCAGTGGCACCACTGATTGTTTGGCAAACTTCCTGCTTCTGACGTACTTAAAAAAAATTGTGTTACTTTTTGTGTCTTTTGTTAGTTTCTAATCCAAGTCTTTCTTGGCCTTTTTAAGAAAGCTCCGATTTTAGATCTAAGCAAATTAGGAGGGTCTCTTTTAAATGTAGCAATGTGTGAAGTCGAATGGTTCACTCATGGCATATACATAAGCGAATGTGGGATATGAATTTACGTATTTCATTAACTCAGTCCCCTTTAGATTGCTGTTCATTTACAATCTCTAGTTCTGCGACTCTACTTGCTGAGGTTTCAACCTCTAAAACATCATGTCTCCTGAGCTCTCTAACCTTAACACTGCAGAATGAGAAACCTGGACAGTTGCGCGGCTATGTAAGACAGGGGAAGGGAGAGGCCGTAATCATGCCCTTATTGACCAAATTCTATGGTAGGCAGTAATTCTGTCATTGTGAGGGATGTTGTTGTACAGGGAGGTGACATCCCCAGTGGCAAAGATGGTGTTCAGAGGGAAATTGTGAATGTTGTGAAGTTTCTGGGGGAAGTCAGTTGTGTCCTAGAGGAAACTGACCCTTTTGTGCGGTGAGTGTTTTGAGGTCAGTTTCTACAAGTTTCCATATTCCTTCAGTAAGAGTGCCATGGCCAGATATGATGGGTCTGCCTGGATTCCTTTATTTGTGTATCTTTTGGAAGCGTGTAGAAGATCTCTAGGATGGGTTCATGGGAGATGTGGTGGTAGAGTTTCTTTTGGCATTATTTGGGGAAGGATTTGATGATATCCTTCAGTTCAGTTGTGGTGTGAAGTCTTCTTTGAGTTCTTTATAGTAGGTGATATTGGAGAGTTGTTGGTTGGTCTCATTGATGTCATCATAGTGGAAGATTACAATGGCACCCCCTTTGTCTGCTGGTGGTTGGATTTCAAGGACTGCATATTGGTCCTCTTAGCTGTGGAAAGAGGAGATACAGCTTGAAGTCAGAGGATCAGTGCTGATTGGCACCATCTGAGGCTCTGATCCAATGAAGCTACTTGTGGAGTCAGCTACCACTCAACATAAGTGGGGATGACAGACTCAAAAGGCCACTAAGTTGTTTAGGCATCTGCATGCTTAAATATGTTAAGGGCCTTGTCTTGATTCCTTCCGGACCCAGGGGCTAAAACCCCAAAACATGTACTTCATAGAAGTTTCTGATTTGGTCCCTCGCTGTCTATGTTAGGGTTGATCCACATTCCAAGGGGAAGTAATTTCCAGCTCGGGTAGCTGTACGTGTGTTAGCCTGGATTGAGCTAGTGTGCTAGAAATAGATTAGCTATTGCGGTGCAGTCAGTGGGAGAGGCTAACTGCCTGGGTAGTTACCTAGGGTGGGATTGTACTCAGAGCGATCAGCCCATCCTGCCACCCACACCACCATCCACCATGGCCACACATCTTACTTTTTGCGTGTTAGCTTGATCCAGTTTAGCATGCATATGTCCACCTGAGCTGGAAATTTGTTTTGCTTCCCACTGTAACTTCTTTGTGTTTACCACTAAGTTTTTAAACAAATGTTGGGCTTATGTGAGGGCGTGTTATTTTTTCCATGTCAGCTAGAATTGACCTTTCAACTGCAAGATTAGCTGTTAGAAATCTTAGTTTATTGTGCCGTGCAGCAAAATAATGTGAAACATTTTGTCAGGTATCAATTGGAATTTCTCCTTGGCAACCTAGTTTAACCCCAGATTAACTATGGAGAAAAAACCAGACCAAACGAGCTGAACGCTGCAATCCTTGTATGTGAGGCCAGTGCCTCACATACATCCCCTGTAAGCCCACTCCAAGGACCAAAATAGTGCATATGGCCCATTGCACAAGGGGTGCATTTCAGCCTTGTGCAATACCCTAATACCTGAATCATCAGTCCCTTATTTTTATTCTACACTCCAGTATCTGAAGTTGTGCAATTGGTTTTAACTCCTGTTGGTGACCAGTACATCCTGGGAATGATTCGAAGTTGGAATTCTGGGACTTCAGAAGTGCTTTAAATACAGCTTCAAAAGGAGTTCCTTTAAAAGAGTGGTGTTTTGCTTTCCCCATCCAGCCCCCAACTACTTTTAAAATGTCTTTGACAATGTACGGGAGAGCAGGCAGCTTCTGCTTTCTCCCCTCACTCTTTCTGTTTTGTTGAATCTAGTATTCTCTTGATTTAGTTTTTTCTCATAAATACGTAACTTTCTTCACGTAATTGATTTGAAATTTTTCTGTTAGCGTTCCTCCACCCCCACCACCAGCAGCGGAGAATAATCTTGTCCTTGCAAAAAGGTACAAGCATGGGATGCTTCCAAGTAGATTCATGATTTCGATCAGCATGAAGAATTTCCCTCATTTTCGTATACAATGCCACACCCAGTGCTTTGCTCCCTAATCTTCCTCCAGTGCCATGTGCGCATGCTGATTGCTGAATGGAGTATTTGGGGCTTGGTTGTGGGTAGCCAGGTGTGTTGTTGCCAGTGTGAGAGGATGTGAGGAGCTCTCCCACGCTTGCCTGGCACAGCGGCGGCCCGTAAACACAGACGGGTGACATGTGGTCAGATTGGCTACAGCTTTTAGAGACAAGCTGGTTGGTGTGAGCCAAAAAAGGGAAGACCTAATCAGAAATACTAACTCCCTGTGGTGGCCTGAGCCCGAGGTCCATTGCCCCCTAATTGATCAGTCACCAGATTAATGAGTCGTCTGCAAGCCCTTTATCTCTACAAGAGGGACTGACCCATAATGTCCTTCCTGCTCAGGCTTTGTCATCTTCCCCCGCGGACAGAGCACGCATCACCAAGTGCACCTGTGTCTCCTTTCCCCAGCACCCTGTTGCATCGTTTTGGGAGAGCACCATCTCCCCTCGCCCATTGGAAGGTGAAGCATTTGGCATGAGCAAAACCAGTGCCACTGGTGGGCTTCAGCCCGTGAGGACCTGCCTCCCAGTCAAAGCCACCCAGCAGTGTCTGTCCATGACATAAGGGACAATGTGTGTTTTTACCACGGTGTCGTCCTGGGCAAGAGAGGACAAAACTCCTCGTGCCGTGAACAGAGAGATGTATGCCGGTGTGTGTACAGGTACTCGGCTCTCTGTACTGCTGCCATCTCTCTGCCAGTGCCATTTCTCTTGGCACACACCTGAAAGGTGACATCATTCCTGGAAGTGACACCATCTGGCTGTGATCACAGTTGCCACTGAGGGAAAAAAACGATTCACTGGGACTTCTGAGGGTCATATAACATAGGGAGCAGTACAGCTACCCCCAGGATGCTGTCTGCACAGCATGAAAAGGGACTCTTTCCCCCACCTGCCCTCTGCTAAATGAGCTACTTGGTGTATTCAAAAATAGCGATTTCAGGAAAAGGTCATTTAGCTACCAGTTACCCCAAAGAAGCAGGACTTACTTGACTATTACTAGAACACGCTTCAGAAACATCCTGAAAGGCTGCTTGCTAATGTGATTAAACAACCATTCCTAGACCCTCTTTCTAGTAGGCAGCATTTGGAATTGAGCTAATTGAGGTTTTCAATGTTCAAACCTGCGAAGGCCACCTATATTCTGGCATTTGTTAACTTACCTCTGCTCGAGGGCTTGATAAAATATGAGCTGTTGCACTTTTTTATCATTAGCATTCAGGGAGGGTGGACCTATTGCCTCAGCCTTGGGAATGTTTTTATCGTATGATCCAGGCTCAGACCTAAAGCTTGTGAACTGTGAAATAAGATTTCAGTTATTAAAGAAAGAACCATCAGCCCTTACGACATTGTCCAAGTCCCCTGCGCTTCCTTTAATAGCTCACTGTAGTACCTTCTGATTATTTTCTTACCGCAGAGTTAGTTCATTAGATAATACGGGATGCTTGCTGGTATAACAAAAATAATCAGTGATCTGCAGCTACTTAACTAACAGCCAGTAGTGTGTGGCCTTATTTGTGAATGATTTACACACAGTAGAAGGTCAGATTTTGCATACCTACATGGAAATTGCACATGGCTCTTCTCCAGCATAACTCACCTGAGTCGGAATTTGTCAGCTCAGGGGATGATGAAATGCTTGGTCAGAATGCAGACGGAGTTGTGCAATCCAAAGAAAAGATGGGGAATTGTAAGGAAAGTGAATGCGACAGCACAGCGAATGCTAACTAGCAAATCTAATGGGGCTGTGTGTAATTCACAAGCAAAGCTCATCAAACGGTATTCGATGAGTAATTTATTCCCTGAATTTTAAAATAAATTATACTGAATGGCTTTTGCCTAGTTTATGAAACCAATTGGATACATGGCAATTATATTTGCTGTATTACCTAATTGACAATTTAAAAAATTGAAATGAAATAACCAGTGAATAATCTTCTCCATTCACAAGCTTTATTTCATGGAATTTTGCTGGAAAGTTTTCCCTGATTTGCTTGACTTTGAACCTTTCCCAAAGTTGTCTGCAATGACAGTTATTTTCTAGTCAACATGAGGTTTGCAACTGTTCAGGGTACCTGCTGCCTTGATTCAGAAGAGAGCCCCAGTTTTGCCCAATTTGATTTGTAAACTGGTCTCTTCTTCTCTAAACCTCAGTTATTTCCTCTGTAGGTGGGCCTGCTGTTACTCAAAAATGTTGTGTACCTTAGCTAAGGTCTAAGTTAAAACTGGGCACATTTTCAAATTCTGTAAAGTTAAAGAAGTTTTGCATTTCATCATCACAATTTTGATTCCTCTAAACCTGAGACTGTTTCCGGAAAGTCTAAATGACTACATTAAAGGTATCCTTAGGAAGTTTTTAATTATGCTACTTGTATTTGAAAAGCAGAAAAACCCTTGGTAAAATTACTGCTGATGACTTTAGTGGGTCATATAACCGAAGTGATGCTGAATCAAGGTCATCTTGGACAGTTCATAAAAAGACTTGCATTGGTTAGAACTTATTTTCTCAAGACACCAGAAAAGTTTGACTTCTTTTTCTGTCCCTTTTTAAACTATGATCATTGTGGTCAATTTGAAGAAAACTCCTACTCCCTACATTTATTCCTGTCTCTGTTGTGCCTTGCCATGGATTCAGTACAGGATATAGATGCAGGTAAGATTTTGGAGGTTTCCATTTCAAGATTCCAAAGCTGTGGCGCAGCGGATAGCATTTGGAGTTTCTTATTTTGGGATAGGAATTCTTTTTCCTCCCTGATGCTGGCATGTAACAGTCCCAAATGCTCTCCATCCATCTTTCCATGGGATGGTGGTAGGTCACCTGAAGTGGCTGTGATGTTCCTCCCCTCCTCCCCACCATGCAATCTGGACTGGGGTGTAGCTGTCACCCCAATCCCTCACTCCTTGGCCCCAATTTACTCTGCTTTGCTGTGTGAACCACCCAGTCCTTGGTCAGCCCATGTCCAGCCTCCTGCGAGTAATTGGTCTGTGACCTAGTGAAATAGCGCTTTTGGCCAGCTGCTTATGGGATTGACCCCTAGCAAACACCCCCAGTCCCAGAGGCCACCCTGGGAACTGTCATCTTAAAGTTCAGTGCTGTGCACTGCACCCTGCAAGCTCATTACATTGTCCATCAATTTATCAAAGACATTGATTGATATGCTCTGTTACGCTAAGGGAAGTCTCTACACACACTCAATCCACATGCGCAGTTTTAGATAAAACAAATAAGTTTATTGACTACAGCAAGATTTTAAGTGATTATAAATCTGATTAATATGAATCAAGGATTTGATCACAATTAACTAAAAGGTAACTAAAGTGAACTTAATATTTCAGTAGCTTTTCAGTCTGTGATGTTTGCTTACCCACAACTGGCTGAGGTGACTTGCAGCCAACCCCCTCCAACCCCCTGGGCAGTTAGTCGGTGTCCTTGATGTTGTATTGCAGATGGATTCCAAGGGAGAGCTCCAGAGACAAAGATGCTTCTCTCTTTTTAACACGTTTCCTCGACACCCCCTTGGGTCAGATGGTCAGCCATGTCCAGCAACGGGCGTGATTTCCTTCACTTGAGTCAAATGACCCTTGCCCTATGAGGTACTCAGGCCAGTCCATTGTTCCTGTGTGCATGCCTTTGCAAGGCGTGGACCCTCAGCTTTGTGTTTGTCTGGATCTATTCAAGCCATGTGAGACACACATTTGGGGATATGATGTAGCAGAGTTTCATATCTGTACATATGCGTGACATTGCAGGAAACATACTACCATAACAATAATGTTCAGTATATCATGAGCATGCCAAAAATACCTTACATGGTGTACTTTGCCTTAGGCAATACACAGTTACAGTGTAAGGGTGAACACGAACGACGCACAAATCACACTATAAGGGTACGATGGAGTACAGCATGTCACAATGGCAAGAGAAGGGATACCCGCATGATCACATTAAGCTGAAGTAGTTCTTTTTCAGTTCCTAGCTCCATAGCATGGACAGAGGCAGTTTCTGCCTTCCTGAACCACACCTGCATTGGGTCTTGCCTATTGTGTTTTTACGCAGGCAGGCAAAAGTGGAATCCCGATGTCTCTCTTAAAACCCACTTGTGTAAGGTCAGCCAAATGCTGCTGCATTATTGTTTATGTGAAAGTAGATCCTAGAGGCCCCAACCGAAATTGGGTCTCTGTTGTGCTAGGTACAGACACAGAGTCAGAGCAGGTCCCTGCCCTAAAGGACTTACAGTCTAAATACATTATTTGTTTTGGGTGATTTTTGCTGAACAACCTTTGGACAATGCAATTAGCCTGCCATGCCAATAAGTTACATAAAAGAAGTAACATCCAAACAATTCAAGAATGTGAAAGGAGAACCCAACAAGCCCTTTACCTAGTGAGGCAGTGTGATGGGGATGCACAAGTCTTTTGGGCTACCCTTATACGGCCTGAGGCAGAGAACCTCCCAGCCCAGGTTGATAGATGGAGGGTATGGGCCCACTTTGAGACTGTTTTGTTGTTTTTGTTTTGGACTTGGCTAGCCCAGAGAGGGTGAATGTTTGGCAGTGACATGCCAGAGGCTCAAGTCGCTGCACCGAGTCACCGTGCAGACCCCTGACGGCCCGGAGGAGGAGTGTGAAGCACATAGGGGAGCTGCAGTGCCAGGTCTTCCCATGAGGGGGGCATTTTGGGATGGTGAGTCTCTCGCTCTGACATGCCTGGCACTGTTGCACGTACCTACTGAGGTCTTTTGGCTGGAGGAGATGACAGAGCAGTATCGTGTGTGCGTGCCTGATACCTCCCCTTCCCACGGTGAGAGAGGGGCAAGAAGCAGGCAGTCATGACTGCCACCACATGCACTGACACACGCTATTGGAGATAGCGGGGCACGCTGTGTCCTCTTAAGGTATATTTGCCATCTCTGTGGAAAACTGGAACTCTGGGGGACATGGGCCTCGTGGTGGAGGGGGTTTCTGAGAGGGGCTCATAATGGTTATCCATCCATTGCACCAAGCCGAAGTCAGGGCTGGGTCAAAAGGCTGAATCTGGGCCTTGGAAAGCAAAAGAAAATACTTCCTGCCTGGTGTATGAATGCTGGCAAAAGAGTATCCTCTGTCGGTAAAGTTTTTTCAAATAAATTCAGTGGAGGGCTGATATAAACGCTGCTGTTATGGCCTCATTCACGCATAATGAAGATGAAAGATAACAAAACTAGCTTCCCCCACGTCTCATTCTGGCTGTGCTGCACACCGGATCCTCAGCTCTTGAATCAAGAAGTGATTTTTCCTCTGAGGCTCATTTGTGTCCTAGATTTCTGTGTATTGCAGTAGGCATTTATTTGACCAAAAAAAAAAGCCCACAGCCCTGCCAAAAGTATTTTTACATTTCTTTTTCACCAGCTATTATTACCTGCCCTCTCTAATAGATAGCTTGTCAGCATGGTGTCTTGCACGTCTAATTCTCTGCATACTGTTCTGAAAACGTCCCTTGAATATTTCAGTTGGTAACTTAGAGTCCACATCCAGATGAGCTGATAAGTGCCAGGCCCCATACATAAATCGTCTGACAGAGGTCTATGACGCATCAAAACTTCCATTCTTTCTCCTTTTGCCTCCTCCTCATTTCAAATCCCAAGACAGCTGGCACTGCTAGGATTGGAATTTACTGTGCAGAGGATTAACACATTGGGAAAGCATTAGTGGCTTAAGCTACCAAAACAGCTTACCATCATTCACATTTCCAATTTGAAGAGAAAGTTCAACATCCTTCCTCACTGAGGGGTCATCAAAAATTCATTTTTAGAGCCCCCTCGTTTCTTGTTTAGGAGATCAGCATTTCTCAGCATAGGCCAAGCCCTTTTAATGTATCAGACTGAGCACAGACTGACAGGCTCTTCTTGCTAGCCCTTGTATGGGCATATTTACTCCAGTTCTGGGCATCATTTTGGGAGAAAGTAATTAGTATCACTGACGAGGACAGTGTCAAATGTAGTCCAGGATGTCATGTGCAGTTCACAATGCCCGTCTCCTGCCAAAACCAGCCTGCTTTATCTCTTGGAGCAGTGGCTTTCTGATAAGGGCTGCCAGGAAACGTATCAATTCAGAGGGCAGGCGATTGATTTTTTTATTTTTATTTTTTTTAGCCTTCAGCACTCTGTGGTGTCAGCTGCTATAAATTACTAGAATGTGTTGATTTACAGATTAATTATTACTTAAAAGAAGCTTATGACTTTTTCAGTATTTTTCTCATTGAACATTACCAAGTCAAACCACCTTTACTAGCAAAAAGATCCCTCTGAAGGCCCTATATCCAAGTTGTCACCCTTATCGTTATCTGGTTCAGCACAGAGTTACATTATGTTTGCTTTGAAATATTTAATCAGCCATTTGCTGAGTTAGATGCCACATGTCATGCTTGAGTGGTAAGAGCCATAAAACGTTTTCTTTGAAGCCTTTAGGTTGTGTGGTTGCGTGATTTGCTGTTTGTGTGGCAGTGTTTCAGATAATATTAATGTTCCAAAAAGCACAACCCGATCTGCAGTATCTTTGTAGGAGTATCTAGGTTGGTTATTAAATGCATACTAGCCTGTACTTGTCATCACAGCCATAGAAGCAGCACAAGTGATGAATATCTTCTAAAAATGGTTAGTCGTATGTTAGGCTACATCACGTTGATAAGACCATTAGCTTAAATAGGTTCGGTTCATCTCTGAGCATTGAGTCCTCATAAGGCTGGGGCCTCACTGAAATAGAGCTTACTAAAGAAAAATATAGTTTAAGAATGTCATAGGCTTTATGCTGGCCCTATTCACAAGGGTGAATTTCACCCAAAGGGACTTGGGTACATAGGGCGGGTTATGTTATATAATGATGTGTATTATTGCTCTCCCACAACTAAAAAATTGATCAAGCATTTTCTTCTATATACATCTAAATTTGACTAGATTCACAGATTCTCTGTAGATTCATTATAATCCCTTTATTAAAAAAGCAAACTAAGAAAACCTGCCAGTTCTGCTTGTAGCTGGTATGTGCAAGTACGTATTACTTTTACCATTAACCTTTCACCATCCTCTCTCTCATCTTCTATACTGGCCTGATTGGATCTGGTATTTAACTAGATTATAAACCATTCAGCGCCTGGATTGTCTTTTCTCACTCTGTTTGTACAGCACCTGCCACGGTCAAGCCTTGATCTTCATTGGGACCTATAGGGGCTGCTATAATGAAAAGAACAACGATGATAATGTTCCTTGCCTGCCTTTTAAATCTCGTATTCCTTGGCACTAATGCTGTTATATTCAGCAGCCTACAAGACTGCCACACTTTGAAGATATAGGGGGTTGTGACAGGATGTACCGGGTATTTGCTGCCCCCTACTGGAGGCCCCCCTGCCTTGGCACAATCCACTCTACCATGCTGTTCTTGTGGAAGAGAGGAGCAGCGAGTTTGAACCTCCAGGGGTTGCCTAGAAAGGCCTCCTAGGATCAGCAGCTTGTTGGTCTTCCAGTGGCTAAAAGAGCCAGGAATTGGCAGAAGCCAATAAGGGCCCTGCAGGTCAGATAAAAAGGGCTGGCTGTTTCTTTTAAAGACATTTCTGAGTGAGGTGTGACAGCAAAGGAAAGCTGTCCCTGTCTTCACCTAACTAACTTGGCCTGGCCATGGATCAGTGACAGAATGCTTTATGTTCTGAACTTTAATGGTCAGGTTACCACTTTGCATCAAGTATTAATTTATGTCCTGTAACATGAAGGTGAGCCTTCTCTGCAGGACCCCTGGCCCAGGCAAGCCCATGACATGGTCCTGTACATATCTATGCTTCAGAGACCAAGTGAGAACAGAACACCTTGGTTAGCCCTGCTTGTGGATTTCCCAGCACGCTCTGTCTCCTTAGCGGCTGTCTTTTCATGTCTGATCCTACACCACTGAAGGGCAGGGGAGTGCTTGTCATAGATGTCAGTGAGCACAGAGTCAAACCCTGAGACTGTAAGCTGGTTTTATCTTTGTGTCTAATAAGGCACCACACGTGTTGTTCTGACTAAGCAAATGCTAAGCAAATTACTGTTTGCAATGATCCACAAGCTGCTATGATAGTTTGTAAGAACTGGAGGGACTGCATCGCCAAAGCCTTGTGTTCAAAAGCAGTGCAAGGCACAGGCTGAGGCTTGTTTGCACCCAGAATGCTGTGGAAACCTTTCACAACAGGGAAAATGTTCAGCCCTCAGGCAACATGAACTGGGTCTTCCCAACATTTATTTTGAAGCAGCATTTGCATGACTGTCAGGAAGGGGTTAAAATTAGAAAATGATCCCAGCACTTTTTGGCCTTCTTGCCGCTGTCTTGTATGGTTGAAGACAGGATTTGTCACATCTCAGGCTGGGTCTGCACTGATGGCGACAAATTCACCACCGTCACATCGATTGCCCTGGATCGACTGAGCGGTCTGTATAGACGCGCTCAGTCGATCCAGGAAGCAACGCAGGAAAACCACCCCCGTAAGCAGAGTAGCGCTGCGTCGAAGGGAGCGCTGTTCCCTTTGACGCAGCGCAGCATGGACGCCACGCGGAGGAGACGCTGCAAAGTCGACGGGAGATACGCAAGTGATTTACGTCACTTGCATATCTCCTGTCAACTGCTGCCGAATCGCCAAGGTAAGTGTATATTTTAAATGCCAGGTTAATTGAAGGATGTATCTGTATGTTTCATCTGATTGTTAAAAATCCTTCTAGTTCATCATGAAGATATTTCCAATTGTGCAGCTTATTATGATGATTTAAGATCTAAATATTTAAGGATGACAAGACTCCACTTGAGGCATGGTATTGTAATCTTGCTTCCTAGTATTTACATACAAGCATCATCAGTTTAAACAACATTCCATTAGAACAAAGAGAATGGAAAAGTCAAATCAATTCTTACATTACTCAACTCCTTATGTATTCTGAATTGCTTATATTATTGACAAAACCTAATGTTAACAGCTAACAGAGCCTATGTAGCTACAGGATTGTCAACTGAATTGTATCTTGCATCATTTTCAACCATGGCAATTAAGGACTGAGTGCTGAATCATCATGATGATAAAAGAAGCAGAAAGAACATGCACAGTTTGATTGTTCAGAATTAGGTTGGATTTGAAGAGGTTTTTAAACTTTCTTGTTTTAAACAGAGTCAAACTGATTTGTATGGAACGGAGAGGGAATAAATATGACACTCTGGGGTGTCATGTCTAGTCACTTTTTTTTACTACAATTGCTTTTTAATGGGGTTGTTTTTAATTTGTAACAATGAATCCCTTACTAAAGCATTTAAAAATAACAAGCCACCATTGATCCCAGTTAAACTGATGAAAACCCAGATTAGCACCATTGACTCCACTGAAGTTTTTCCTGGTTTTCACTGATGTAATTGAGATCAGAATCTTGGCTGATAACCCATGCTTTATGTTTTAGGATTATGGCATGCAGGACAGGTGTCTTAGTGGCAAACTGAACATTGTAAGACTCAAAACTGGATTGATTCAGATTTCTTTACTGCTTCGTCTTAGTGTTGCACTCCATATTGTCTTAATTAGTGCAAGCTGAATTATTGATGGTTGTTCTCCTTCTCTGATGACTTTTCTTCTTCCTCCTAAAGTGTATAGTGTGTTGTCTGTCCTTTAGAGACATAATGTATAGAAGTTGTGAGTCTGCCACATTCTCATGGCGAGTTTGTCTCTGTGTCATAGACTCCAACTTGGAACAGTAATTGGCAAGGTTGTCATAGTGAAGAGGAATCTGTTAATGATGTGAAACAATTCCTGAGCAGGGTTCATCAATTGTCAAGGGTGTATCAATTGTATAGAATCATAGGAAGCCCTCTTTATGTCACTAACCTCCACTTAAAAAAAATTGCATCCAATCAAAGCATATTTCATAAACAGTTTGTATATAAACCAATCTCTCTGCCAGAATATCTTTTACTGTAATGGAACAGTCAACATTCGGTAACTAACAATGAATGTACCCTGCTTTGCATTCAGATGCATACTAGCTCTGGTTCTGATACATTTTTGTTACTAGTTTGAGTCTAATCTACATTTTTTTTTTAACTTTTAACAAGTGTAGCACCAAAGCAGATTTCTTCTCAAGGCAAACAGAAAGAAATAATGGCATGTGGTGGATAGATGTAAAAAAAGACCCAATATACTGCTAGGCAGTTGTGTAATGATCAGATTAGAATTGGAAATTAAGCATGTCATGTATTTGTGACATGTCACTGAAAACTGGTGCATGTGACACATCTTATGTACTCTGAGATTTATAATACTTTTTTCAGACTTAATTGACTGGGGCAACCTTATGATTTATATCTTTGCTTTAATCATAGCATACCCATAAAAAAGTCATAATGCAGAACCAGACTAATTCAATTTCTCTTTGACCTTGTAAATCATTTATATATTTGGCTGTCAGACTTTGAATACAAAGTATGCATACGTACTGCAAAAAATAAATTGCTGGCTTCCTAGATAAGAAATTGGGCTTTTATTGCTATTGAGGGATATTTTGCTTTAGCCAGGTTGTTCAATATTGCCTGGATAATGTATTTTACATTTACTATTTAACTGTGTTCCACAAGCAAATTATATTTCAACATTCCTGATCTAGGATTGATGGTTAGCACTAGTCCTTACTCTACATGGAGAAAGAATTCTACTGCATTTGGTAAACTCAGGCCATGTCTACACTATGGGCGTTACAGCAGCATATCTGCAGCACTCCAGCTATGTCACCGCAGCACTGGTGTACATGCTTTCCACAGTGATGAAGGATTTTTTCTCTTGCTATAGAGCAACAGCAACCAGGTTAATGGAGTTCTTCCATTGACTTAGCCACGTCCACCCCAGAGGCTAGGTTGGCATAGCTCCAGTTAGCTTAGCAATATTAATCTAATTTTTCAGTGTAGACCAGGCCTAAGTTTCACTAATACTATGCTAAAGACTACTTCTGGATACATTTTCAAAAAATGAGTGGTAGCCATGGAGCTGCGATGTAATTATTGGGCGTCAAGTGCTTCAAAACCTGCACAATGCTTTGAAAATGTAGGGGCACGTGGCTCTTCATATTACTTTGTCCAACTGGTCGTGGCAACACTTCCTTTTAAAAAGGAATACTTTGCCCCTGGGAACTGAACTGAGAATGCTGTGGCGGATGTAAAAATAATGTCCTTCATCGTAGCCTGCCATTCACAAGAGAGGCTGACACAGTTTTCTCCAGCTGTAGCGTTACTGGAAAATGCCTGCAAAATCCTGATAGTCTAGAAAGTGCTGCTGTAAGGCAGTATGCTAGCTTATTAGCATATTGGAAGGACAGCTCTCATAGAAGGCCGCCTCCTTGACGTCTACGTTTAGAATGCAGGTTATTTGGGGTAATGTGATTAACCATGATTACTGTAGCTCAGATCAAATTCAGAATAACGGCATCTATTTCAGAGTTGCGACGGAAGTGGGGATTTGGAAGTGCATTTCCCTCATTTAACAAGACTGCTCTGAAAGAGGCTTGCCGTAGGAGTCTGTTCAGTCCAGTGGAAGCAAGCCTCTGTAATGCATTTGTTCATGGGGAAGGTATTTGGGGGAAGCAGCAGAGGGGTGGATTTGGCAATTTGCCACAGAGGGCCTGGTCCTCACAGGGGCCGAGAGCCTGCAGCTCCTTTTGGTATCAGGACCAGGGCCACATACTGCTTTTCTGCAGGAATCCAGAGCAACTGATTGAGTATTGATGCTAAAAGATCAGATTCTGAAATGCTTGTGGCTCAGTCACGGTGCATGGAGTTCAGACAAGCCTGAGCAATAGGCACTGATGGGAGTGGAAGTACTCTCTTTGACCTCAGTGAGCTTTGGATCAGGCCCAGCATGCTTCCCCATTTTGTTGCTTCCGTTAAATCAATGACTGAGGCCTTTAAATTGAATCAGAAATCTATTTTCCCTC